>JABXJD010000069.1:777500-1327500 GCA_013375575.1 Percina caprodes | reverse complement strand
GCACTATTAGAGCACAAACTCCTGCGAAATCTGTTGGGCTATCTAAATACATAGATACATGGTTGATGTTCTTTAAACTAATGTGTTCAAGTGAGCCCTATTTTAACGATCTAAGCGCACAATGTGAAGGGCCTGGCGCAGGTGCGTTTAAGGCGTGTCCAAATCCACTATTGTTAGTTTGACGGTGGAAAAAAAATGGTCTGTGCGCCAGGAGCATGGTTCAAAATGGTTGTACTTAGTGTCTTCATTAATTCATAGGTGTATTTTGTGCGTAACATGCAATAAACCAATCAGTGTGTCATCTCCCATTCCCTTTAAAAGCCAGGCGCATTTGTACCTTGGTGCATTGCTACTATGATGGCAGATTTGCACCGTAATATTTTATTTGTAATCTTTTGCATGTTTGTGGGCTGCTGCACTTACCCGTGTGTGTAACAAGCATAGTGTGCACGCACTGCCTCAAGATAACAATATGCCAAAAATTCACCTGAACACACCTCCCTGTATGACCAGCACGCAGATGCATCTGCTATTTAAACAACGTGGGCGCTGGACGGAAAAATTACAACTGCATTGTTCTTAAACCAGCAAAGACACTTGTGTTGGGCTTTGCGCTGCGCCACGTGCAAAATAGGGCCCAGTGTGTGAAAACACACATATATAAATGTAAGCACTATTACACAACAACCCATGCTACTGCAACTGTGTGCTGTGCTCTCCACTAAGTAAAGTCAAAAAAATAGATCACAAAATCCTTCTCACCAATAACCAAGTATTGAATGATCTGGTTCCTTGCACAGTTGTTACAGCAGTAATAGGCCCCAAAAGTATTCTCAACTGAACCAATTGACAATTTATTTGACGTGATGTCATAATCGGTCTTTTCACAAAGTAAAAACTGCATTTATAATGTTCACCATTTACTTGTTCTTTTGTGATGTATTTCTTTCATAAAACACACCATAATACACACCAAGTGTTTTTTGGGCTAAATTTGAGAGTTAATTATAACTAATGACTACTATGATTAAGAATCGTAATTGCATGGGTCACTATTCCAGACATGAAAAGAGTGTTAGCTTTTTAGCTCTTTAGTTATTAATGAGAAGGAAAAATTATATATGATAATTAAACAAAGCAACTGACTACAGTACAATCACAGAAAAATCATCCGGTTTCTTTGGACTTCGGATGTCTAAAGTAAAAGAAAGGGAAAACAACAAAAGAAAAACTAATACTGAAGTATGGGTTATGATCCCAACTCTTGTTTTCCTATCTTTGGCTGGTGGCAGCTTTGAATGCTACTAAGTCTGGCCTTGTTCATGTATTGTTACTCACACTGGGATACTTACCAAATCAGTAAGCATGACAGATTTAAGTGGAGCTAATAAAACTAAAATGGCACTAATAACATCTACAGACCAGTCAATAATCTGGATGAAGCAGGTCCTGTAGAGATCATGTTGGGAGTGTCTGGACGATTTGTTTCTACAGTACTTGCTTGCTGTAAGAGGCAATAAAGCAGTCACTGATGATTCCGTTGCCATAAAACCCTTCCAGAACACACCACTGAGGGGGGAGTAACCACTCTTACCCATTATAACAGCAGCATGAGGGCCTTCATTAATGCAGTATGGCCAGTGTCAAGCATGACTCAACACACTCTTTAATTAGGCACTTCATGAAAATGCATTTTATTGACCTGAGTGTCAGGTAACATACAAGATGGCTTGCTGATTCTCTTTTTGGCGGTGGTGGGAGAATTTGCTCCAGTGGTTCCAATATTCTTTCTCTGTGGAAGAACACTAACGTTTTACACACAGCATAATCTTTTCTTTGTTGTATGCAGCGTGTGATTTAGGTTGGTGCGCTCTTATCCAATGAGAAACTTGTTTTGCAGGTTATATTACATTTTACTGTTACTATCACATGTCTCTCATATAAGGAATCTATATAACACTCAAAAATATGGATTGTTTAGATTACCTTTATTGCAGTAGGCAATGCTGTAACACTGGCTATTCTCCAATTTGTGCATGTGCACGTTTTATCACACCAGAAAAGTCCCTTGTGACATGGAATAATGTAGAAATGGGTAAAAGTGCATTGTAAACCTCATCTGTACAGAAGCACTGGACAACATGGCATCCCTTGCTTAATTGTAAAAGAAGAAGTTGTCTCTGGCTGCTTGTTGGTCACTGTTTGGACTTCCAAGTTTAACTGTACATGTAGACACAGTTCTGTTTTCAGCGAGGCAACTCAAAGGGGTGTTATAAGTCAAAGCTGTCTACCAGGCATGTTGTGCTTGAATTTCAAATGGAAGTTGATTACAGATGACGTTTTTACTTGCATTCTTGGATGCAAGAGTAATTCTAAAGCAGATATTCATATTCAGACAACTGTAGTTACCACATGTATTGTCCTTGTGGCATTGTGCAATACACTGAAGCTAAATGGCGATAACACTTGTTAGATTTTTGTGCATTCAGGAGTTGAATCAGAGGATGATTCTCTCTCTTAGTGCCGGAATCCTTCAATCCATCTATAGTAGAAACAATATAAACAATATGTCAACCAGAAACACGCACTGTTAGCCCACATGTAAAAGGATTTGACTAGAGGCTTGTACACACTGCAGAAATCAAACCTCAACATACTGCCTGTAAGAACGAGCTAAATCATATTTTGAAATTTGCAGCTTAACAGTAGGATTTATGCTGGTTTTATATTAGGAAAAGTGAGAGCAATTAAACTATTTCTAATGCATCCAAGTAAAGGTAGAGTGGAGGTCAGCAACCGTATAAAAGCCCAGAGTGTGTAATGAGATTAACTACTGAATCCCTCCATGCACAGCTCTGTTGTCCAGAGAATATGAATCAGTGTGTGACTGTTTTACTGCGCCAAGACTATTTTCTTTATGCTCTAGAAATTGGCAGAAAGTCAAGAAACTGTGGCACAATTTGTTCTTTTCTTTCTTAGTATTTTTCTCTATCTTTTCATAAAGCAGTAGCACCCGGTCTTTTCTTGATGCAGGGCAGGAGGCCAAGGAGCTTACCGTACCCGTTTGTCTGTGTGCATATGTGTGTGCATTTGTGTCTTGTGCATGTCGCCAAAGTGAGGCCCTTGCCTAGTCTAGTTTGTCATTCTAATACTTGGCAGTAAAATCAACAATTTAGAATTAAAAGATTTACTGGAGATTTTCACATTAGATTCACTGTTGAATCTTGCATAAAGCCTTTTGCAGAACAAAGTTGGGGTAGAGGCTATATTTAAAGTTTAAAAAGAATCCTGTGACAGAAACCATGAATGCACTTTAGATTTGTCCTCTTGACAAAACACCATGTTTAAAACACCCCTCCATGCCATCAATATCAGAGTACAGTGTACAAGACAGGCATACAGAGGCCACACAAACAAAAAGTCAATTTGTTCTGCACAAAAGACGCCAGTGCTCAGCAGAGAGAGGCCC
Source organism: Percina caprodes (assembly GCA_013375575.1). Lineage (NCBI taxonomy): Eukaryota > Metazoa > Chordata > Actinopteri > Perciformes > Percidae > Percina > Percina caprodes. The sequence goes on along the minus strand of JABXJD010000069.1, from coordinate 1,324,031 downwards.
CTACTTGAAGAGGACAGGCCATGATGCATGTGTCTCTGCCTGCAATCCCTCCCGTAGCGCTGCAGTGGGTTTTCATTGTTTATCTCCGGCTAGCTTGTAAGAGGGGAACTAATTAAGAGATGCCTGCAGGTGGCCCATGAAGGCTTTTACAGGTCTGAGAGGACACGAGAAGGAGGAGGGCACAGAACCTGGACACACCCAGCAGGGGGAAGGGCCGAGTGCCTCAGGTCACAAGATGACAGACATTACTGTGGTGTTGCTGCTAGACAGAGAAAGAACCAGGAGAGTTCTTTTTTTGTATTTTGGGTACATGGAAAGGCAGAGGATGCAGTTATGCAGAGAACAGAGAAAAAAAGGTGTTATAGAAGTGAGCAGGGAGAGAGAGATAGGACACAATCACTGCAATCAACTAAACTAGGCCTTCCTCTGTTTGGGGCCTAATAAGTGTACTTGGAAACATTTACTCATTTTCCAAGAGCGTAAATGTCAATCGGTTTTTGGGTGGATTCATGATCAGCAGGCCCACATTTAACTAATACATCTCATCAATTGTAAAACTGTAAAATGTACAGCTGTACATACACACACTGAATCATTAAAAAAAAGTACATTTACACAGGACTAAGTAAACAAATAGGGAAGGAAGTGTTTACAGTAAAAAGGGAAATAGGATGTTGCAGTTGTTGAACAAGTGTATGTTTTTTGTGTGTTTGTTGTTGTTTTTTTAGGTTTTTACAAATCACCATAAGCTGGTTTTAAACAAACAAACAAAACAATAATAAAGATGTATCTTCACAGAGGGGAAAATGTATGCTTGTATTTGTTTATGTAAGTATGTGTCTGTGTTGGTTTCAGAAGAGCGAAAGGCACGATTGCGTGCGGACGCTGCCCTGCACCACTTCCTCTTCTGAAGCCCAGAGACGTCACAGCCATGTGAACAAACACACTTACACACACACACACACACAGACACACACACACACACACACACACACACAAACACACACACACTCATTTTGGGGGTAGTCTGCTTCCGCAAAGCCAAACAAACAGTGGAACATTCCAACTTGTGCTGTCCCAGAAAAAAAGTGATAGAAGTGATAGAGGTACCAGAAATGTAGAATAAAGGCTATTTGTACAGGCACCTAGCATAACTGAGGAAAGTGCCAGCTCATGTCAAATTTACATTAAAGCTGGAAGGTGTGGAAAAACTTGATTTCCTGGATATATAAAACAACAGAAAGCTGATCCTGATACCTCAGGCAGTATGGGTGGATCTGGTAGCTGTCTGTAGAAATCTAGATAAGGAACCAAATGACAGTGCTGTCCTTAGTGGCGTGACACAGGGGCCAAAACAAACCAGTTATGGAAATGTGCCCAGCATGGCCCAAATCTGAAATTCGCTGTTACAGCCGAGTTATGGACATAGCAGCCCTGCAATTGAGACACAGACAATCTGTTTCTGCAGCTCGAAGACTCACTCTGACACACTCAGTCATTAACACCCAGAGGTCTCACATGCACACACAAATGGTCAGACACACCCACAAAAAAGAAAGTAATTTTTTCAACATTTATGTCTAGATGATTCCTACATCTACTCAGGGACTCCATTAATTATTAAACGACTGGCAGGAAATCTAGAAACATGCTTGTGTTGTAATTAACTGTGTATGATCCAAATGTAACATGAAATGATATAGTTCACTGTAGGCCTGCACGATATTTGAAAAATCTGACATTGCAATATTTTTTCCCCCTGCGATATATATTGCAATATGAAAAAAGAAAAATGACATAAATAGCTTTGTTTGGAAATAATAAATCATTCTCGACTACTGCGGTACTGCTGATTTTGTAGGGGAGTGCATTTACATATAAATGAAAAAGGATCTTTTCTAATGTGAACCATTCTTTGTTGAACTTTAATGCTTTACAAACACCAAAGCAAGTAAGCGCTGTGACTAAAGTTACTCTTCTTCAGTGGTTTGGAGGGAAATTAGGTCTCCTCTAAATTCAAGGTTGTGGTCGACTAGCGGAGACAGCTTGTTAGTTTGATAAATTCACGCACACTAGCAACAAACTCTGTATATCCAAGAATAATTAAATCAGTGTAAATGACGTTAGATCAGACACAGACTTCTGTAGTAGATTAGTGTTACGTTTCCAGTGTCGCGGCTAAAGACAGTAATGTTAGTTGGGCCAGACGGACCCCTTGGATCTTTAGACTAACTTTATTAGCTTTAGCCTGGCTGGTAGCAGCATTCTGCGGAAGGAAATGGCCGGGAGACGTTGTGATTATGCTGCATTAATCAGGTATTTGCAGCAAACATAAAACACTGACTACTGTAGCTTCACTGATTACCAGCCGAAAACTATGCGCATCACTGTGTCAGCGGCAGCTGCTGCCTACAGTAGTTTCCTACACACGGAGAGCCTCACTTCCCATAACAATAAACCCCGTTGGACTAACATCACATACACACGTTGCCCACATAGCTACCTGTCTTAAAGAGGAAGGGTTGGACGATAATAATCATGTAAAAGGAGAACGGTGAATGTTTACTTTTCTATCAAGCAGCAAAAAAGGATTTGCTCAACATCGCAACGTCCTGCGATGTGACTATTGCGCATGCGCACATCACACACGTTGATGCTAAAACGCAATTTCGTTCAGCCCTAGTTCACTGCTTGGTTGACGGTAACAGAGGTTTTATTAATGATAATGAGGAGCGCTATTATTAGGCTATGGGCTGTTTTATGGCATAATTTACCAGTATGCTTCAGTATTTACATTTTATACAATTTAATACATCTTCTCCACTACATCTCAGAGGTAAATATTGTACTTTCTACTCCACATTTGTCTGACAACATAAGTTACTTTTCAGATCACACATTTTCATCCCCAACCTCCAGATAAATCTCGAGTTCTGATGATTTTGAATGTTAATGTTTGTAATTAACTGAAGGATTAAATACATTGTAATGTAATGTACATGTACATTAATGGGCTGAAAAAATCTCTTTCTTCTTAAACTAAATAAACTATTTGAAAACCTATTGGATCAGCTGGAACATGCACTGTCACAAAGCTGAAAACAGGGTTGTTGTTTTTTATAAAAAGTTTAGATATAGATATACGTTCTCACAGCAACTATCTGGTGATTTAATAGACTATGATGCATGTGGCTGTAGATTAAACTACCGGACAGTATATAAAGGACTTTAAAGCAGCACAACCTTAAAGATCTACAGCAGTGAAATGCAACATACAATGCAATTACACTTACAATACACTTACAGGGACCATAGAACTGCACAATGACTACTTTTACTTGTGATGCTGTAAGTATATTTTATTAATAATACTTACATGCTTTTGCTTAAGTAGGGTATTGAATATGGCACATCTTTTACTTGTAGTGGAGTATTTTCCCAGTTTGATATTGATAGTTTGATAGTTTAACTCAAGTAAATCATCTAAATACTTCTTATACCACTCTTACATACAGTGGGGCTTGAATGTTTGGGCACCCCAGGTAAAAATTTGTATTAATGTGCATAAAGAAGCCAAGAAAAGATGGAAAAATCTCCAAAAGGCATCAAATGACAGATTAGACATTCGTATGTCACAAATTTTTTATTTTATTTCCATCATTTAGGCTTTCAAAATAACAGAAAACAAAAAAATGGCGTCTGCAAAAGGGCACCCTGCAGAGTTAATACACCCTGCAGAGTCTTTCAATTCTTGTTTGAGGTATCTTCGCCCATTCTTACTTACAAAAGTCTTCCAGTTCTTTGAGATTTCTGGGCTGTCTGTCACGCATTGCTCATTTAAGTTCTATCCATTGATTTTCAATTCTGTTGAGGTCAAGAGATTGTGAAGGCCATGGCAAAACCTTCAGTTTACGCTTCTTGATGTAATCAACCGTGGATTTTGAGGTGTGTTTAGGATCATCATCCATTTGTAGAAGCCATCCTCTCTTTAACTTCAGCTTTTTCACAGATGACATCAAGTTAGCGTCCAAAATTTGCTGAAATTTTATTGAATCCATTTTTCCTTCTACTCGTGAAATGTTCCCTGTGCCACTGGCTGCAATACAACCCCAAAGCATGATTGATCCCCCATGCTTAACAGTTGGACAGAGGTTCTTTTCATTAAATTCTGTACCCTTTCTTCTTGTACGTACCTTTGCTCATTCGGGCCAAAAGGTTCTATTTTAATCTCATCGGTCCACAGAACTTGTTCCCACAATGCATCAGGCTTGTCTGTATGTTCATTTGCAAACTTCAAACGCTGATTTTTGTGGTGAGGACGTAGAAGAGGTTTTCTTCTGATGACTCTTCCATGAGGACCATATTTGTAAAAGTATCTCTTTATAGTGGAATGGTGTACCACAACTCCAGTGTCTGCCAGGTCTTTCTGGATGGATTGTGCAGTCAAATGTGGGTTTTGACTTGCTTTTCTCACAATTCTGCAAGCTGTTCTGATATTTTTCTTGGCTGAAAACGCTTTGCTATCTTCTTACAGCCTTCTCCTGCTTTGTGAGCATCAACTATTTTCAGTTTCAGTTTTCTAGACAACTGCTTAGAAGAAGCCATGGTGCTGATTGTTGGGGCAAGGTCAGATGAGTCTGGGCATTTAAAACCTTAAGATTGACATCACCTGGTCTTTCCAGACGATTGAGAACAATCCATGACACTGTCAGGTCTCAGCTTTCCAAAGGGGGCGGTGCATGCTAAAAACTCTGCAGGGTGCCCAAACTTTTGCAGACGCCGTTTTTTTGTTTTCTGTTATTTGAAACGATGGAAATAAAATCTAACTTTTTGTGACATATTATACGAATGTTTAATCTGTCATTTGATGCCTTTTGGAATATTTTCCATCTTTTCTTGGCTTCTTTATGCACAGTAGTACAAATTTTTACCTGGGGTGCCCAAACATTCGAGCCCCACTGTAACTGTCTCAGATAGCTTCTTTAATACAAGGATGGCCACACTACTTTTAGATATTAATACAGTATAAACATTATGTGTGAGGACAAATGTTTCCTATAATAGGAAGTGTCAAACATTACCAGACTTACTGTATCCTTAAACAATTAAAAGATAACAATAGGCTCCACTTAAAAAAAAAAAAAAAACAGCCCAGAAAATAAAATATGATAAACTGTAATCACATTTTCCATGAGTGGCACTTATATCAAATTCTAAATGATTCGGTAGTGGCTCGTCATGGTTTTTTCAATTGTATTTCAAGGATGACATTTTCCATGGTCTCCCCCTGACCCGTAGATAAGATCAGGGTGGTTAGAAGGATGGAAAAGTGGAGAAAAGGGAAAAAAGAGAGAAGAAGAAAAGAAGAGCTAATACAGTGCCTTGTGGAATTCAAGTGCTATGTGGAAAAAGAGTCCTGGACCAGTGCCACAAACGGGCAGGTCAAAGGACTGCAAGAGAGAGAAGAAGTGTTCTGCTGCTCAGAACTCTCATTTTACTGTAAACGTTTGTTTTGTTAATGCTTTTACATTAACATGATCCTCTGTGGTGTGTGGAGAATCTTATTGCCCTTCAGATGTTTACCTAAATCCGGAAATTCTGTTCTTAGTGCAATATTTTAGGAAGGACCACATTATGCTATTACATCTAATCCAATTTAGTCCATTTGGAAAACCTATATACAGTATGTTGCATTAACAAATGGCCCATAAATGCCTAATAAGATTAGTTAGAAAATTGAACTGCAAAAAGGACACAAATGACTGTAAATAAAATTATCTGACCAAAACAACACTTGTTACCCATCATAGGCAAAGCCTAGTAATAAAACTAACTCTGTTGACCCACATTATTTAAAATGTGGTAAATACATATACGCTACAATCACATACAAAGGACTAAGTGCAATATAAATATTGCATGTCAATATGCCACAGCACAGCACTCAAACTGCACCTTAAAGCCTTCAGCGCACATAAGCTGTCACCTGAGGCATTATGGGTTATCCATATCCATAATGAATAAGGGGAACAACCACATACACAATATCAACTACAGCCCCATATAGCATTCAAAATCTTTTAAAGCCCATACTCTATTTACAACCCCTAGCCTACTGCATTTAGTCCCATGGGATTTGGTATTACCTGCATGCTCAGTAAGTTCTCACCTAATCTGTATGCAATGCTGCTACATGACTCTGTCCCAGTGGGAAAGGCACTTTAGCAGTCTCCCACCACTGGGATTGAGCCCAACAATAGTGTTGACATGTTATCCGTGTAAAGTCCTTCCACTTTTCTTCTTTGTGAATACCCGTAGTGATTGTTGATAGTGTAAACTTGTGGTTGTGGGAGTACTAGTCTGTTGATACTGGTGAATGAGCAGGAAATAGTAGCAAAATAGCAAAAAGCAGTTATTAACATCTGCTACAGCAGCAATTCACTTAGGAAGTGAAAAACATCTAATTACATCAGAATTACATTTTGGGTTACATTAATAAAACTCATTTGAATGAGCGGGTAAGCAGGGGGAAGGAACACCATTTGCAATTCACACAGCAACAACAACAGTGATTTCTCAATCCTATTAGGGCATGTGGTGACAAACCATCCGGTACCTTAACTTGTTCTACAACCTATTGAGAGTGATTTCTTTGGCATTTCCCTCAATACTAAAAGGAAAATCCCCTTTAAAACTCTCTGTACCTGATATGGCTTTGGCCCTCGAGAGTCTCTTTAACCCTCAAGAGAGTTCAACAAAACAACTTCATTTAGAGAGCAGCTAGAGGGGCTCTCTAGTCTGACAAAGGGCCTTTAGGTACTACGCCAAATAGAGAAATCAGTATTATGTGTATCGAAGAATGGAGGGCAGGGTGATGGATCGGAGGGAGATGATGGCTCCAGAGAAGAGCAGAGGAGGGACATGTTCTGGGACTTACTGAGCTTTCACCGCCGGCAGGGGAATGTCTTCAGTCATGTAGTCCAGCTCATCGCTTAAGCTGTTGGCACGGGAGATGTCGATGGATGTGCTGTCATCATGATTCCTTCTCACTGCAAAGGAAAGAGAAAATAGTTAATAATTTCAGTACACTGATACTGGGCTGGTAAACTGTATACACATTTAAATGAGCTAATACATACGGGGGAAATGTTTCTTTCAATTAACTAATTTTCAAGTTACTGTTGCAGTGTATAGCTCTGAAGCCACCAGATATATGTAAAAGCTCAAGTAAATATTAGTGCACATTGGTTTTTTTTACATCATAGAGGAATACATTTGATAGATTAAGTTAAATAATAGTTTGGAAATGTCAAGACTAATGACAAAATTGTGGTCCAGGGCAAAATAAGATGAGAAGTGTAACTATAATTGTAACATATGTATTGAGTATGACAAAACATAAAGCAGACAATAAGAAACAGAAAGATACCTGGAGAGCCAGGGCAGCTCAGAGTGAAAGACGACCAAGAATGTTGAGGAGGGCCTGATGCCGTGCAAAAATAATTAAAAAATTAAAAGAACGGGGGAAAAAAAGGAAAAAAGTTTAAACAAACACCTTTTATATCAGTTCTTCCGTTTCGACCGTTGGTAACAGAAGTCCTGAATTAACATGCCGTTTTTCAAAAGGCTGCAAAATGTCTATATAAAAGAAGATATTAAGTCATTTTAGAGTGGAATTATCTTATGGCAGCTGGGATAAAGTATTTGAGTTAAATATTTTGGAACAGTTTATATAAGGAAACAGATATTGCAGTGCTCCAGTTCAACAGTGCAGCTGGCTGGCTGCTGGCATGGCTAAAAACAACAGCAAAAAACAACATGCGTAGCAAGGTCCTGACCTGCAGTCAGACTGTCAGCGTCTGAGTTTGACAAGTCTCTCCACCAAACCACCAGGCCTCCATTGTGATAAAGAATGGAGAGGCAAATCTGTATGAAAGACCAGTCCAATTCAAGCTAAATCCATTCAACCTCTCTCGTATTCAATCATTACGTTTGTTTAACATTGTCCAAACTCTGGAAGCACAATATGAGATTGAGAGAGAGAGAGAGAGAGAGAGAGAGAGAGAGAGAGAGAGAGAGAGAGAGAGAGGAAAGAAACAGAGGGAGGAGGGTAACAAGAGCCACCTTTGGCCTCAACTTTAGCTCAATGAAGGAGACATGAAGTGTCTTTTCGGCTACGCAAACTTTTTTTATTATTAACAATATGTAGTTCTATCTGGTTCATCAGTGCAAATGTGTTTGGCTAGGAGAGTATGAGTCAAGGGAAGGAGAGAGAGAGACGAAAAAGTGTGGAAAAAGACAGTGAGACAGAGGTACAGAGAGGGCGAGACGGCACTCCATAGATAAATTCCCACAGACAGTGAGGTGGGCAGGGCCAGACAGATAAGTGGAGTGATAAGCCGGACACTGACAAATCAAACAATGACCAGTTTATTTCTGACCACTGGAGCTCCACAATGGCCGCTTATCAACTGCTCTCTCTCTCTCTCTCTCTCTCTCTCTCTCTCTCTCTCTCTCTCTCTCTCTCTCTCTCTCTCTCTCTCTCTCTCTCTCTCTCTCTCTCTCTCTCTCAACCCAGACTAGGTCCCCAAAGTCCCCTAGGCCCCTGTCCATTCCTAGCCTGCCCAGCCCTGTTCCTCACCCGTGGTGTTGGCAGGGCACCCAGTAAAGAAAACAGACCAGTTCAACCCAGGACCAGTGTCGGAGTCTCTCTGCTTGGCTCTGGTTTGGTCCGGTTGGGGACAAAAGCCCAGCCAGCCAGCGAGTCTAATTAAAATACTGCCTGGGCCCCATTAAAAAGGCAGGCTAGTTAATAATTAACACAGATGACTTTTAAATAATAAAAAAGGACTTAACCACTGTTTAAGTGCAGTGGTAACATATATACTGTTCTTTATCTTTGTGTTTGCATTATTGACAAAGAATAAGAAGTATATAAAAGAGTCAATTGCTGTTTAGCTTCCATTATGGAATGGAAACTTGAGGAAGCTACCATGAAACCAGAGTGTACCAAAGTATTTGTTTACATTATCACTGTAACAAAATGTCATAACTCAATCCCTGGAAATCCCCATTATTGCACCTTGGTTGTGATGGGGGAGTGGAAGCACTCACCTGTTTGTCTGAACATTCTGGCGATTCCTGCAAAGACATAAATATTGTTAGTATGAGATGGCAACATGGCTGGGGGACAAAGCCACAACACGTCCTTCCAATCAACATTATCTATCAGTTCCTGCTTTGCAACACAACAGCATTTTTGTTGCACAATAAGAGTGTTCGTACTGACAGATTGTACATACTCACAGTGTATGTCCTCACAGAGTATTCCTACTCATGGAAAGTATGTCCTCACAGAGTTTGTACTCACAGAGCGTACATACTCACAAAGTGTACGAACTCACAAAGTGTACGTACTCACAAAGTGTACGTACTGACTGTGTTCGTACTCACAGAGTGTTCATGCTCATAGAGTGTACGTACTCACATAGTGAACAACTATGTGACACAGTGAAATGCTGGTTTTCTCATTTCTAGCTTTTGTTGTTACTCTACTAGCCTAAATGTGTAAAAATAAGTGCTTTATTATATATGTGTAAAGCTAGGGGCATCTAAATTAGGTATATCTACAGTATTTACTTTTACAGACATTCAAAATATGGATGAGAAACACTTGCCAACGCAAAGGTACAAGCTGGCAGCTAATACTTCTAAACCATGTGCCATAAAACATTTAATAAATCATGGAGATGTTTGGGCCATTTAAATGCCCTAGATGCAAAAACACATCAAACTTTTAACTGAAATAATGGATTTCCAAGGCCTATAAGGCAGCATGACATCATTTTACAGCCCTCAACACACATTATTTCATGAAACAAAACTGTATTAGGAGGAACAGGGAAAAAAGAAAAATTGGTTTCATTACTGCGGTAATTTACTTCATCAAATGTCCTCCACATGACACAGGCTTTGTTGCCAGCTGGACTTTAACTGTATTAAAATATAACAGATAGCAATGGGTGCAATTTAAAAACACACAACATGGCTTTCTGAGGTGTTAGGTTTCAAGAAAATTCTGTTATGAAGAGCTCCAAAATGAAGACACTTTAATCAAGCACAACAGGGCTCTCATTTGTAAATTTGGCGAGTTGACTTGTGTGGGACAGAGTTGTTGTAAGAAAGGACATTTATACAGTGGATGTTTTCTTTGAAAAACGTGCAGCAGAGTTATCAGACCTCAAACTGAAAAATAAGTGAAAATAACCCTTTATATTTATTTGACACCAATTTGCATACTGTACATACAGTAACATAAGAGCAGTAATCTTTCCAGTATATTACCTTCAACAGCCACCCCTGGCTCCTCCTGGAAAAAAGAGCCATCTTTCTTCTTCTCGGAGTCATCAATGTGATCATAGGTGATCTGGGGGATCGATACAGCTCTCTGTGAGGCCACACCCATAGAGCCATTACCTCTGGGCTTCAACCTCCTCTTGGTCCCTTTTTTCTGACAGACAGAGGACACATCAACCCAGTTAATAAACAAGAAGTATGTGTCTATCGTGGTGATACATTGTACTCATAATTAGGAGCTTTAAAGAGCAGAGTTATAGCTAAAAACAATCCAACAAATTAGAACTGTTCCTCACCTACAGCAATGGAAAAAATTTAAAAGAACAATGTGTGACAAATTGTACTAATACATACAAGGTCTCGGTCAAAAAGTGAGCTTCATGCTGTCCTTCTGAAAATAACTGAATCTGTTTCTAGTTGGGACCATTCTACCTTCACGGTACTAGTCTAGGCAGGTGACATCCAACATCCCAATAAGCAGTTTGTGTAGCCAGAGATCAGTCCCTCTGCCTTCGCCTGCCATTCAACTGGCAATGCAGGTGGTATGGTTACATGGCGTTGGCCCCATAGCACTTACTGAGCCCATCCACCAATTGTTCACTAGAAAGCTTTTCACTAAGAGTTCTGGATCCAGCATAGTTTAACTAATCTAGGCAGGGTCCCTCTTTCTAGAGAAGCAAATCACTCTTTATAATTAAGTTCAGATAAAGGGAAACTATGCATACATGTTAACACATGTATAAAGATTGTAATTTGTTCAAAGTGCTAGCCTGTTAGCAACACTGTACACTTGGATACATTTCAGGTGGTCAAAATTGTCCAGGAAATGTATTCTCTGAACAATGAATGGACTTATCTAGCCCTTTCAGCCAAGTGTTAAAAAGCAATGCATTGATAAAAACACTGAAATACCAACACATTATTTTCTTTTAGTACCTGTATAGTTCACACTGCTGTTATACCTCATGTGTGCTTGCACGCTGGTGGCATCAGCGGTATATGCTTAATCCTATTTTTTTTTAGATCATAGCTATGTGCTGTGAGGTAGTGGATTTCTGAGGACTTAAATAGTGCCTCCAGTCCAATCTTTAGAACCACCGACCCAAACCAATGTCACGGACATGGACTTTATGGAAACTGAATTATTTGGACTCAGTGGATCAGACTTTGGCATTAACAAGTGGCAAGCAGTTAAATTCAACTACCCGATATTTGAATGATTCATTAGCAGAGAGAGTGAGAATGGAAGGTGGTGGTGAGTGTCGTAAGGCAAGGCAAGGCAGCTTTATTTGTATAGCACATTTCAGCAACAGGGCCATTCAAAGTGCTTTACACAAAAACAGTTTAAAAATAAAAATAAAAAACAGTTAAAAAATTAAAACGGATAAAACAGAAAAAAACAGTTTAAAAATAAAAACAGATAAAACACAGGAATAAAAGTTACAGTGCAGTATAAGAAATTAAACATGAAAGAAATTAACATAATTTAAAGAAAGGCAACATCAAAAAGAAAGGTCTTCAGCATTGATTTAAAAGAACTGAGAGTAGCAGCGGATCTGCAGGTTTCTGGGAATTTGTTCCAGATATGAGGAGCATAGAAACTGAATGCTGCTTCCCCCTGTTTAGTTCTGACTCTAGGAACAGAAAGTAGACCTATCCCAGATGACCTAAGAGGTCTGGGGGGTCATAGTGTACTAGCAGATCAGAAATGTATTTTGGCCCTAAACCGTTTAGTGATTTATAAACTAGCAAAAGAACTTTGAAATCAATTCTTTGGGGCACAGGAAGCCAGTGTAAAGACTTCAGAACTGGAGTGATGTGATCCAGTCTCTTGGTCTTAGTGAGGACTCGAGCAGCAGCGTTCTGAATCAGCTGCAGCTGTCTGATTGATTTTTTAGGGAGACCTGTAAAGACCCCGTTACAGTAGTCAAGTCTACTGAAGATGAAAGCATGGACAAGTTTTTCCAAATCCTGTTGACACATAAGTCCTTTAACCCTTGATATATTCTTAAGGTGATAATAGGCTGACTTTGTAATTGTCTTAATATGGCTGTTAAAATTCAGGTCAGAGTCCATGACTACACCAAGATTTCTGGCTTTGTCTGTTGTTTTTAACATTGTTGTTTGAAGCTGAGCACAGACTTTTAATCGTTCCTCTTTTGCTCCAAAAACAACCACCTCAGTTTTTCCCTCATTTAATTTCAAAACGTTCTGGGACATCCAGCCGTTAATTTGTTCAATGCACTTAGTCAGTTTTTGTATTGGACTATAGTCCCCTGGCGATAAGGTTATACATTTGTGTGTCGTCCGCATAACTATGGTAACTTATTTAGTTGTTTTCCATAATCTGAGCCAGTGGAAGCATGTAGATGTTAAACAGAAGAGGCCCCAGAATGGAGCCTTGGGGAACTCCGCACATCATATTTGTACGCTCAGATGTATAATTACCTATTGACACAAAGTAATCCCTATTCTGTAAGTAGGATTCAAACCAGTTTAGTACTGAGCCAGAAAGTCCAACCCAGTTTTCCAATCGGTCTAGTAATATGTTGTGGTCAACCATGTCAAATGCAGCACTGAGATCAAGTAATACTAAGACTGAAATTTTGCCATTATCTGTGTTAAGGTGGATGTCATTAAAGACTGAAAGAGGAAAATAAAAAAGTGAATAGAGAGACAGAGATGGAAGGCATGAAGAAACTAACAGACACTAAGTTTAAGAGAGACAAAGAAAAAGAAACAGACTGGTGGAGTTAGATATAAAGAGAAGAGGAAGACAAAACAAGAAAGAAATAGACAAGAGGAGCAGAGAAGGGCAGAGAAAAAGCGGCAAAAGAGATAGGAAGAGCAGGGAAGAAAAAGAAAGAGTGAAATAAAGTCAGTTTAACAGAGAAGAAACAGGAGAGGAATCTTGAAAGACAGAGAAAGGGGAGAAAGAGGAGAGTCAGCAAAGAAAGTCACCTTCTGAAACAGAAAAGAGCGGAAGCAGCCTTCATTCTCTCCAATACATGTGGGCTCAATGCTACACAAAGATTTTTTTGTTGTTGTTCTACTAGACAAAGGTTTACTCCCATGAGAAAGGCCGCGGTGACATCATCTCAACTGACTGAGTCTTTGTCCGGTAGAGACAAAGGCCTGGAGTCATCCTGGTGGAGTCAGCCTTGGGGGGAGGGCTTCTGTGCGTACGTGTATTTATGTGTGTTCTTCTGTGTATGTGTATGTTTGTGGGAACTTAACTTGCCCCTTTATGCTGTATGGCCTAGGCATAACATAGCTGATATTGTTGTGAAAGGTGAACTGCACAAGGAGACAATACAGTGTGGGCCAGACATATGCAAATCCACCGTGCAGTATCACAGTCTGATAGTTTTTTCTGACAACGCTGTTGTAGACGTTTTGATATTCTGATATCTTAACAGATTATTCCAATGTCTATTTAAAAAATGTTTTTCTCATACATGAGAAATACCACATATCTGTATTTCAATTCCAAAATAAAACATCTACAACCACAAACAAAGCCAACAAATGTTTGTGGTTTAAAAAATGGATTTGTTTCTTTATTTCTGGGTGGGGTTTCACCTTTATTGAATTGATCCAATAAACAGTGAAAGAGAAAAATATGTGAAAAAATTTCCTCGGTTGAATTCAAAGCCCATAGCAAAACATACTTTGTATTTTATGGATTTATAGTTTTGAGGAAAGACTTGTCCTGTTCTTTTGTAGTAAATCAATCTAAAAAACTAAAAACTGCACAAAATATAAGCCAAACAATACCCTTGGCTCTTGATTCTTTAATTTGTACTGGATAATTACCGATATGTTCAGTTTCCTGACGTAAGGGCTGAAGTTGTCAGATTCCACTGTAGTGACAGGCACTGGAGTTAAAACATACATTTTCCATGTCACAGCACAGCCGTTTGGTTTCTCTGCTGCATAGCATCTCCAAAGTGTCTGAGAAAGACAGGTTAAAGCATAGAATTAGTATTAGTCAATGCTTGTTTGTCAATATTAACCACAGATTCAGTGACATGAAAATTGCTTTAACATTTCCATATTTCTGTTTATTTGTTAAATGTCAGACAAATATTAATAATATTGTTTTCCAGAATATCTCTTTATATTTGTCTGTTTTCATTCATTTGTATTAGTCTCCAAATGTTTTACTGTTAATATTTGTGCCATCTTATTAGCTTGTCACATGGTGGGGGTGGGTTTAAATAAGTTCATACTTCTTCCCACTCCTTTACAGATATGTTAACAGATCATTAACTGTTCACAAGTTATTATTATTATTAATTTATTGTTTTGTTATTGATTTGTCTAGTTTTTATTTCGTGTCTGCTGTTCTGTTCTTAACATATTCAAAATAAAATCAATCAATCAATCAATCAATCAATCAATCAATCAATCAATAATGCACGACACAAGGTGCTGCACAAGTTAAGTTTAACTGATTAATTGATAATATACAATAAGTTATTCTTTATGCATCTAAACCGTTTGTGGATGTGTCTCAATGTGTTGTGTCTGACCTGGTTTTTAATGTTAACCTTGTGGATTAATATCAACATGCTTCCATGCTATGCTAAAATGTACCTGGATGAGGCAGGCTGCAGCTGGGATCTGTCTGTTGAAGTGCTTCTGTCTCTGCTTCTGTTGGACTTTCAGGGCAAACCCTGAGCCCAGGATACCCTAATCAGAAAGGATTAAATTGAAATATCTCATAGAAAAGTTGTTTAGTGTAGATATTAGAAATGCAGATGCAGAATCTCACAAAAAGACATTAATTTTCTTTTATCATTACATCCATACACCAGTACTTAAAAAAGATACATACAAGTTGCGCTTCAGGACAGAGAGCAATAGCTAAATTAAAAATAACAAAAACAACCGGAGTCAACCAAGTTGTAATTCAATTGGGACTAAATTAAATAATGAATCTAAAATTAAGTTGTTTCTTGCTGTTCATTAATTCCATATGATTTAGATTAAAATTATATTTACTGCAGGCAGAGCAAAGAAGGAGATGGCGAAGACACTGAAGCAGGAGGCAATGGCCTTGCCTATCCACGTTTGAGGAATTTTGTCTCCGTACCCAATTGTGGTGACAGTTACCTAAGGACAGAGAGTGGATGAAGTAACTCTTACATCTATTAACATTATCATAAGAATATTGTAGACATATGTGTGACAGAAAGACAAATCCTGCCACTTATTCAGGCCTTCACTAATGGAAAGAAGCTACACAATTGCAGGTTAAGGTGGGAAACTAGAGGTTGCCTGTTCTTTAGGACTCTCCTTTATCCTTCCCTTAATGATGAACCTCATTGATAAAAATGGAATAAAAATGTAAATAATTCCCCCTTACATGTTAAACATTGCACATGAAAAAAAGTTTATTCAGAGATCAAAATTCAAAACCACAGGAGTCCATAACAGGAGTTAAACAATAAAGAGAAAGTATATCAGCCGCTCTGTCAGCAATGGCGGGGGCGTTTGAGGCTCTCACTCCACAAAGGGAATAAGATCCCCAACCACTAATCCTCAGTGAGTGTAGGAATTTGCCAGGGTGAGGGGGGAAAACAAATACCTCTTGCATTTGCATGTACACCCACTCTGAAAGCCGAGCCAATTCTGACACATTCAGAACACACTTGGCTTATCGTGGGTGTCTATGGAGCATCGCCGCGTGAGCCGGCGTTGTTCGCAAACACAAAGCGGCTGATGTAAGGTGAGATACTTAAAAGGGCTTTGGGAGTAAGAAAGAAGGAGCAAGAGCGGGAAGGGTGGGTGGGTGTATGTTGGGGGCAGGTGGAGTGGTGGGGGATTTAATCCCTTATCCACAAATCCGATGACCAAACAATGTCCTCCTGACCATCAGAGTGGAATGGTCTACTCAAAAACACCTCTCTCATTCAGGTTGTAGGGTGTGTGGCAAAGACCTAATCATGTCGACACAAAAGGTCACAGACCTAGTCTTTGAATATGTTTAAGTGTGCATGTGCATGTCTGTATGCATAAATGTTTGTTTATATGAATGCTGATCTGCATACATATATACCGTACGTGTGATCACACCCAATTTGACTTGTACATAAGCAACACAACTACAAAATGGCAAGTTACACTGTGACCTGGTTGAAGATAAAAAGGTTATTAAAATCAGCCAAAAACAGGCATTACCTAACCAACCAAAAGAAGAAGAAGGCAGGGATGGAAATGGAGGGAAAGAGAAAGAGAGAGAGAGAGAGAGAGAGAGAGAGAGAGAGAGAGAGAGAGAGAGAGAGAGAGAGAGAGAGAGAACATGAATCATGGCATTGGCTTGTCCTCCAGCCATGGCCACCTGGCCATCCGTTTGTGAAAATCATGCCAAGAGGAGGAATACACACTGAGGGGAGCTTAGCATTTTCTAATCAGTGCAATCTCATTTCAATAAGCGCAAATACACAAACACTCACAAACTTTATGCCACTGTAATGGCATACCATGACTCTCAAGTTTACAGTCTTCAGGAAAAAAACAGTGCAAACCCCCAACCATAATTATTTTCTCAACATTGTGAACAGAGCCACTTAAATAAAAGCTTTTTTTCAACTTTCCATAGAACAGTGAGGAGCACTGTGACCCATTTAACCCTTGTTACATAAAAGATATTAATCCCACAATTAAAGTTTTAATTAAGGGAACTGACACTTTATATTGGTGCTCTAAAGTTCTTTGAGCCAAAGAGCCTGTAGGTGAATGCTTTATTACCGTCTCTTTGTGGCACTCTGATCCCCTGCACAAGACTGCCATAGGTTTCTCATTACTCTGCACTTTCAATTCAAATGTTTAATTAACTACTCTGGAAACCTGAGCCTCTGTACAGAGGGGAAATAAGCGGAACCAGCACTGTGCAGCACACCTGCATCTGTGTTGAGTGTTGCAGCAATTCTTTCATGCTACACGAAGAATCAATGAGGAAAATAAAAACACAAGGAGGTAAATAATTGGTCTAACCGGGGGGGCAGCCATCTCCATTTTCCCAGTTAAGACTCCACTTGAGAGTCCATTGTGATGATTTTTTTCATAACAGCTTTCATGTGATGTGGTCTTTCAAGGATGTAATGTGGGAAATAAAATAGCATTCAAGGATCCAAGTAATATATGCATTGCTAAAAAAAAAAAAGTACTTCTATTTTCTAGTTAAGCGGTCTTACCACGCCCCACCACAGGGCATCGGCATAGCTAGCAAAGCCCGTCTTGCCCTCCTCATCCACAGCATCCTTTTCAGCCAAGTAGACAAAGTAGGAGGAAAAGATCAGGCCCAGGAAGCCGATGTACAGGGTGGTGATCAGCTCCTGAAAAACACATTAAGTCAGCAAAAACCATACTATGAAAATGTTGTATGAAATAATGTTCTACGTGTTCGATAACCAGGATGGTGACAATGCATTACTTCAAACTACATGTTTGTTTCAAATGACCTGTGAGTGACATGCTGTGAGCTTCTGCTGACTGACGCCAACTACTACTCTGTATAGTACTCTGTATAGTAAGAGGTGTCAGGTCAGTTAATCCCTGAATGATTGTGCTGTTGGGTCTTAGCCATGTCCATGTGTGATGAAGAGAGTAGCTTGTCGCCTCATTAAACTGGAGGCTTGTGTTTGCACAAGCTAGACTTGACATCTTTCTGACTTCTATGAGTGCTTTCAAGTCTTGCCTAAGAACTCATATGCTGCATCTCATGTCCCTTATGTGATAGCTCTGCACTCCTCAGCCGAACAAGAAGTTGTTGTCGATGTTCTAGGCCGTCTCAAAGCCCCAATTTCTACCCCAAGGAGCGAGCATTGAGGAGCTAAAGGCAAGGATACACAAGAGCAGGGTTCCGAAGCCCCTGAAGCTGAAACAGTTGCTAATTCCGGCCATACAGCTGAAAAATTCATGTGACACTTCAGAGGAAAGGAGGTCTCATCCCTCTAAAGGACATATGCTTGTTTCCTCTCTCCTCTTCCCTGCGTATGGTTATATTCCTATCTTTATTCAAGAGCTCATAGTTTCAATTTGAGAGCATTTCTCACCAATATTACATTCAGATTATGTAATAATTACCCTCAAAACCTTGCTCTCGCACTCAAATAGTCACTGCTCGTGCTTGGATTTGCTCTGCTTGTGCTCAAACTTTCTCCTCGGACTCAGGCTGCTTTTGCACGCTTGCAAATCTTCTGCCCTCGGATTTTTCCTCCGCTTTCGGATTTTTCCTGCACTCTTGGATTGCTTGCATTACCCAACCAATAGAATGCCAGCTGTAGTGTTGAGGGTGTGTTCGCTTTATCTTAGAACATCTGTTGCGGGCGGCTGCTCTGTAACCAAGTTTATTTACCCCTGCGCCGTCCATTGCTTTATTATGAAATGAATTTAAGGCCATGTTAAAATGCCATGTAATTCAAAAATGTAACTGCCATTTGTGACGTGTTCCTTTCCTCTGTGTGATTCTTGTCTATGTTGTATTTCTGTTTAAATTGTAACTGGTGTGCCGTCTTGGCCAGGTCTCCCTCGGAAAAGAGATTTCAATCTCAAGGGACTTCCTGGTTAAATAAAGGTTAAATAAAAAAATAAATATTAGTAAATGTCAACAACGTGCACAGAATGGTCGACGCACTTTCACCTACACTCATCAGGAAACTGGAGAAAGCTTTGAAGTGGATCGTATAAAGTTATGTCCACAACTACGAGGGTGAGTAACATAACTTAAGCACCTAGCATATAGCGCTAGCATATAGCCTAGCTTGATGTCCATAAACAAAAAGATTTTCTTTATTGTTTAGCTAAACTGAACAACATATAATGGACAGTATGTGTATATGTGATGACCCCAGTGTGTATTTTTGCCTTGTTTGGTTAACCATGTTCCTGGAATTTGGCTTATTTCATGTTACAGCCAGTAGTAAAACCTTAACTGTAATATAACTGAAAGAACATAATAAACTGGATTGTTTGTGTCAGTTTTTGCATCACAGTTGTGTGTTGTTCATCAGAATTTAGTCTTCATTCCTTCATATAACATTAGTCTGAAACTGATGAATTCATATCAGTCTGTTTAAAAAGTTGTAACATTAAGTACAATTTCACCACTATATATACTAAAATAATAAAATAAAGATAAAAAAAAGATACACACTTTTGCAGGTCAGTCACTATGCGGTGCAGTATACACCAATTTTTTTAAGAAATGCACTCACTGTTGTGCAAATGCAAATTATGATTTGACAAATGCACCAAAGTAACTGAGAAAAAACATAACATAAGTATGATTGTATTTCAGTGAAGACATGTCCATGTTGATTTCACATATCTAAAACTAACCTGAATGATTGAAATTTAGAGGCTACAATAAGCTACACACCTGGCATGCCTATTAAGTTGGAAATGCTTCCACAGCATAGTTTTGCGTCCGAGGTCTCTGTACGATCTCAAACTTGTGTTGTACAGCTCAGGGAGATCGCTGATGGCCAAAATCTCTCGTCCATGTTTTGTTTGTGGATCCACGTGTATTCTGTGTTTTCTTATTTTATTTTTTTTTCTCGACACGTGAATGCACACCACAGCGCACCACGGCTACTCTTGCACGTGCCACAGTCAAGGTTGAACCATGTTGAACTTTGACCACGGCATGCGCAATAGTGGCTAAGTGGCTAAATGCCGCTTTTCCTGCGCTTTGCTCTGCTCAGCAACAGGCCAGTTCTTGCACGCGCAAGCCATTGACAATAATGGGTTTCATAGTGCAGTGCTGCGCATGCGCGTACAATGTGAACCGCACCTAAGACAATTTAACCTACATTCAGAAAACCAGAGTTACAATGTGAAAGCATCAGTCCTATATGCAATATTGTCTAGTTTATAATACACACACACACACACACACACACACACACACACACGTAAGCAAATATACACCCAGCACACATCCTAACGTGCTTAGTCTATTCCTTTCCACCAACTTATTGACACTGTCAAGGGCAATATATTTCCACTAAACAGAGCAGATCATTTGAGTGGTCATCTGACAACAAGGAGATGGCAACAAATCACATTAGGCTCATCTCACATTTATTTTCTTGACCTGTGCACGCAAATTGTTCTTCTTATGCATTAAAGACTATAACTAAAGAACACGGGCTACTTCAGGGATTAAGAAAAGAACATTACATCCTCTGATTTCATTGTGTAATGCCTAATAAAATACTGAAACAAATGGGAAGGATCTGATCTGAGAAAAAGGAGAGGCAACCTTTAACAATCTCTCTTCTTCTCCTTATAAAGGAGCTGTGGCTTACTTGTGCACATGTGTGCATGTATTTCTGACAGTGCACATTGGATGGCTGTTATGAGCAGTAAATTACACCAGGAACAGAAAGGCAGAGTCTGGTCTGTGTACTCACCCTATAGAAGAATCTGCAGCTAAGTGATTCAACAGGACTAATGGTCCATTTTTCCTTCTTATCAATTTGATATGTGTTAAGAAAAAATATTCTAAAAACAAGCAAATAGTTCTAGCATTAGCCTGAATACTTTCATCCTACCTGTCGATGAATAAAGACTACAGATCCCAGGAGCCTCCATGTTCCTCCCTGTCGATCCACATGTAGCATGCGCAGGATTTGGAGAAAACGGATGCCCCTGCAACACACAACACCTCATTATCTTCTGATACCTCTCCAACTACTTGAGTAAATAACAAAATGCAGAACAAAAAAAGTCACTCTACCTGATGGCAGACGTGGCAAACACTTGGCCATTGGATCCTACACCAAGCACAATGATCGAAGCAACGACCACTATCAAATCTATGAGGGATGAAGACAGACAGTAAAAAAGAAACAAGACAAATAATCAAATCAGGGTTGCAATTATTTCAGTTTTAATGAAACATTGCCCTAAAGTTAAGCCTTACATCACTTAAATGGTCTAAGTTGTTGATCTACAAGAACAATACATGACATCTGTTGTATTAAATGGAAGCAAAGGAAAATGCCAGGTGCACCTATAATTGATATGGGCTTCCTGATAAAGCGGAGGCGTCCTTTAATGCCTGCATATTTGCTGCGACAGCCTGCCGACCACAGCCGGACCACATACTCTGTGCCAAAGAACAGCACCAGCACAATCTCCTGTGAAGCACAATATAAACAAAGAGCAAGGGTTATATTAATCCATTAGTACAGAGGCAATAATTGTGAAGCACATACAGGATGAGTGGATGTGGAAGTAGATAAGGTATCAACTCTAAAAGCATTGATAACACTGTGCCAAGCATTAAGACTAATCTAAAAGCATTAATCAAGCCATTATACACACAATATGATATAAATTGGTAATGACAGGTGTGTGAGACAGAGAAACTAAGGTGGTCTAGTAATACTAAGACCACCCAACCACCCATGATGAAAGATGGAGGTTGATAACATGGCTGATGACAGCTCATATTGAGACAGGGTCAATGGCTAAGTGATTGGAGCCATAGGATGAAATGCTATCACACTGCATCCTAACAGATAAGAAGGCTAAATAATCAACTTGGGTGTTCTTTGTTATAAACCTTTCTGCAGTTAAATAAGGTAGTTCACTACACTTGTTGTAAAATAAAAATAAGGGCTTGATTTTCAGTTATCACCATATGCACCTGCATATCAGTTGAGGTTGGTTCTTCTTTAAATTGCGTTCCAATATGTGCCATAATGCATTTGTTTTTCTATTATGTGCATATACGAACGCAAGCCTCTGTGACTTAATTAAGCCTGAGATCGTTTTCCTGGCCACCATGTATGCATAATATTTAGCCACCATACAGTCTGTTAAAACCTAAGGCCATGTGGGTGGTCATCTTGCTGATTGCTTGAACTGGCTGCTCCCTGACCACCTCTTGTATGAAACTTAATACCATGAGCCCTGTTGCAATAACACAGCACCACAGAGCCCCAAAACAATGACTTGTCAATCAAATCAGACACTTTTGCCAGCCCAAAGAGAAAATGCAGTGATGTGTACATGTAGTGATACTTTTGCAACAGTTCTGTGATTAACAATGTAATACCAACCTAAGGCCTCCATCAGGGTTATCATAGTAATGGGGCAGACAGATGGACAGATCCATTTGCTGCTTTCTAAAATTTCAGTTTGTACACTTGCCCATAATCATTAATTAACCATGTTTACAACTTCGCGCTTGAGTCATCTGGCCTGGTATTCCTATACCCCGTATTCATCTTAATGAATTGCTATTTTTTTTTACTGTGTTAAAGACAAAGAGAGAGGAAGATAAAGAGGCAGAGTTTAAGACAGAGACAGGCAGCAGTGGTTCAGCAAGTCTTCATAGCCTGATAATCAGACTGAATTACCATTTCGGTTTACTTTATTCATTCAGATTTTTAATGGCCATTCAGAGGTCTGGAACCGAGACACCTATAACATCCATTTTAATTGAACTTGAGCAGTCAGCCATAGCCTTATTGGTTGTTTAAGTCCCTGCTGCTGTGTTTGTATAACAATGTATAATCAATAGAAATCCTTTCTGGCTGAAAGGTTATATTTAATTATTATTTAACAAAAGAGGTTATATGTGCACAAATGTTTAAACAGTTCTTTGTAGTCTGGAATATTCAAAATGTAATCTATTACTAACACACAAGAATTTGATAGCTGCATTCTATATACACAACTTCTAATGTGTGTCTGATGTTAATTAATTGGGGTTAATATCATTGTATATATGCTTTCTAAAAAATTAAACAACTTGATAAGCATTCACAAAAACGCACATGTAGATGAAAACATCAGCACCAACACCGATGGCCAAAAAATTACAATTTGAGTTAATAATTATGACATCTGGGTAACATTTGAAAGTCAAATTGGCGTATGAATGTGAGGAATTTGAAGGGATTAGTCATAATAATTCCATAAAATGGGTCACCCAGATGTTGGAGAGTTTTCAGAAACGGGCAACTATGTGTTTACTGAAAACAGCCACCCGTTCGCAGAGCAATAATCTCGTCAAGCCAGAAGAGGATGAAGCTCATTTAAAGAGCTGCTTGGGAATTACAATAACAGATGAAAATGTCATTAGATTGCGTCATCTGTGTGTCCCACTACAGGTGCACATATGCACACAAACATCATTACCTCATTACAAGTCCCTCATTACATTTAGATTCACCTTTATAAAGCTTTTGCAACTTATGGATGGTACATTATACAAAGTAATACCCCTGTTCCCCGTTATTAATCTAGGATTGTAGATAATAATAGCATTTGATTGTACATGTTTTCTTAGAGGTGAGTTATTTAATAGGATTATTAAAAAGAATTACATCTCAGAAATATACTCTCACCAACCAGTTTAGTTTCCTTACAGTTTACAGACAGCTGTGGTTGTTAGGTCTATGTTAATTGTTAATATGTTAAATAAAAGTGACTTTATGTGTATGTTTACTAGATTAATTATTGTACTACTCTATAGGGATTTGAGGGTGGTGTTTTGCTAGTTATTCAATGTTTTGTCCAGCCCTGAAGCACAATGTAACGTTCTTTGACAACTAGTCTAGACTTATGTGTGAAGGCAGTTTTCTTGTTAGTGTACCACCATTTTCACAAAACCATTTGTCTTTGATTTGTAATTACTATCATTTGCTGTCCAATGCTGATTTCACAGTTTTACATTTTCTTCCAGTAAAAACCTCAAAGGCAATATGCTGCCTTCAACCTTTATTGGGACCTTGTTCAGCTTGCTGCATAGCTGTGCACCTACACGCACAGTGAGGGCACAGGAATAGTTAGTAAAATGGATTCAAAAAAAATTCTAACAAAAAAGAAATATGTGATATACGGGTGTGTCTGTAACTGTGTATGTGTGTGGGCATGCTTCTGTGTCTCCTGTCCAGCCTGGTCAGCTTTACTTTTGCAGCTGCCCTGAAGGCCAAATATCCTCAAGGACTAATGTCCCCTCTGCCATCCAAAACAAGCAGTCTGTGATTCACATATGTCCACTAACCCTGAACTTTCTAAGTATAACTCTCACGCTACACACACACACACACACACACACACACACACACACACGATAAGGTATTATCTTATCTTACAATTAATATTGAACCAAAACCATGCATTACAAATACACAGTACAGTATACATGCATGCACAAACACACAGGTGTACAAATAAACAGGGTTAGACAAATCGAGAGAAAAGACAGAGTAATTTTGTGTGCTTGTGTGTTTGTCTTTACATTTTTATGAGGCTGATTACTGCTGGTCTCTTTAGTAATGAAGCAACAGAAAAAAAGAATAGGGAGGGAGAAGAGGACGATAAATAAAGGGAGAGAACGAGAGTTAGTGATAACGATAGAGTATTTGGCTCTTCTTGGGTACAAATAAATGAATAACTGTGATAGTAGTTCTTCAAAGGGCACTGGCTGAAGGTTTACAGAACACAGTGTCCACTCTGTCCTTTGTTTGCCCCCAGGACGTAGGAGGTGGTACATATGTGCGTTTTTGTGAGTGCGTGTGTGTGTATCTGTCCATTTCTGTATGTCCAACCTTTGTGTAAATTGTGCATGACTATGCAGAATAGCTACGTTTATAGTTACAGTGTGCTGTCAAGAGATAGATGATGCAAACTCTTTGTAGTGTTTCCAAACAGCAGCCATAGTGTTCTCTATCTGTTGTAATCCCGGGATTTATTGCATCACTTAGCAACCTTAATAGTCTAATAAGCCACAAAAAAGGCAATTTACCAGCAAGTATTAGAAAGTACAGTCTGTGTGGGGCCAAATAATTCTGCATAACCAGTGGCAGCCCAATAGCTTAAAATCAGTGGCTCCTGACCATTCCCATGCTAATAACATACAATACGTACACGTTACTTACTGTTAAGGGCTTTGGATTGATGTGATACAAGTTGGGGCAGTTGTGTGATTGTAAAAGGGATTAGTCTTTTAGAGCCTTGTAGTATTTTTGTGGCTGTGGTGTAAGATGGCGTGTAGAATCCTTCCAGCCAAGATCTTCTGTCTCCATCATGTGGATACAGATGGGTACTGCAGTGCAGCTATAATAGCTTTGGACTCTTTTGATCATTCTCTTTATCAAGATCTATCTCTGTCAAGGTAACTAAAACCATCAGAATCTTAGTTCCTCATTATGTAGGCTGCAATGATTTCCCCATCATTATCCATTCAATGTATTTAATAATAGTTTAGTTTAGAGAAAAGGTTCCCAGAGCCCAGTGTGACACGCTAACAATATACTTGTTCCCTGATGCAACCATTACATGTACAATCCATGTGAGTGAAATATTAAGATGCTTCTAGATTCAGACTTTTTGTAGAGTTGTGAAAGTTTTATGTTTGGTATAATAGCACAATAAGAGTACTCACCATCCAGAAGAGGGTTCCTGTAGCAAACTCTGCATATTGCTCTATAGTGGACAGCACACTGAAGATTAGACACACCAGGACCATGACGAAGCTGTAGGAAGAAAAACGTTTTTTCCAGTCAGTTGTCACCCCATATCACTTGCTATTTCAGTGATGAAAAAAACAAAGCAGGAAACAATTTTTACTTATATATATATATATATATATATATATATTGTTTTATGAATCTGACCTTCACTCAAGTATCAGATAATAACCTTCAATTTACCCTTACTACATAAAAAGGATCAATCAAACAATTACTTTATTTGTCCCGCAACAGCAATTGGTTGAACAATGACAGCATACCAGTGAACACAAAATAAAATAAAATATTATATTATATTATATTATAATATATATTATAAAAAATAATTCAAAAATTATAAAATATGTAGAATTTAGGTCCCCAACCTCCACATTCCTGTGGAGTTGGCGGCATTGAACCCAAGGCAGCAATGTTCAAAGCTTCCATTGCTGAAGCTGCGGCAGGGAGCTGAGGTCTCAAGGTTATAGGTGCCTCGGGGGCGGTAACCCTCGAACACAGTGGTAGACACCGGTGGTCAGGGAAGCCGTCCGACTGAAGAAAGAGTCCTTCCAAGATTTGTTATCCCAGAGGACTCCGGAGGCGGTTGCAAGGTACCGAAGGGCCCAAAAGACTATAGCCTCTCCTGTAATAGAGGCAAAGCAGTTGGTGTAGTAGAAGTTCGGAGAAGTCATGGAAAAGGACTCTCAGTCGGCACCAGGTGCTTCTGGATAACCATCCGCCACTTAAGCAGGGCAAAATGGCGAACCATCCAAGCTGTGTACAGTAAGTATGGGATGCTGTTGACCTCAGCTGAGAGGGTAATCGGGCAGTAGAAGTAGCACTTTAAGGAACTCCTGAATCCAACTAACACACCCTCTATGGTAGAGGCACTGCTGGGGTATCCCACTTCTCAGCCACCCAAGGTGCTGGAAAGGAGGATTCACCCTCAGATTGAAGAGGAACAATGCCAATTCTGTCCTGAACAACAAACCAGCTCTTCACTCTTGCAAGGATCCAGGAGGAGGCCATAGAGTATACCCATCCGGTCTACATGTGTGTAGATCTGGAGACGTGATCTCTTCAGAGAATCAGAGCAGCGGGGGCAGTATTGCACTAGCTTTACCACAGCGTTCTTATGAAAAGAGAGCTGAGCCTTAAGACTCAGCCATCCGTTAGGAACTAGGAGTAGAGCCGCTGCCTCTTTCAGTCAAAATGGCTCGGGAAAAGGAAGTTTGCTTCTGCTGTTGCTGCTGCCCCAAGACCCGATCCCGGATAAGTGGTTGATGAATGGATGCAGGGTGAATGAATGTCTGATCAACTGGCAATTTAGTAGACATCGCCCAACCTTAACAGGCTAACCATTCCTTCGCCACTTATTCGAAAAAGTACCTTCTCTTTTTATTATTTTTTTTAACTTTGCCCTCAACAGTTGCTACTGCTGAGTCTGCGGCTGGCCTCCTAATACCGGGGATATGTTGCCACTTTTTTTAAACCACTCCAAAACTCCAAAACCACTCCCACTACTGTGGCTAGTATACAAGGCAAAGTCACCCGCCACTTTAAAAAAGGGCCCGCCATTGGCTGGTGGCAGTGCTAACTTCCCACCTTGGATGGATGGATGGATGGATGGATGGATGGATGGATGGATGGATGGATGGATGGATGGATGGATGGATGGATGGATGGATGGATGGATGGATGGATGGATGGATGGATTCTTTTCCTTATAGAGTTTAGTTGAGAGATGGAAGAGGGCATGAAAGAGTATTCATATGTATATGTGAGTATTCATAACGTTTTGTTGGTTTTGGCTAATGAGACTCTAAAAAGGGGAGGTTGCGAGATGTTACACAGAATGGAGTCTGCAGCAGAACAGACTGAATTTTCTGTTGATCACCAGTAATTTTGCAGCAGACAACAATCACCCTATTGAGTAAATTTTTCTGTTTGACATTGAGCGATGCATACAAATATAAATTTATACAACAAAATAAAAGAAACAAGCAGGTAACTAGCCACAACAACGTTGAGGTACTTTGTCTCTGCTTTTCTTTTTGTCGTCAATCTGCTTGTATTAACAGCTGACAGAATGTTTCCACGTCTCCTAGCAACAGTAAAAAAATTCCAACAAGACTGTCCATCTGTCGGTGTATATACATAGTCTACAAATATAGCCTTGTGAGTTGAACATCCACTACCAGCACACCTTAATGAAAGTAGAGGAAGCAGAGGTGCACAGGGAATGACAGGATTAAAATGAGAGTGAAGGCAAAGAGGAAAGAAGTGGGAGAGGAAGAGTTTTTATTATCAATTCAACTGCCGATTATTTCTTGAATTATTTTTTATTTTTTTTAAATGGCAGAAAAAAGGTGCCCTTTATATTTTCCCAAAGGCCAAGTTGGTTTTTTGAAAATACATCATAATGATTACTAAAAACACCATAAACTGCCTTTTATAAGTTCATTTTATATGTGGTGCCTCAAAATATTTTTTGTACTGCATGTCCTTTGATCATTTAATTCCTTACGATTCATTTCTGAGATCTTAGCATTTAGTTTTTCTTGTATAAACTAAACATTACTTGCATTTTCTTTTGGCATTTTCTTCTTTTTAAGTTAATCTGGTAATGAGTATCAATCATTTTTCACTTAAGACGTTTTCCTACTTAGTTTAGTATTTTCTTCTTAACTGCAAGGCACTGTTCAGTTATTAATTCTGAATGTTTTAAAAGGTTCATGAGGGGCTTTGCTTGGTCTCTCCTGACTCTACATGGATTAAGAATTTTCACCATCCCATTAATAATCCTTAGAACACATCTTTTGAGTGCTTTTACATGACGATACTATGCGAGCGTTTTGATGCCCCACCATGATCGAGCTAATTTTAAAAACACAGCAATGGGTGTATTACATATGATGCTGTGTACTGCAAGCCGGATTACATGCCATTTGCTGGAAGGGTTATGTAAGTGTCTGTTGTTTATCATTATTGATGTAACATACAAAATAATGCTTATACTCCCACACAAAGGAAATACTTGCAAATGCTGCACCGAGGCCACTACACAGTTTTATTAATATTCATATTATTATTATTATTATTATTACAAGAAAAGTTTATCAGACATCCATGTGATCCACACCTGTATACTAGACACCCATATGATCCAGTTCAATTAAAGAAAGAGGTAGAAGTGGTCTTCAACTTCACTAGCTCATTCCTGGTCTCTCAGGTTGTATATTGAGCATTAAGACAATGTGGGGTGATGGAGGGAAAAGTCCTGATGCAGGATTCCCCTTACTCACAGACATTGATATATTGGGCAGATGGGACAGAGAGGATTACTGCTCAACACATACACACACGCACACGCGCACGCACACACACACACACGACAGTGAGGATTACCGCTCAACATAGGCACGCACACGCCCCCACCCCCTGTCTTGAATTGAGATTAAGACAAAACAGGCATGAAAACGGGTCAGGGGTGAAAAAGGTGAGAAGGAAGAAAATGCTCCCCCGGAAGAAAATTTTAAATATTCCATATTTTCAAGCATCAATCTGATGCATTTTTTGCCAACCTGGGAAGGGCAAGAGAAACTTAACTTCAGCCATGAGAGTAAAATAATATGTCCTCCTTAATAAGTATTATGCAAGCCATTTCACGCATGCCTGTCACTGGGTCTAACATTTACAGTATACAGTGGTGTGAAAAAGTGTTTGCCCCCTTCCTCATTTCCTGTTCCTTTGCATGTTTGTCACACTTAAGTGTTTCGGAACATCAAACCAATTTAAACAATAGTCAAGGACAACACAAGTAAACACAAAATGCAATTTGTAAATGAAGGTGTTTATTATTAAAGGTGAAAAAAATCCAAACCATCATGGCCCTGTGTGAAAAAGTGATTGCCCCCTAAACCTAATAACTGGTTGGGCCACCCTTAGCAGCAACAACTGCAACCAAGCGTTTGCGATAATGTGCAATGAGGCTTTTACAGCGTCCTGGAGGAATTTTGGCCCACTCATCTTTGCAGAATTGTCCTAATTCAGTTACATTAGAGGGTTTTCGAGCATGAACGGCCTTTTTAAGGTCATACCACAACATCTCAATAGGATTCAGGTCAGGACTTTGGCTAGGCCACTCCAAAGTCTTCATTTTGTTTTTCTTCAGCCATTCGGTGGTGGACTTGCTGGTGTGTTTAGGATCATTGTCCTGCTGCAGAACCCAAGTTCGTTTCAGCTTGAGTACACAAACAGATGGTCGGACATTCTCCTTCAGGATCTCTTGGTAGACAGCAGAATTCATAGTTCCTTTTATCACGGCAAGTCTTCCAGGTCCTGAAGCAGCAAAACAGCCCCAGACCATCACACTACCACCACCATATTTTACTGTTGGTATAATGTTCTTTTAATGAAATGCAGTGTTCCTTCTACGCCAGATATACTTGGACACACACCTTCCAAAGAGTTCCACTTTTGTCTCATCGGTCCACAGAATGTTGTCCCAAAAGTCTTGGGGATCATCAAGATGTGTTGTGGAGAAATTGAGACGAGCTTTGATGTTCTTTTTGCTCAGCAGTGGTTTTCTCCTTGGAACTCTGCCATGCAGGCCATTTTTGCCCAGTCTTTTCCTGATGGTGGAGGCATGAACGCTGACCTTAACTGAGGCAAGTGAGGCCTGCAGTTCTTTGGACGTTGTTGTGGGGTCTTTTGTGACCTCTTGGATGAGTCGTCGCTGCGCTCTTGGGGTAATTTTGGGCGGCCGGCCACTCCTGGGAAGGTTCACCACTGTTCCATGTCTTCGCCATTTGTGGATAATGGCTCTCACTGTGGTTCGCTGGATTCCCAAAGCTTTGGAAATGGCTTTATAACCCTTTCCAGACTGATAGATCTCAATTACTTTCTTTCTCAATTGTTCCTGAATTTCTTTGGGTCTCGGCACGATGTGTAGCTTTTAAGGATCTTCTGGTGGACCTTACTGTGTCAAGCAGCTCCTATTTAAGTGATGCCTTGATTGTGAACAGGTGTGGCAATAATCAGGCCTGGGTGTGGCTAGAGAAATTGAACTCAGGTGTGGACAACCACAGTTATAGTATGTTTTAACAAGGGGGGCAATCACTTTTTCACACAGGGCCATGATGGTTTGGATTTTTTTTCACCTTTAATAATAAACACCTTCATTTACAAATTGCATTTTGTGTTTACTTGTGTTGTCCTTGACTATTGTTTAAATTGGTTTGATGTTCCGAAACACTTAAGTGTGACAAACATGCAAAGGAACAGGAAATGAGGAAGGGGGCAAACACTTTTTCACACCACTGTATTAGGTAAGGGCACCACACATGACAACATAAGTTATACGACTTACAGTTCTCAAAGATGCACACACACGATATCAACTGATTATCCTCCAGACAGCTTGTCTCTTTTTCTTTTCTCACTTCCTTCTCCGTGTGGCGCGGGCACCCGCTCGCGGTGTGAGGCGCGTATCCGCGCTATTCTCCGACATGACGACCTCTTGTACAAAACTAAAGTAACAAGCCAAATTGTTGAAAATGTAATGAGTAGAAAATACTGATATTCGTGTTAAAATGTAAGCAGTAAAAGTAAAAAGTCGTAAAAATATCAGAAAAATCAAGTACAGTAACGAAGTATTTGTACTTCGTTACTATCCCATCTCTTCTAGCAGCTAAGTTTTATTACAATATCTAGCTAATGTTTATGGAGGACCAGGTCTACCATATTTAAAAATACAGAAATAAATAAATGATCAATAAATAAATAAGCATACAATTAATTGCCCCAAAAAATACAATAAACAAATAAATGTAGGTAGAAATTAAATTATACAGAGAGACATAAATGTATATATCTCTTTTAATTAGCTTCTTTATTTATTCACCTTTGTAATAATTACCTTATTTATTTATTGTCTGTTATAATCTTCAACTTTATTTATTAATTACTTATTTTTTAAATGTATTTATTTCTGTGTGTGTTTCTGCCTGTCAATTTTACATTTCTTCATGCATTCCTGCCTCATTATGCAAATGAGGAGGGGCTGGTCTTAAGGGGTCAACTTCTGCCCATTGGTTGGTTAGCATTTTACTGCATCGGTCGAATCTACATGCCACCGGCCACAGTCACAACAAAGATGGCTACCTACGATGAAGTTGTCAGTGAGCTGAGGCATTTAGCAACTGTTTTTGAAAACAATGCTAACGTATTGACTTTATAATTTTTCGTTTAGACGCTCTGACAGAACGTGTGTTTCAGTTAGCGGCACACATGGACACAGATGTCGACAATGTAGTTTTTCAGAATCTGGAGGAAGCGGCCTATCTTCTTAACTCGGTCGCTAACGTTAATCACACACCTGGGATAGCTGGTCGCCCTGCTTATATGCTGCCTGTGGACGCCGTGGAAGGACTTTTACATGCGGGTTTGCCTGTTGGTGCCATTGCAAGGCTTTTTGGAGTCAGTGAAACAACAGTTCATCGTTGGATGGCAGAGAATTACATAAGGTGAGTGTACCATTACATGTGATGCCAATAGAACCAGTGTGTGTAACGTTACCAATTCACAAGAATGACACAGGAGAAAGGCAAACCCTTGCTAGCTTTTGTTAATTTACAAAGTTATGTAACTAATCAAGAATGCATAGAAAGTAACGTGATGTTGCACACACAGTGACTTCAGACTCGACTCCGACCTATTTTGCATTCAGCGCTTCTTTGTTTGGGTCTTGTTGTATGAAGTTTTAAAGCCAACGTTTATGATGAATGGCGGAGCAGCTGCCGGTGTTTGTTGTCAACTCTCACTCACGTGCGGCCGCGCGCAGCAGATACTACGTGTTAAGGTAGGCAGGTTATAGGTAACGGAGGAAGGTAATAACGGTAAGCTCAGCCGACGCTTCCTAAAAATAAACATTGTTCACGAGTCCCGCACCTGGAGTCGGAGTCGAGTCTGAAGTCACTGTGTGTGCGACATAACGTTACTTTCTATGCATTCTTGATTAGTTCCATAACTTTGTAAATTAACAAAAGCTAGCAAGGGTTTGCCTTTCTCCTGTGTCATTCTTGTGAATTGGTAACGTTACACACACTGGTTCTATTGGCATTACATGTAATGGTACACTCACCTTATGTCATTCTCTGCCATTCGACGATGAACTGTTGTTTCACTGACTCCAAAATGCCTTGCAATGGCACCAACAGGC
This sequence comes from Percina caprodes, assembly GCA_013375575.1. Taxonomy (NCBI): domain Eukaryota; kingdom Metazoa; phylum Chordata; class Actinopteri; order Perciformes; family Percidae; genus Percina; species Percina caprodes. Next base: position 1,290,971 of record JABXJD010000069.1, on the reverse strand, counting down.
AAACCCGCATGTAAAAGTCCTTCCACGGCGTCCACAGGCAGCATATAAGCAGGGCGACCAGCTATCCCAGGTGTGTGATTAACGTTAGATAGGCCGCTTCCTCCAGATTCTGAAAAACTACATTGTCGACATCTGTGTCCATGTGTGCCGCTAACTGAAACACACGTTCTGTCAGAGCGTCTAAATGAAAAATTATAAAGTCAATACTTATAACGTTAGCATTGTTTTCAAAAACAGTTGCTAAATGCCTCAGCTCACTGACAACTTCATCGTAGGTAGCCATCTTTGTTGTGACTGTGGCCGGTGGCATGTAGATTTGACCGATGCAGTAAAATGCTAACCAACAAATGGGCAGAAGTTGACCCCTTAAGACCAGCCCCTCCTCATTTGCATAATGAGGCAGGAATGCATGAAGAAATGTAAAACTGACAGGCAGAAATAAATACCAGGGATGAAAATAAATAGGGTAGAAAATGCAACGGAAGAATAAAACAGACAAAAAATGTAAACACACACAGAAATAAATACATTTAAAAAATAAGTAATTAATAAATAAAGTTGAAGATTATAACGGACAATAAATAAATAAGGTAATTATTACAAAGGTGAATAAATAAAGAAGCTAATTAAAAGAGATATATACATTTATGTCTCACTGTATAATTTAATTTCTACCTACATTTATTTGTTTATTGTATTTTTGGGGCAATTAATTGTATGCTTATTTATTTATTGAGCATTTATTTATTTCTGTATTTATTTTTAAATATGGTAGACCTGGTCCTCCATAAATGTTAGGTTAACGTTAACGGTAGCGTTAGCTAAATTTTCCACCGGAGGTTTAGCTAGCTGGCTAACATTGCGTTCCCTCCTGCTGTGTTCAATTACTCAGTTCATCAAGCTGTAGCTTACGTTAGCTAAGCATATGTCAACAGAGCTCCTGGGTAACTTAGATATACCAGAAAATGTTAAAATTATTGAAACCATCACTCACCAAATTCAGTCAGGTAGCTAGCTAAATGGCGGAGGTCAGGCGTGCTTTTAGCTTCTGACGGCTGTACCCCTTGATGTGCACGCTCCGGTCAGCACGCGCGAAGTGAACTTCTTGTAAACCAATCAGGAAATGGTATTCCCCTACCTTCCCAGAGAAAATTTTTGGTGATGCAAGGCCCTTCGCGCTAATGCAATCGCGCTCCCTTCTGGCACTTGCACCTGTTCACAGTTCACTGAATATCTTGTACCCCCCCCCCCCAAACATTTTTTTAAATCGAAAACGTAGGTCACCTATTTTGGTTTCAATACGGTGAATTTCGCTAAAAGGTGAGTGATTATCAGGTCTGCAAAAATGCAAGCAAAATGCAAATGCATTGGAACATAATGTTCTGAGTGTAATTCTGGATCCATAAGGAAGCCAGTGAGTTATCAACAAGCGGGTGAGCTGAGGTGACATTATCCCCTCAGATATGGTACAGGCTCATATCCATTGAGGTGACCAAGGTGAGGCACAGAGTCTAAAGCCACAGTGACACTGAAGATGCTATTTTGGTTTGGTCTTCTTTGGCCACCACAACAGTAAACAGCATGTCTTATGTTGTCGTGATGGTCCAACACTAAAATCCGCCAGTCCAATCTTGGGATGCTGGAGTGGCATCTGGAGTAGCCAGTGAGATTTCATAGCTGGACATGCCTTTAGTGTAGTGTCTTTGACATATGGGACTGACAATCAAAGGAAGCAATAAACATATCACGAAGAGCTGCAACATAATGCTAAAGACACTCATTTGTGTTGGTTAAAAGAAAATAATTATAAAATGTAACTGTCATTCTTTTTAGTAGTGCCTTTTATTTTCAATGTTCAATTTGTTCAATAATAGAATGTAAGACATCATTTTATTTCTTTTGTTTTAAATTCAACAAGCAATTTGTTGTAATTTAGCAGAATACTGAAAGCAGCAGAAAGGCAGAACTGAGTATTTTAATATCTATTTATTTATTGCAAGATCGTTATCGTGATATATAACAACCTTATCCCATATTTTCCTCATATTGTGCTGCCCTAAACTGAAATATTTGAGGTGTGCATGACTACTAAAAACTAGACAGAGTAAATCCATCCCTCTGGTGAGTATACATTTACGCTAAAAGCTAATTATTCAACACCCAGGACACCATGTAAAGTCAAATAGGAACCGTATTAAAGCAATCATAAACACAATACAAGGCTGTGAATGCATACTTATTGCTCAATTTAAAATTCTAATTTCAAGAAATATGGTGCTACAAAGAACACAAAGGACAAGTTCTCTCCATTTATTACTTTGCTTAGCCTCGTGTCAATATCACGTGCTGCTGCAACGGCCTCACCATCCTGCCCACTTTGATCTTATTTGTTAAAACTTCTTTGGAATTGTTTACATGACAACATTAATATTCAAGTCTGCTTACAGCCATCTCTGAATGTTGTGGATTTTGGGAGCTTGTTCAATAGGCAGAGCCTTTTCAACTAAATCACTAGTAAAACCATTTGTAGTGGTAAATTCCTCATGTATCTCTTATGTTGAACATTATGTGGAATATCCACGGGACTCCACATACTGCCAGCAGTGGGATCAAAATTCTTGAGATTCTTTGATTCAATTTCAGTGACATTTCTCAGGTGTATCACACCTCTGTTGTACAATGTTGCTGTTGGTTGAAAACTGCATTTAGTTCATGTTGGCAATTTAAAAAAAGCTGTTCAAAACCTGTACAAACATTTCTTCCACAATAAATTCACACAGTAAAGTACAGTTGGAATGTAGATTAGACTGTAGACTGTAGTAATGATGCAGGTATAGTGAGCATTATTTTAGTTATAGAGTTTACTAATAACATACTAGTCTGAAGCATTATGCACTGTTCTAATTAAGTTAGGAAGTACTTTGTAAAAGTATAACATGCAAACAAAATCTGTAGTAATTAAAGTTTTCATGGCTTCAAGTTTGCCACCTATTTTTATTGACATGTAAAAAGTTCCCAAGATTTAACAAAACAATGCAAAACACACCCAACCCCTACAATGTTTGAAGGCTGTGCATTTAGCAAAGACAGTATAAAATATGATAATATCACCCCTAGTTTTCTGAAGAGCCAAAGTGAAGCTCAGAGTGGGCGGTTGTCACGGTCTTGGCAGTGCTTGCGTCAACTAATCCAAAAATGGGCAAAAAGGTAGGGCATAGATGGGGCTGAAGTGGGCTGAATGAAGCCTACAGTCTATACTTGCCTCCTGTGATGGAAACCCCATCACTCAAAGCAGAATTATGCAGAACTTTTTTGTACCAGGCTGACATGTTTTACTCTCCGTATTAACTCCGTTTTGGGAACAGTCTCAAGGCCACTCGATAAACTGCAGTTCTTGGCACTGTCCCATTGGCTTCAATTTTCAGTACGGGATGGTTGCCGCTTGGCATTTAGTCAGGCTGTGTGAAGATAGTAGCTAGATGGAGCAATTTACTAATGCCGTATCCTAAAGCTTTCCGCACTGACACCATGGGGAGCTGTTTGCTGTTGAAAAGGACTGGAACACTCGCAAACATTCGCCAACCTTATTTAGCCACAAAACCTCTGGAATCTGATTAAAACAAAACAGCTGGGGCTTTAGCGAGTATTACTGACTGCAGATCTGTCCAACTTCACTAAAATAAGAACAGTGTTGAGCCACACCAAACCCTCTTCTCTATCAACTGTGACACTAAGGCAATATAAGCTTGAGAAACATCAACTAAATACAGAAAGAAGGAACAATGTAATCTCAAAAAAGTGACAAGAATGGGACATGTTTACACTTGTATAGTAGATGCATGTGCATTAATATACAGTATAGAGTATGCAAACACACACAGTCAAGTAACAGTAGCACTAGCATGCTAATTGTATACTTTTAGCTTCCGGCCCAACATTGGCTGGTTGTGTTTAAATTGTCGTAAAGTTTGGGTAAAGATTCCCTCCATACACAAGTCTACAATTTCACATTCAGGACATACAAAGATTAGATTTTGCTAGCAAAGCCTATTTTCACAATCCAACTTTAGTTTTTAGTGCTAGCACCAGCTTACCCCATCTCGATAACATCTTAAGGCAATATAACTATTAAATGTTAAATCCTACATCCACGAACATTTACCCAATTCACTCACTTGCGTCTCAGCCACTATGCAACTATCTTCTTATTCTTTGTTGTGGTTATTAGCAGTTGGATAACCACCTTAGAGGTGCATTACTGCCACCAACTGGATGAGTGTAAAGAAGAGATAAATGCAGCAAAAAAACAACAACTAAATCCTCTTTACTAAATCAATTTGTTAGAAATGTAATAATATAGTGATATACCTTGTTGGCTGTTTCCCCCCAAAGTTCTGACAGTGAAAAGATGTGGTGGTCTGCATTACGAAGTGAATCTGGGTTGTATTCCTTGCAATGAATTAGAATGTGTTCCAGTTTCTGGCTGGTAACAGTAGCACATTTCCATTAGAATGTTTGCCTAGTTTATGTAATGAATAATTAAGACCTGTATGGCCAATTCTGAGATGAGTAATGATATTTTCTTCCTTACATTTAAAGCCCACCTTCCTCCTGCCATGTTGTTTGAGCATATGTCCTGAGGAATGATTTAACTTCCACTTTGCTCACTGGGACCTGTAGGTATCTTAAGTGCTTGTTTGGCCAGAATATCCACTTGCTAATTTCCCACCACACCAGCATGTGCAGGAATTGAAATGAAACTTTAATCTTAATTTGCATTCTGTACAATATAATAAATATGTTACTGATATCTGTTCTATGATGATCTGCATGCTATAAAGAGCTGGAAAAACTGTCAAATGCAATAATAATTTTGGGTAAACCCTTCTCCTCTATCCATTGTAATGCCAGTAACACTGAATCAACTCTGTAGTGTATACTGATAAATGGTGTTTTCTTAACTGTTTATCATAATGTTGAAACCATTTGCAGTCTACCATTCTCCACCACATAAACACTAGAGTATTCTGCACCTACTCTAACTTGTTTCTCTCAAGTAAAAAATCCAAAACCCAATTATATGCTCTACCACCAATTCCCAAAGATTTCAGGACTACTTATTAAGTAGTCCTTCTTTCCAGAGCATATAATATGCCTTTTCCACATCAAAGAATACAGCAATCACTACTTCCTTATTGATCTGCACTTTCCTAATTCCTGATTTCAAGCACAACAGACTCTATTGTATTTCGACCATTAAGAAACCCACTTTGATATGGAGAAAAAAGAGCTTTACTTTCTAGGAAATATGTTAACCTTTCAGTAACCATTCTTTCCATGCTTTTACCTAAATGTGACGTTAAGGCAATAGGTCTATAACAAATGGATCTGAGGGGTCCTTTCCTGGTTTTAAAATAGCTAAGTTCAGAAAATTACATCACTTTACTGTAATGCAGCCTTTAACATCAGGAAAAGACAACACTTAAGCCATTTACGATATCCAAAATCTAAAGCGATATCTAGTCTCATATCACAATATCGATACAATATCAATATATTGCCCAGCTCTAATCTGCAGTTGCATCTGTTCTATTACTAGAGACTTAAAGTCCCTGCACCATACTACCCTATCTTGCAAAGATCCCCCAACATCCTCTAAGATATCTTGACTTAATTGTCCACATGGATTACAATAATTGGTTATACCAATAGGGCCTCTTTCTGGCCATATCTTGATCCCAATTGCTTCATGACCTGTGCTTACATACACAACTCTGTAACTCATTCCAGTCTGTATGAATGTTCCAACTCCTCCCCCTCTTCCAGTTTCCCTCTTTTCTTACTGCAGTAAGAAATCCAACTGTGGTTTTAGCCATGTGTCTTGTATACAAAGCATTTTAGGTTTCTCTTCCAAATTATTTATATACTTCTTGAATTCTTGACTATCCACTATTAAGCTTCTTGCATTCCATCCATCTTTGTCCACTTATCTGGTATCGGGTCGCGGGGGCAGCAGCTCCAGTAGGGGATCCCAAACTTCCGTTTCCTGAGCCACATTAACCAACTCCGACTGGGGAATCCCGAGGCCTTCCCAGGCTAGGTTGGACATATAATCCCTCTATCTAGTCCTGGGTCTTCCCACAGGCCTCCTCCCAGCTGGACGTGCCTGGAACACTGAAATGGAAACTTTGAACATTGTCCAATCAGGTTCAATGCCCCCAGCCTCCACAGGGATGCACGAAAAGCTCCACCAGGGGTGTGAGTTGAAAGTCTGTCGGACAGGGGCCTCCTCCAGGCGTTCCCAATTTACCCGCACTACCCATTTGGGCTTACCAGGTCTTTCCAGAGTCTTCCCCCACCCCCTGACCTAACTCACCACCAGATGGTGATCAGTTGACAGCTCCGCCCCTCTCTTCACCCGAGTGTCCAAAAATGACGGCCTCAGATCAGATGAAACGACTATAAAAATTGATCATTGACCTTCGGCCTAGTGTGGTCTGGTACCACGTACACTTATGAGCATCCCTATGCTTGAACATGGTGTTTGTTATAGACAATCTTGTACTCCACTGAAGTTCAATTAACACCATTAGGAAGATCCAGCCCATGCCTGAGAAACTTGGAAATCATCATTAAGAATATCTTTAACCGTTTCCCAGTGAAGTCCTGTCACATCAAGATACTTTTTAGCTGATTTGACAATTATTTTGATCCTTTCATTTCTAGTATTTGTCTGTGCTAAACAGTGGATTATATCTGCCATAAACAGAACAAAATCATTTTTACTTACAATCAAAGTTTCCTCTTTCATCTTATCGCAACTGTTCCATTTTCCTGCATCTTTGTTCTTTTTTTCCTTTTGCCTTGTGACATGCTTGTCTCCTGAAACCCTTTTTGCTGCCTCAGCATAGCTAATTCCCTGGTTGCTGAACTATGTTCCCCTCCACAATTGCAGCACTTTAGCTTTGCCCCCTCTTCACATTCACCGTATTCATAATCTCCACCACATCTCTGCTTTCCCTTGCACACCGCCGCAACATGTCCAAATCTCTGACACTTAAAATATCTTAGGGGTGGGGGGAAATACGGCCTCACATCATAGCACAAATATCCTATGAACACCTTATCATCACAGATTATCAGAACTGATTACTATTTACAGACTATTTGTTTTAATCCCATTCTGGTTTGCTTTCAGATGTCTGACCTCACTTATTTTTGTAATCGTTATATTACCTTTGATATCATCTTCAAGACTGATCTCATGAAATGGTGTATGTATGATATGCCAATCTGTATCATACACCTTGTGTCATGTTTCCTAAACTCAAAAGTTGGTTTCTTTTTTTACTAAAGCCAACCCGTTCTTCTTTTCCTAAACCCAACCATGTGTCACGTTTCCTAAACTCAACTGTCGCTTTCTACGTGCGTACAGATAACACGCCACTTGGCTTAAGAAAGTCGGCATGTATGTTTACGCGAAGTCATGATGTTGCATCCTCTGATAATCTTACCGGAATCCCTGTCACAACTCCCTGGACCAACTATCATCATAGAACACTGCACTTTCTTGTCATCTACTTTACTCATCCGGATTGCTCTCACTTGTTGTTCACCATCCTTACACATGATTAACATTGATCCATTTCTCAATATCTTAGCACTCAGATTTCCTTATGAATGATTTTAGTTTGATTCCATGTGCTGAATGACGCTCCCTCTTGCACAAGTTTGACTAACACCTTAAACTCATCTCTACTTCTTTCTGCTACACTGTTTTTCTGATACAATCATTAACACTATCATCCGATTTGACATCTCTACTCTTTTATGCGTTGATTATTTCGAACTACATTCCATTCTCCTGTTTCATAACTCCCGCCACCACCTTCGTCCATCTCTAACCCGCTTCCTACTCGAGGGGGTAAGCGTGGATCTGCAAAACATACCTCCTATAAGGAGATTCTGAGGCTAACAATACCTTGTATCTCACTAGCAGCTGTTTTTGTAAAAATAGGCTTACGGTTTTCATCAGACTTTCTGTCGCACAGTAGAGAAATTACCATATAGTCAGGAGAAGCTCGCAGGCAATCGGGGAGTCCTAAAGTGAAATAAAGAAAAAGTGTTTTTGACCTTGATTTATTAGCCTAACTTACATGTTTTAAACCCTAGCTCACAATTCAACTCATAATTATATGTTGGAATGTTGTAAGGTGAAATGTTTAACGTTACTAACAATTGCAGACTAGGCTACTCAAACGATTCCAATCAAAAAGTCTATGGGCACAGCTACCAAAAGATTTACAAATTTCAGGTAGGTTGCTCACAATCTACGGTGTCAAGTTCAGGTTGAGGCTGCGCGATACACTCGGCCATCACCGGAAAAGTGCTTCTAATTGACTTCACTGGTCTCTGTCGAAGTCTGTGGCGTCGCTGTGTCTATTTCTTATACTGTTTGTGTTCCTACTTCGTCACTTCCCTCTGCCATCTCTCATTCAGTCACAGTCCAGTCAGGGTGCAACTTCTCGTGTTTCAGACATCACGTACACGTACACGTACACTTCCACTACCTGTAATGTCTGCCATGTTTTTTTACAGCCTGTTTAGAGCAGAGTATTTCAGTTAAAAATTTTTTAAATAAATCATAAATCACATCGGTTCTACTGAACTTTCCTTTTAACCCTTACCTGTCAAGTTTGTATAAAATGTTTACTAAAAATGACTTCTACACTGTAATGTTGTTTTAGGGGCAGCCTCTAGCTCACCCAGTAAGAGCGTTCGGCCCATGTTGGCTGAGTCCTGCAATGGCCCGGGTTGGAATCTGGCCTGCGGCCCTTTGCTGCATGTCATCCCCCATCTCTCTCCCCCTATCATGTCTATCCACTGTCCACTTGCCTAGAAGTGAAGAAGCCCCAAAAAATAATTTAAAAAAAAAGTTTTAAAAGAAGTGCTATGCCTATGCAGCTGGATCCTAATATTCAACTATTCGGATATTAATTTATTGGGTAGGTATTTGATTTTAAATATATTTGTTTTGTTTTTCCTTCAATACTGTAATAAAGTTGATACGGATTCAATATATTGAGAAATACAACCCAACGTCAAGTTGCGGTGGCCAGTCATGTAACCAGCGATCAGACTTGTATGTTTTAAGGCAGTGTGAAAGATCCATACAGTACACAGGAAACATCACTGCCTCTATTGCTGCCACGTTATTATGGAACCCACACAACTTCTAGGCAAGACTCGTCCTTCAATAACATTCACAGGCTACTATTGGCATGGTGTCCATGCTTACATTAGGTAACGTTACCCGATTTGTCCAGGTCCTATCCCCTGACCAATTGGCTATCCTAACTTTAACCACTCGAGGTCAATGCCTAACCTCAATCATCAGCCTGCTTGGAAGGGCGGGACTTGCCTAGAAGTTACGTAGGATCCATAAAAACGGTTTTAGGGTAAATACAATACACAAGCACTAAATTGCCCAGGAGTGTAACAGCTGACTGTTTCCTGCAACAATAAAGCTTAGTCTCTCCGTCTCTTTTCCTTTTTCTGTTAAATAAAGCTGCCTTGAAGTGCGGTTGGAAATGACAAGATCTATAAACAATCTGACGGAAAACAGTAATTGTGAAATGTAAAGTCTACATGTGCTACATTGGGTGGTTAAACAGCACAAAAGGCGTCACACAAATTAGCCATTTAAATGGCACTCCCATTGCTATTTCTGCTTATATAATATTTTAACCTTTCAGCATCCACCCATAGGCATTGAGTCATGACATAACATGAAAGAGATCTGACTTTCAAACAAACTTCAAGCCAATAGCATGCAAAATGCCCTGGCCAGCATGGTCAGAGACAGAACAGTCCTTTACAACCCTCTTTACTGACCATGATCTCTGTGCCACCCTACTTAAAAACTCCTGGAATCACCTGTAGACACAGGCCAAAAAATTAATAATCAACGATGTGAATGAAGTGCATTACCCATGATCAGCAGCCATTCATCCAATGTTCCAAACGCAAATTCTGTTTACTAATCTTATATCATTTTAAAAAACTAACTGAGAAAACATTGGAGAACCCTTTTGCAATTATGTAAGCACATAGCCCTGGTTAAAAAAACAATGCAACTGATCTCAGCTGGTGTTCTGTCTACAATTGAGTGCAACAGAAATTTCTAAGTGACCTCTAACTTTAGTGTAACCAGTAGTTTATACATTTTTGGGTTTTAGCCAAAATAGTATTCACAATTTATCATTTTGTCAGGCTGATAACTGATCAGTATGTGCAGGATGGCAATAGAGCTGACACAAACACTTTTATTGTCAAGACAGTAAAATGAGCAAAATATTACTTTATCTTGAGGTTTGACTTTAACACATACAGTAGAGACTAAATTGTACATTGTGCATGCTGTTTATTTTATATGTAATATAATTATACTTTAAACTGGATCAGGTCAGCATATTAACAGAAATTAATCATATTTTCTTTAATTTAGCAGCTTTGTGGTTCTGCTTACCTGGTGAAGTACAACAGAAGGTAATGACTGGTAGTTTACACCTTTCATGCACCTGAATTTCACTGGTGTCTTTTTAGTTGCTAGCTAGCCTTTTGGAAGTATTATCATTTCAACATTGCAGTAGGTTTCACTTTTTTAATTGTTGAACATGTTGAACATATTTTGGAGCCAAAGCTTTCAAAAGAAAATGGCATTACTCAATAAATCTCTGCATACATAACTTGCTTCTGAGAAAAGGATGTGACTTGCATTCAGTCAGTAATCTCTTGTAAGCAGATATCCCACAAGAGGTTTCTTTTCTGACCTTGCCACATGGATGTAGGGGATTCAATGTAGCCATTTTAATAATCTGTCCAGATGTAAAAACACACAACAGAATCATGTATTCAAGACAACATCTGGCCCGCAGCATTTTCACAAGGATAAACGGGTGCTGCCTCCTCGGCAAACTGGCTGTGGTATAGCGATGTTTAAGTAGAAATGACCCAGACATTTTGATTTCAATCACTGCAAATGAAAACATTAAGCGTTGTTTAAATATTAAGTTGATATCTCTTTTTTCTACTGTTTGGGCTCAATTTCTTTTGTGTCCCAATTAAATGTATGTGTTTACTTCTGCCTCATAACCAAAATGTATGGTTGTAATTTGCTTGCAGTCTGAGTGAGAAAGTCATTTAGGAATCATGAGGACATCTATGTTCATTCTCTTTGGTTATGTAAAAGACTCAGAGGGAGTGGCCCAAACATGAAGGGGATCATTTCCCCAGGTTGTCTGTGTGCTGGTGAGTCTGCATGCTGCCATTGCATAAGACTCTTTTGGGACACTGTTCTAATATGCTGTCCTGAGTCCAAGGGATTTCTATCCCCTCTGACCAACTCTGACTTGTGTGTGTATTGTTCGTTTGTGTTTCTGTTGGTTTGACAAACGTGACATTTAATGTACATTATGTATTATATATTAATTTTGTTTGAAAGTGTTTATATTATTAATTCATTGTTTTACTAGCATGACGTCGTCATACTCATAGTCAGAATATGAGCCTGATACTGCTCCGTTGGGCTGTGATTATGGGGCGTGTTTCAACCAAAAATGCATCGGCACTCAACTGGATGTAACGGATAGCACCGGCAGTTTGGAAAATGCTGTAATGACGTTACATCCACGTTAGAGGCTTTACAGCATACATACAGGTACATCCCTTGAATGCATCATAATACCATGGATGTATTAATAGAACACATGGTGAATTACAACCATTAGCTATATCAGTTATTGCAGCTACAGGACCTCAGGACAACCATCATATGAGCATCCACAGTGCAGGGCAACATGGGCAGTCCCGCGGTTCTGCTTGCGTTCATTACGTTACTGTTGATCATTTGTCCATCATTCATCATATAAAACCCGCCCTGACAATTGGATTGGTCCTACCAGCTCTTGTTCGAGCATAGTTGTTCAGCAACGGATAAGACCGAAGTTCCCGACCTCAAATGTTGTGGGCGGGGCTAAGTATGGCTGGCATCCAGGCTATTGTTTTACAACACCAAGAGAAGAGAGAATGTGCGGAAAAAAGGCAAGATTAATTAACTGTACTGTCCTGCAGTACTTGTCTTTGTAGGCTATTTGCAGTATATTAAATTGTTTTGGACCTAATTATTTTGCAGTGAAATGCCACTCGTCTGTCGGCTCTGACAGCGCTGCATGTCCTCGCACGGAGCGCTGAACATCGGCGCTCAGCTTTGCAGCTCAGACACAAATAGACTATTAATTTAAAGCTTTTACTCTTAAACACAAAAGGCACGTCCACTTTAATTTGTATATCTGTGGTCAAGCTCAGTGCCTCGCTGTGTTGTATTAACTCTGAAACTTTCTCTTTGAGTCCCTCACATTTTGCGTGATGGTGTGGCGTGCTGGCGCTGAATATTAACAAGTTCTTAAACCTCAGCCCTCTACAACACCCATAGGCCTCATATCCTGAGCAATAAAGTCGACAATTCCTTCCGTGATATTATTTTTGAGTTTGGATGATAGAGGCTTAACATCCAGCATGGTGTGGGTGTGTCTGGGGAACACTACCGTCGTTGCGGGTGGGTGCGCCTGTAGTTTATTAGACTATGAAATATGCCAATTCTGATATGTTCATATAGCCTACTCAAAACAGACAGGGCAACCTAACGCAGACAAGTTAGCTTACCGTTTTTAGGTGATATACCATGTTTGTAGTCAACTGCAATATGCAAACTGTTGCTTGCAAACTTTGCATTCAACTTTTTTCCGTTATCTATTTTTGTAAAATGCTGCCACACTGGCGATGTCTTCAACATGGTCGAGGACTGACTGTAAATTAAACACTCACAATTAAATAAATATTCAGCAAACCATCAGACCAAGGCTTTCTAGTACTTTGTTCAATCTGTCTCCGGTGGGTTGGGCTAATCTAAAAAAGGTGAAAACAAGGGGGTGTTCTGAAGACAGACTGTTACCTGTGAAACAGGGATGCTCTAAAAACACCCCCATTAGCAGTTAGTGCTTTCCACCCATAGACCGTTACGGTCTATGCTTCCACCTGATGAAATTAACACGGCAAAAAACGACCAATCAGAATTTTGGTCGAGCCAGAACGTATTGACCAATAAATCGACTAGTCGACTGGGAGGTTACAGCCCTACCATTCACATGGTTTTTTTCACAGATGACATCAAGTTAGCATCCAAAATTTGCTGAAATTTGATTGAATCCATTTTTCCTTCTACTCGTGAAATGTTCCCTGTGCCACTGGCTGCAATACAACCCCAAAGCATGATTGATCCCCCCATGCTTACCAGTTGGACAGAGGTTCTTTTCATTAAATTCTGTACCCTTTCTTCTCCAAACGTAGCTTTGCTCATTTAGGCAAAAACGTTGTATTTTAATCTCATCGGTCCACAGAACTTGTTCCCACAATGCATCAGGCTTGTCTGTATGTTCATTTGCAAACTTCAAACGCTGATTTTTGTGGTGAGGACGTAGAAGAGGTTTTCTTCTGATGACTCTTCCATGAAGACCATATTTGTACGAATATCTCTTTATAGTGGAATGGTGTACCACAACTCCAGTGTCTGCAGGTCTTTCTGGAGGGATCGTTCAGTCAAACGTGGGTTTGGACTTGCTTTTCTCACAATCCTGCGAGCTGTTCTGTCTGATATTTTTCTTGGTCTTCCAGATCTTGCTTTAACTTCCACTGTTCCTGATGACTGCCATTTCTTAATTACATTCCGAACAGAGGATACTGGCATCTGAAAACGCTTTGCTATCTTCTTACAGCCTTCTCCTGCTTTGTGAGCATCAACTATTTTCAGTTTCAGTTTTCTAGACAACTGCTTAGAAGAAGCCATGGTGCTGATTGTTGGGGCAAGGTCAGATGAGTCTGGGCATTTAAAACCTTAAGATTGACATCACCTGGTCTTTCCAGACGATGATTGAGAACAATCCATGACGCTGTCAGGTCTCAGCTTTCCAAAGGGGGGGGTGCATGCTAGAAACTCTGCAGGGTGCCCAAACTTTTGCAGACGCCATTTTTTTGTTTTCTGTTATTTTGAAAGTGTAAATGATGGAAATGAAATCTAACATTTTGTGACATATTATACGAATGCCTTTTGAAAATTTTTCAATTTTTTCTTGGCTTTTTTATTAATACAAAATTTTACCTGGGGTGTCCAAACATTCAAGTCCAAGTGTACAGTTAGCCCCAGCTAGCAGCAAGCCACTATCATCTGCAAACCCTGCCCAACCTGGGGTGGGGGCATTGAGATGTGAAATATATTGTGATAGTGTGGTTTTAGCTGTTGGCTAATGTTTGCTTGCTGGCTCACTGGCTAACTGGTCAGCTATCAATACAAATCAATAAAAAAAAAATTAAACGTAATTATATGGGGGAAACTGCGGCTATTTTATTGGAATAACATGAATAAATGTTACTAAACGTAACATGAATAAACTCGACAGTTAACAGACGCAGTGATGGTGTTTAACAATAAAAACTGCAAGTCCCATAATCCTACGCAATTTCCTAACGTCATCAAAAGTCCATGTTTACCATCTATTGAGGATTAATTTAATCTAGGCTACTGACTACAACCACATCACACAATGTAAAGTTATTTTATGAATGAAATAGACATCTTACCTGAGGGCCAATTTGGGGTCAGTTCTGAATCATTTACAATCTGATAATTGTCTCCATTTGTTAAACGCCTGACCAAGATTTCCCTTTAAGCTTTTAGTTGTTCTTTGTTTAATTTCCTTTTTTCCTGTGATGGCCATAACTACAACAAATAACTTCTAAAATAAAATAAAAATACAATTAGGCCCATATAAAGAAATCTCCAGCCATGTGTTACCTGGCTGGATACTCACTAACACAGGCTTTTCCGTTACGTTTCCATTACGCCAAAATCTGTGACCCTTCATAATGTGTGACTGTAGAGCCGGTATACCTGCCGTTCATTATTTTGTGAGTGTGGGAAAAATCTGACACCAGGTAAAGGCATTAATGAAAAATTGAATGAATTCTTCATTAAATTATGATGATTTTTGTAAAGCACTTATCTAAAAACAAAATAGGAAAAATAAAACAATAAAATTTCAAGAAATTTTAAAAGGAGAAAATACTGGCTTTAGCATTGTTGTCTTTCAACTTAGTACGTTTCCTTAATATGTGATGGTCATTTTTGTATTACATACTGTACAACATATTACATATTGCACCTTTAAATAAAAGTTTAACAAATAAAGAGTATTACACAAAGTAATAAAACCCTCTTCTATAAAATTATTGGGATCAATACGAGCTTTCAGAAACAAATCCATCAGCTGTTACAGAAAAAGACAACTGAAAAGATGTATGTAACTTAATAACACATATTTAATGCACGTTTATGTTGTGCAATAATTAGTTTGTGTCGAATATCTCTCCATAGCACTGTGTGTGATCCCATTATGCTACTTATTGATTGGACAGATGTTCTGAAAAAGCCTGATGGAGTGTTGATGAGTACATTTTCAGATATACTGTATGTGTGTACTGCTTGTGTGTGTGTGTGTGTGTGTGTGTGTGTGTGTGTGTGTGTGTGTATGTGCTGTGTTTGTGTGTGCTGATTACTGGCAGTTGTGGAAACGTATGTGATCCTGGCTTTAACATGATAAAGCCAGTGATAAATTTAGCAGCCACCTGTGCATGTGCATGTTGTTTGTCTGTGTCATTATGATGTAGAGCAGGCTTATTACAGCAGACCTATTAGAGCTATGAGTGCTGCATATGGCCTTTAATGTGTCCCTTCTTCCCTGTCAATCTCTAAAGAAGCCAGGAGAATAGATCATTACCAGTGATAGCCATCGACAAGTAAGAGTTACTTAAAAGAGTGTCAGCGGGGCTCATTCAGTAGGTTTTAATATTAAATGAAGCACAGGCTCTGTGAGGGGAGAACACTGGCCACAATTACTGCTGGGACAGCATGCCAAACCCTCCTGGTTATACTCCTTGGCCAGAGCTGCCTAACTGCTGAGTCATGCTCCAAAAGTGAGATGTTTTGTTGGTTTTAAGTTCATGCTTAATTTAAAAACCCATAACCCATGCTAAAGTTGACTAACAAGAGGAATACAAAAATCATCTTTTAATGGAAATTTATCTTAATTCCTTAAAGGGGAACTATGCAGTTTTTTTAACTTCATTTACCCTAACTGAACAGCTTTGGAGTCATCGGAATGACTTTTTTCGCGTTGAAGGGTTGTCGTCTCGCTCCACCCGAGCGCTTATGAGCGGAAAAACCACCCTTGCAACTTTCAGCTGGCAAGTCACCGGACTCAGCGTCAGAAAGTATAGCGTGATATTCGGTCTCGCAATGTAACAAATTGCTTCACGGCATTGCACACATACACCCGTTCAGGAACCGGCTAACAAGGTAGTGATGGAGTTTTTTCCAGGTCGTCATGGCTGAGCCAGCAAAAAAAGAAACAGAAACTTAGGAAAGCATTGTCGAAGGAACAGAGAAAGAGGAAACAGCAAGCGACCAAGCGAGGAGTCAGACAAAAGTAAACAGAGGAGCTGGCAAAAATCTCTTCCGAAGCTGTAGGGGGAGCTCTATAAAAGAAAAAGAGAGAAATGGCCAAAACTGCATAGCACCCCTTTAAAGGTGCCCTGCCATACATACTTACAAGTATTACTTTGTGGTAACGTCTGAAGTTGTACCACAGACCTTTTTGTGAAAAAAATGCCTTGGTTATCTTGTTTCAAGCCATTAAAGCGCAGTATAGAAAGCCTACAGGAAGACATGATTTGTGCCAGTTCTCATTAATCTGCAGCGAGATAAGCTGCTTGACTCTGATTGGCTAACAGCTAGCCAATAAGAGCTATCAGCATCCTTTACCCAGCGCAACTGGGCAAGCTCATGAATAGTAATGAGCTCAGGCAGCATGACATCAGACTGACCAACTTTTGTAATTGGCCCGATTTCTCCGCCTATTTCTTTTCAGTGGCTAGAGCTGACAGAGGAGGTAGCAGTTCGTTTTCACATTCACAACATAACACAAACACATATGGATCTAACATATTTTTAAAAATGCACTAAATAAATTCCCATTAAAAGCCAGTTATTTCATGGGTCCAGGATCCTATGCATCCTGATAAAGCCCTACATCATCACATACCCTTACTTAGAGATTGGCATAGTTTTATGTTAGTTAGCCTAATAGCTGGTTTTATTTGCATTGAGAGATGATCTTATGGACAACACATTCTGTGGAGACTACACTATGGGGTTAGCCATAATTATAGTACAGGTTTGTTTTTTTATTCTTAGTTTGTTTATAAAAGTTACTTTACTTCCTATTACATTGTGACCTTAAGGAAAGTCATTTGGCCCTCGGGCCACATATTTCCAAACTGCATTGTGCTCTGGTTTACCTGTCCTGGGCCCAAGTCTACTTAGACACAGTATAGTATATGGCGGGTGCTTTTCAGCTAATTAATGACCCACTTCAAGATGCATGTACACAGTGAGTTTGTAACAGAAAGATTAGGATGCTGATGTATGAGCATCTACCCAGACTACACCATAACCATGAGGACAATTAACTAGAAAAAATACAGTCCACTTTGGCAGGAAGGGAGCAGTACAGCAAAATAATGCCTACAAACACTGAACGTTCTAGCGTCCATACTATCATCAAATTAACCTAGCGTTTTCTGAAAAAACACTGTTTATTTGACTCAATGCAGCTGAATGTAAGTAATGAAGTTCAGTAGATGCCTTTCAATTGAACTTACTTTTCAATATATTTGATATTAAGCACTAGCTAGCCATTAATATATTTGTTGGATACAATTTGTTTAAAGATTCTATGTTGTTTTTCCATGTATTTTCAGTTACACTATTTATTTATACATCTTTAAATTTATTTTTGAATGGGGTAAAATGAAATATGGGGATGCAATTAGACAGTTTCTACTGGCGATACATTACAGTTTATACTAAATTTTATGTGTGTGACATTAAAACGCAAACCATATTCTGCAGCATGGTCTTTTCCAGTCATTACACCATGCCAAAACACCCCAACTTGATCACAGTCCAAGCATATTAATGCCAACAAAGAGGAGAGTGAGTTACTAAGTTGCAGTTAATACAAAGAATAAAAGGTAAGCAGTTCAAACTGTAGGTCAGTGTGCTATCCTGGCAGGTCAGGTTAGCAGCATCAAGAAGGAAGCTCCGTGTTTCATGCATGAGGTTGCTCTTTTCTTTAATTCAAGAGCAAAATAGACCAAGCACATCAGTGCCAAAGGTGGTGTTGATCAGATCACACTGATCTTAAAACAACCACAGTCAGCAGGCCACAGACACCTCTCTTTTGTTACTGGGAACCAGATCCCACCATGGGAAGGAACAACAATAGATGTAATTAACAACAGAGAGACTGGAGCTAATGAAGAGACACTATATAGATCTGTGTGGCCGAAGTCAGACACTAAACTAGTCCGTTCACTGAATTCTTAACAGCTTTTAGCACTTGTGTTAAAAGCAACACTACAGAACTTTTTGTAACTTAAAATAATCAAATAATAAATAATAATTAAATAATCCAAAACCATTTCAGTGGTTCATCAACTCCTAACAGGGTGAACGGCACTTCTGCATTTGCATTGCGGCTCTCTACCAGCTATCTATACCGGTTCTGTAGTTCCAATCAGACATGATGGGACAATTCCGCTTCCAAACTGTTGGGGGACTGAAGTGGGAAAAGTTACATAGTGTTGCTTTAAAGTTTTTTACACGTCAAGTAATAGAGGATTGTTAGTATTTAGTTTCCCAAAGTTTGCTAGATACATTTAATGAAGGCTTTTGTTTCTCTTTCAATTAAATACTAAATACTTCATTTTGCATTGTGGCCAGGGAGATTGTTTTCAGTGAGAGCTGCTAATGTTTATTTACTATAATTCAGCCATTTTAGCTTAACACATGCTTGTCAACCTCTATGGTCATCTGCCAAACGGACCTGTAGTCTGTGCTGAGATCAGTATAGACAGAACCAGACAGGTACTTACACGAGGAAGTGGTAGAGGAAGCATTTCATTCCAGCAGGTCTCTCTAGGAAGTTGTAAACATCCCCCTGCATGCTAGTATTGAGGTAAGGGCTCTGGAAATTCTTTTGATGATGGTGCAGCCAGCTTGAAGGAGGGAGAGGTGGAGGGCCAGAGGTGATGGAGGGCTGGCTGTGCATGGTGTGCAGCGTCGTGTCCTTTGTGTCCGCTGGCGGAGAGCAGGGAATGCCAGATCCATTATTCATTGTTGTGCGCTCCAGTTCCTGTGAAACAGGATAGAAGTGGCATCTGCTAGGCGCAGGAGCCCGCAGGGAGGACCCCGTAGCTGCAGTGCCAATGGAGGCAGCAGGGATGGCATCCATCCCCTGTTCCAGGCTGAGGCTCGCACTGGCATTACCATTGGGTCTGCAACTTATAAAGGAGCTTCCCATCCTGCTGCCATAGTCACGTTGAACATGGCACGTCATGTGAAAGGACTGTGCACGTCTTTCACCCATGGTCCAGTCCAGAGAGGGCCAAGGAGGACTTAAAGTCCCAGAAAGTCCTGGAGGTTATGACCAAGATTCAGGTCAAAGGGATGGGTCCGGCAGGATAAGACACCTAGCTAGGCATGGCTAGCTACCCGCTGCAGACAAGAGCTCTCTCTGCTGCACTGGATGTGTGTCCATACCTGCAGTGGAAGAAGTAACATGAGTCATGAATATAGTATGACTAAAAGTAAGCCTTGACCTCTAAGCAAGGGCCTTGTTAATGTAGCATCTGTGATGGAACACAATACATGGACACTCTAAAGCTTAGTTTGCTCAACCACCACAAGATTACTTTTCACAGCACACTGTTATTTCCAAAAAGATTTTGAATATTGTAATAATAATAATAATGTTCATGTAGTAGCAAATGTGTGAAGGCTGCCAAAAAAGAACATTTGTTCTATCTTTATTCGAATGATCTTATAATGCAGAAAATGTAGAGGAAAATACTTTTAAGCAACTTTATAAACATCTGCTAATGTAACAGATGGCATTCAAGCATAGAAGAAAACTCTTCTTACTCAAACATAGCATCTGGCAATCCAGATTCCAAAGGTTCCCCTCAGCATGTTACTTTTTAACCGTTAACATGCGTGAATCAGAGACGTGTTGTGCTTATAGAGTACTGACGGCGTTTAGGACTTTTCATTGACTGTGACTTCTTGCTCTAAGACATACTGTATCTACAGAATGTAAAGAGGCATTGGTATTTCATGTTTAAAAAAGAAGGACAAGAGTGCGTATTGTCATTTGGGAGTAAAAAAATCATAGTGACATTTCTATGAACTTTTGCAAATGGTTTTACAGGTAGCACGTTTATAATACAAGCGTAATATGCACTTAATAACCTTAAACTTAATAAATAATAAAGTTAATGTGGCAGCGACAGGTCAGCAAACAAGTCAATTTCCGCCGGCTGTCTGAGGATTTAAAAAACAAATGCACTCTGCTACCATTTATGAAAACAATCCAGTGTGTTTACGAGACTACAAGTGACTTTAAGCCACTACGGCTACAATTACATGTCACATCACAGAAGCTTAAACAATGTGCGGAAAGAAAAAATTGGACTGATTAAAGCCATGGATAGATTGCAGCCACGTGAATAATTGTTTTGCAGCTTGCCTTACACGTTTGTCTTAGTTTTCTTCGTTACAGTCACAGTCACGTCAAGCACAGTATTTAAGGATGCACACTAATTCTAGTGGACAGTCACAAAAATCTTTCTCTCGACTACTTACCATTGAAAATAGGTATAATAATGTAAACTAATTATTAGTCCAGGTAATTATTTGCCATAATTGAGTTCACTAATTACTTATATACCAACAATAACAGGAGATGTAAAGTAGATACAGAGAAGCAGATTGTTTATATAAATTGTGTGAAGGGACACATCCTAATTTAATGTGTGTAGTAATACCAATTCCTATTGTCTGCAAATTAACCTGTAACTATATCTGGACAGCTGTCCACTTGACAAAAACACTTTACATCAAGTCAAAGCAAATTCTACTCCTTGATGACGTACTGTATGTAGCGTAAATAGCATATCAAAGGGTGGTCAGTATCTTCTCTGGAAAGACACCAAGCCAGGTAGTGTGATAGATGGCCGGATGTTGCCTGAAAGGATCGGAAAAAAGTCTGATGGAACAAGTAATGTAGTCTAATTGGAGGCAGCCACCCCTGTCCATATCTGTCCTCAACTATGGATGAACCGATGACAGGAGGGACATTCGGTGCTGTCTCTCTGTAGATAGAGTTTCTACCTTTAAAACTATACAATAATGCCATGAGACACACAATGAACTGTCAGACATAGGCTGCTGTGGGACTCTACAGTTACTGAGTAGTATAGTGTGACTTTCCGATACACTGAACCAACCCAGTCATGGAACATCTAACCCAAATGAAATGACAGCATGTGGGTTAAAATAAATAAAAAACACATCGCTTCCAAAAAAAAAAAATTACTTTTCCTACTTTCATCTGCATTACTAACCTCCTGAAAGTAGCCAAATAAAGCACATGTTGGGGTCTGTTTAATGATGCTGCATAATCAAACAAAGTCAATATTTGCATCAATTAATGCTACACTGTTCGTAGCTGAGCCCTTCAAGACATATATAGCAAAAACGGTATGCCAATCTAATGAGTCAAATCTTACCTTTAACTTCAAGAACACACCTCAAATTGTAACAGGTGGAAATTAATATTAAAAAATCTCAAAAGATGCCAGGAAACAAGTTCGGCTTTTGGTGGGTTTTTTTGTCCAGTCGTTAAATAACAAAATTACATAAGTTAAAACTTCTCTTTCAGTACTAAAAAACAAACAAACACTAACGAAAATACAGCGAAAGAAGTCTTTCGTCGGCTGCTGCCTGAAGGACTGGTCTCTTTGAAGTGCATCGCAGACTGCGCCTGGACAAATGCTGCGTTCAGGAGTTAGGGGAAATTTTGCAATCACAAAATGAGCGAACAACAAAGTGGTATAGCGGAGCCTACTCTTTTATTACCGGTACTACAGAGTAGCCAACACGCAAAATATAATAAATAAATAAATATATATATATATATATATATATATATATATATATATATATATATATATGTGTGTGTGTGTGTGTGTGTGTGTGTGTGTGTGTGTGATGAAGTGAGATGTTTTACAGCAAAAATGTAATTCATAATGTAATATAATAATTATGGGATTCTTAGTTGTGATAGTTTAGCCACAGCTGCCAATGTATGGATCCACAGTGTATTCATGTCAGATTTTCTTATAATAAACTAACAATTAGTTGAATTCCAAATTATTTTTTATTTAATCAAGTAATTGTGTAAATAAAATGTCATAAAAT
Source organism: Percina caprodes (assembly GCA_013375575.1). Taxonomy (NCBI): domain Eukaryota; kingdom Metazoa; phylum Chordata; class Actinopteri; order Perciformes; family Percidae; genus Percina; species Percina caprodes. Next base: position 1,268,479 of record JABXJD010000069.1, on the reverse strand, counting down.
AGTGAATAAATGTCCATCACAGGTGCCCAGGGCCCAAAATGATGCCTTCAAATTGCTGCTGTCCTTCCAACATTACAAAACCCAAATATATTCAATTTCCAATCAAATACAGCAAAACATGCACCAAATCTTCTAAGCAGCGAATGTTTGGCATTTTTACTTGGTAAATTACTTCAAGTTTATTTATCAATTTTCAGTTTTCTTTTATGCAAACAAGTTCACTTTACATTCTGAGTTTCTCACTAAACCTAATGTGGCAAATGTTTGTTTGGCCAAATTAATTACCATCATATGTTAGTGATTATGGTAATTCAACACTTATTATACAACTTATTATTACATATCTTGTTGTGACTTAATTTCCCTAAAAATTCAACATTCTTTATTTTCACACGTAAGGCCCTGTCCAGCATCCCTTTGGCATAGCATGGATTACAAACCGTACTTCATAGGGGCCCCAAAAGCCCCAGATTTACTGTTTTTTTCACACATTAGGCTAAATCATAAGTATGGCATAATTTGACTAATTGCAATTCTTTATAGGTATTTGCAATAGCCTACTAAAGTAGGCTACAGTATAAAACAAGATGGTGCATTATAATGCAACCCTGTGGCCCTGTCTTGTAAATGCATGGGCCCTGTGTCAAAATCTAGTTTTATGGGCATCATCATTTTACTTTAAATTGAGACCTAATTGTGCATAATCTTAAATAAAGTTGTGTTTAATCAAACTACCATAGTCACACAATAGAAGACCAATGGACCAGGCGACAGAAGGAGCAGGGGTCTGGTACGTATTTTCCCCTTTGAGCCCTAACACGTGCACTTCCGCATTGTGTCGTCAGTGAAGATTAAAATGGATCCATGGCTGTGAAGCCTAATGTAAAGCATAAACACCATGCAATAAACAGCGCCTGACCTAGTTTCCCACTGAGCAAGAGCAAAACGTGCTACGGTTGTCATAAACGTAATAAGGAGAGTTAACTATCTATTCGTTATATTCCCATTTAAAACTAGTACACACTGGGCAAATATACCACAAAAAAAAGACAAACATCTTTGCAAACTTACCCCACGTGCAGGTTGTCCTCTGCTATCCGGTAGGCTAAATGCATTTATAAATACTGTCCAACATTCCCGCCACTCCCGCAAATGTTTCTGTATGCTAATCAACTCAAAGTATACCTTAGACATTTCAAGTGTCTTTAAACCTTTTCTTAATACATCCATGGTTTAAAGAGGTTCTAACCAAAAGAAAGAACGCTTAAGCCTCACTCAGTTACTTTGGGTGTTTTCATTGAGTCTCTGTGCCATTTTCACGACTTGTTACCTTGGAAATATGATGTTACAGGTGTATTTGAACGTACCACGTTCAAAAAGCGGCACCTTGCGGATAAAAAGCCGATATAAAGCGCTAGTGTAAATATGAATGGAGAAAGGATGTTGCCATACATTTTTACCAAAATATTTTTTTAAAGCTGTTTTATTAAAGTATACCTCCATTTGATTGAAGTCCTATCATAAAGCACAAGCTGTAATTCCACACCTATCTTCACCTGTAGGGGGCACTAAACAAACTCTGCGCCGGTTAAACGTTTCGCAAATCTCACAGTTTGTCCCTTGCTTGTGTCCGTAGTAGTTGGAAAACATGGCTTCACACACAAGCAAGGCATTTCTGTCCCTAGGTCGAATAAATGTTTCTGGTCTTGGACTTCAGAAATTAGTGAGCAGAGTGACATACGCGACGGATGTGTCTATGCAGTCTTCTAATGTAAATAAAGGTGAGTTTCTCTGTCGCTGCTAAATAGTTCACAAATGCATGCTTCATGTTTGAAATGCCGTTACCGAGGCCATGGCAAGGTGTCTGCTATTCTTTCACAGTGATGTACTTTGTAGTTAGTGTGTAAACTTTTAAACTGGACGCATGAGGAGCTGTTAACACGAACATCCCGATTTTACTACTTTTGTCTCGCGTAGCCAAACCTATCATTGTGCATTGACAGGGACTCCTATGTCTATTTTATTGGTTCATTATGTCACTACCAAGATCACATGTTCTCTCTCTTCCTATTATAATCTACCCACAGTAGATTGTGCATAAAACTACAAAAACGGATTAGTCTAGCCTAATCTGAAAGAACTAGAATACTATATAGCCTATTTACTAGTTATAGGGGCTGCAATTGTTGATATCAGTTCATCTAATTATTTTCTTTTCTTTGATTATTTTCTCTCTTTAATTGTCGAAAAAAACAGCTGATTGTTGTGATTGAAATCACAATTTCCCAGCGCCCAAGGTGATGTCATCAAATTGCTTCTTTTGACTCCACAATACCCCAATATAGTCAATTTACTATAATAAATAATTAAAAAGCTGGCGATAGGTGCAACCATCTTGGGATGTTTGCTTGAAAAATTACCTAATGACAAAAAATGACTTAATTGTTGCCTATTAATTTACTGTATATTGACAAATTTATCGTTAAACTAATACACTTTCAGCTCTTATTTACTATATAAATTACAGCAGTAGCTCAGTCCGTATGGACCTGCCTTGGGGACTAGAGGGTAGCGGGTCATGTCTTGATACAGACTCGGGACTGGTAGCTGCAGAGGTGCCTGTATACCAGGAAACTGCTGTGGTGCCCTTGAGCAAAACACAGGACCTCAACTGTGTTGCTACTCATTATCTGACATCTCTCCACATTTGATGCATATGTGTTAATCAAGAAAAAATAAAAGCATAAATATTATTATTATTATGAGTAAGTGTATTGTTAAAAATACACAAATAATACATAGTGTTAATAACCGTGTTAGCAGCATTAAATAAAATGCTGTTACTACTTTCTTCTTTTTTTGACATTTATTCATGCAAGTTTTTGGCTAAACTTGAAACATTATGAATTTTAGGCCTTCCTGATAGAGGTGATAGAGGATTCTTCAGAAGACCCAGGAGAACTGTAAGTGTGCAGCTTTTTTCTGGTTTCCCAATACATGACATTACATATTTCAAATGAGAAAAGATATTCAGTAACAAATTGGATGATGTTTCTAGCACTGATGATTTTTATAAAAACATTCTTAAATAGTGTCCTAAAGAAAAAGCTCCCTTTTTGTCTTCTATGCTTTGTGTCAGGCAGGGGAGCCTAGGACTGAAAAGATGCCGGTGGATCAGGACTGGACTGCAGTTTATCCCGCAGCAACCCCCTTCAGACCGAGCTCTGTCCCCCTGCCTGTGAGGATGGGCTACCCTGTAAAGAGAGGCGTTCCTCCCGAGAAGAAGGGCAACTTGGAGCTGATCAAGGTCAGATCTCATCACTTGCATAGAATCACAGTCACATACATCGTTTGATGTATGTGACTTTGGTTCACTGAAAATATTTCAATGACAATAAACTGTTAATTGTGGACAAACCCCTCTGCCAAGAAACATACACAGACATAACATGTTTCAAATTATTCTTAAACCATTTTTAAAAACACTGTATTCATGTCCTTTCCCGTTTGTTGTCCTGCAGATAACACACACATACACCTGTCGATGTGCTTTTTGTGCTCGCATAAGAAAACAGCAGCAAATCTTCTTTATTTTCACATACCTGAAGATGCTCTAGGCTATGCCCAACAGTTGGTAAATGAAAATGGGCTGTATTTATATAGCGCTTTTCTAGTCTTAACAACTACTCAAAGCGCTTTTACATAGTACAGGAACCATTCACACACATTCATACACTGTGGCCGAGGCTGCCGTACAAGGTGCCACCTGCTCAACAGATAAACACTCACACACATTTACACTCCAATGGCGCAAGTTCAGTGTCTTGCCCAAGGACACTTCGACATGGGACCTTGTACCACAAACCTTCCAATTGGCAGGCAACCGCTCTACCACTGAGCCACAGCTTCCCCAGTTGGTGACAGTCATGCAACAAGTTGTTATACCAAACACCAATATAACAGAAGAAGAACCATGTAAACGCTGGCAGTCAGAAAAACAACATAATCACAGGGAGGTCCCTGATATTCCCAGGTGGCATGAACGCACCATAAATTGCAGGGCTATTCCCACACAGTTCAAAAGAATAAGATCTTCTACAAGTTTCGCCACATACAGTTGGCCGTGGGCTGTATCTGTATGTATCCTGTATGTCTCTGTAGATTTTACCTCCTAGTTATTGTGTTGACTTTATTGTAGCTAGTTGATGCTCTTGCAGTACTGATGGCTCTGTGCCTGGATTACTGAGCTGCTGTGTCCAGACACCAGCTGTTCCATCTGGACTCGAGCCACTTGCGGATCCACTACTTTCACCAGCCACAACTGGAACCCTGCCGTGCAGCCTAACAATATTGATTTCGTTATCTCGCTCTGCCACGAGGGGATAAACTGCTGTGGATCCCATTCCAATGTTTGACCATTGGAATTTTGTTTTACTTTTTCACAATAGAATTCATTTAAATTACTTATTTTTTGTCAATCCACACAAGGTAACTCACAGTTGAAATGTATCTTTCGCAGATCCCCTCTTTACAAACACAGCACACACATGCAGTTTAGGGGCTAGTGCAGGGTCAAGCATGGTACAGCGCCCCTGGAGTAGTTTGCAGGGTTCAGTGCACCTCTCCAGCTGCCAGTCCACACTCCATATTTGTTCTGCAGGGGGATTTCTGATTCCCAAGCTTTTCTCTAAACACATGCCATGAATGGGGATTATGAAAAATATATTGACATTAAAATAAAATATAATATCCTTTACTCTAAGAATAAAGAGGATAGATTTTGTTTACTACACCCTTTTAAAACCAATGACATCTGGCATTAAATATTTTTATTAGATGTTTGTAGACTGTGAAATTCTGTGATGTTTGAGTTTTGCTTTACACTTTCTGGGATGTAGATATTAAGACGAGAACATTTTTGTTTTTGATAAATGAACAGTTCTGCATTTGAACATTCACATAATCTCTCACTCATAATCTCTTTCAGATACCAAATTTTCTTCATCTGACACCGGCAGCCATCAAGAAACACTGTGAAGCTCTGAAACGTAATTATTTTTAATTGTAAAGAGAAATGCTATTTCTTATTAGGTGGCGTTTAGCAGCAATATATTATTAATAACTTAAATACAAATATATAGGCATATTCCAGTTATGTAAAAATGTCTTTCTCTGCTTTTTAGCATTCTGCACAGAGTGGCCCTCTGCTTTGGACACTGACGCAAAATGTGACGAGCACTTCCCTATCAAAGTGATAGGCACAGACTATGTATCTGCCGGCCTGTCTGTCAGAAACCCTTCAGCTCGCATTGTTCATCTCAAAGTGAGTTTCCTTGCTGTTCCGTTTTTTTGTCTTCCATTTCTATAAATTGGTTTTGACTGCTTTAATGGCCTTTGCTTTAACTGGATTTCAACTATTTGTAGAAAGTCATTTATGCAGAAACCTGACATGGAAAATGGGATTAGAGATTTACAGAGATGCATAATCACCAGCTGACATGTCCCTGTGATTTAGAGAGACGTTCATTGTCCAGTGACCTCAAACCTAAGAAGTTATGCCATCAAGTCTACAGAGAGATTACAGCCCTATAGGATTATTTTACATTTAAGACTGTGCAGAAGCACTCTTGTTCTTGTGGTAGTTTAAGTTATACAGAATTTGTGTTTGTTTATTTGACAACTTGTACATTCACAGAAAAAGCTAACAAAACATGCCATCATTGACACATTTGTTGGGACATTTTGATATTCCTCTTAATCCCCCCCTACCACTAATCCAGCCATGTGCAACCCTCCCCACAGACCAGAACCATACATGTGAACACGTAAAAAACTATGCCAAAGAAAGCTGTTCTTATTCTGTTCCATTTAATCTTTGCTGCTTGTATTGTTTTCCACATGTGGACAATAATACTGTCCTGCTCTGCAAAACCTAAATAAAGTTTTTGTTTTTTGGATGAGGTTACATGTTTACACAAGTGAATGAAACCATCTTTTTGTGCTTTAAAACATCTAAGACACAGATACAGGAATTTTAACTGCCTTTTGACATTTGTCATTTTCCCATGTGGAAATGTGTCATTTCTACCATTAATCGCTAGCCATCTGCCCCACTGAAACGTTGCATTAGATTATATCAGCATGGTGGGAATTATTCAGACATTAATCCCAGAGGATTAGGCTGAAAAATAAGATTAAAGGGCAAATCTCACATTTTCAGTTTAACGAAAATGCAATCAATCTTGAATGATGAGTGAACGTAGTAATGTTGCATTTTTCTTTATTTTGTTGTGTATTTAGGCAGGGTGATAAACCTAGAAACAAAATGCCCGAATTCTAGACATGTGGTTCCAAATCTAAAAAAATTTAACCACAGTGAATATGTAATAAGTATTTTCATCAATACAGTCAAAGCTCCATATACATTAAAAATCAAACATTGTCTTTAGTTTGGGTTGTGGTTTTCTTTAATCAAGAGATAGATTCAGAACGGAGCTATAGTACATAATGAAAGCCTGTCTGCCCTAATCTTGTTGTCTGTGTATTTCTCTTTACATTGCAAAGCTTTATGTGGACAAACAGCTACCTAAACTATTTCTCTCTAGTGGTAATCTAATTGTATCATTGCCATCGCAGGTAAAACTGTCCAGTTTAAACCTGGATGACCATGCACGCAAGAAGATGCTTAAACTAGTCGGAGAGAGATACTGCAATGATACTGATGTCCTCACCATTACAACTGACAGGTAAACACTCCTCCTATATGGTCTAATAATAAAGTGAGAGAGAACAAATGTCCTGAATCTCTTCCCTTTTGTCTTTTCTTCCCTCCCTCTACCAGCTGCCCACTGAGACAGCAGAACCATGACAATGCCATGTACCTGTTAACTGTCCTCTACCACGAGTCGTGGGTGAGTAGAAAATATTAGTTTTTTTTTTTTCCTCTACTCTGCTCCACTGAACCCAGGTAGATGCATCAGTCTCAGTGACCGGTCCACTCTCTCCCTATTTGTTTATTGACCTTATATCCTCTTTCAACAAGTATCCATACATTTAATAATGCTATGTTAAAGGCTATCACAGGGCTTGCGTTAACTTCATTAACACTTGATGTATTACGTGTTATAATTCATCAGTGTAAAGCTACTGCTAGCAAAGTTATTACTTAACTAAACATGCTAGTGTTATAAAATAAGTCAAAATAATGCATGTGAGACGTTTTTGTCTAGAGGTTCCAATCTTTTTTAGATATTTTTTGTTTTAATAGATTTATTACCAATTGCATGTACCTAACCTTATAGTCTATGTTTTCTGTGATAAACATATTTTCTTTCTTCTTTCATTTTGGTTTGTATCTGTTGTTCTGGATGGCAAACTGCTGCATACAATTGCCCTTACAGGGACAAATAAAGTTGTATTGAGTTGAATGTTCAAGCCCTAAATGTACAGGTTGGTTTGAGCTGAAGTGTTGGAATGGCACTGAACTGGCACTATAGTGTGCATTAAGATTTTATAAAAATACAAGAAAGAAGAGTATTAATCTATTTGAGGAGTATTAATTTATTTGAGTAATAAAATATTCTACACAAATGACATTTACAAGATATGTATTCCTCCATCTGCATCTTTCTCTTTTGGTGACATGTACATATGGCTGGCGACATGGCCCAGTACCTTTCACCAGGGGAATTCTTGTCCATCTTGCTCTGCGATCTGAGCAACTGAGCCCATTAGGGAGGTATCAGACTTGAATAGGCAGAAGGATGGCAAACAGCAGCATTGTCCAGTTGACATTTCTCCACAGACTGGGGAAACAGACTACCCTATCAGGTGTTGGCCCTGATACTCTTAATTCACATTAAGCCAGCCATGCCACATCATCGTGTGCCACCAGGTCATTAGCCCCAGGGCTCTTCACATGAATTTGCAGCAAGCCACATAAAAGAAAGTGACTCTACTTATTGTGCAACCTTTGCCTTTTAGGAGCGTTTTCTGTCATGGCTTAGTCACATTAAAAAAAAAATTCTCACAGTTGGGAAAGGTGTTCGAGCCAGGAAGCAGAACACTGTCCACTGCCCTTTTAGACTCACAATGGAAGGCACAGTGCTTGTCCAGCAAGCTAGTGGAAGCTGTGAGAGTGGCGTTGCGTTCAGGTTGTAACGCTAGCCCACAAAGAGGCCAATTGTTAGCAGCCACTGAGGTGATTTTATCTCCCCACTCAGGGAGATGGACCTTCCCTGCTAATTCCAGTTTCAGTGCTAATCCAGGCCAGCGCTGGGGCTGACCCCTCAAAGCTACCGCCAATGTGGAGCGAAGTTTACCACTAGAGGCACTCCATCTAAGTTAGTGCCTCTATGCCCAACGCCTGTCCTTTCCGTGAAATATAAATGTTATTTGGCAGGTACATAAACTCGATCAGGAAAACAGGTGGTTTGTCTCCTGGCAAGTTATTAATTATTCTGTCTAGTGACAAAACTACTTAGTAATGGATGCAAGGACAGACATGGTATCCCTGCTGTCATCTTTGCACTATTTAATTTAGCATATTGTATTAAATTCACAACCACATCGAGAACAAGGTTGGAACTTTGCCAGCAACACATGACTAACTCAGTTCAGATCCTTCTTTGTTGTTGCAAGGCACCCAACAGAAAATGTTTTTATCTAAAACTAATACTACTATTTATTAGGCCTTCATTATTTCAAAGGAAGCTACTGATGTATTCCCAAGTATCAAGTTCTCCTCACTCACTAGGGCGTAGACTTGTTCCAGACGAGATGTGGTGCGGATAAGATATGTATAGCGGTAATGATGGTCATTAACCCCAAACACCTGGAGAGCAAGCAGAGCTGAGACTCTGTCGATGCCCTGGTTTAAGCTGCTGCACAATGGGGTGTATTGTTTGCAAGGGAATGTGATGACAGCTAGACAGGCAGCAGAGGGAGCACTACATATGGAGAAATATCATCTCTGTGAGAGGAGCATCAAAGAAGGGGTGAGGGGTGACCAAGGATCCTCATATTTTACGTCTGTTGCCATAATGTGTTCCCAACTGGAGACTGAGCAAGATCCATAAAAACAATGTTAATGTTACATTTCTTTCTACCCTGCAGAACAAATCAAACCTATTCCACAATTATACAGTTCAAATGTAATGCTATAGACATCCATATGTTTGGATAAATCTCCTTCATTTGCAGCCTGTTTGAAGCGCGTTTTAATGCTTATGCGCAAATCTACGCCATGCCTACGTGGAGAAATGGACCCTACATCTGACCCTACGGCGTAGCCTGACATGCACTTCTCGAAAAATTAAACTACACGTCGCGGCGACGCACATCTCTCAGCCTTGGCTTGATAGCGTTGCATTTTTCATGAAATCTAGGAGAGGGTTTACCTTTCCTGTTACAGATTTCCAGCCGTGGTCAGAAAGCACAGGGGAGACACGTTGTTTCTCTCACTATGACTCTAGAGTCGGTACTTGCTCCGAAGCTAATCACCGTCACTCTCTTACTCAAATATACACTTCAGACCACTTTCGTAGGCTACAGCAAAAGCTCTGTGTGGAGTCTCCACAGAACCATGAATCACGCTTAAAGGTAACAAATGTGTTCTGTTTTTCTCATTCTTCAGAAAACAGAGGCCTGGGAGGCTGAAAAGACTGTGGCAGACATGGAGGAGTACAGCTGGGTGGACAGCCCGTCCCAAAGAAACATCTTAGATATGCTAGTACGCATGAAAGTGCCTGGGGAAGGAGAAGGCGAGGAAGTGCGAGAGCAGCTGCTGGGAAGAAAAGAGGTACAGGAGTATAAGGAATCCGTCACAAGGTTGAAGAATGAAGGAGAAAGCGAGAGCACCATGCTGCAGTACAAAGAGGCTGTCAAGAAAGTACTCAACCTGTAATACACATTTATTTACATGAAGATGGTGACCAAGAGCAGCAGGGACCACAAAAACATTAATACATGTGGCCTCATGTATCATTTTGGATTCCATCTTCGTACCAGTAACACAGTTTACTGTAGATAATTACTGTTCCATTATACATGAGGATATTACAACCTCAAGGTTCTCAACTACTGTATTTATTTTCCAAAATAAATGTACTGTCATCAGGTCTAATACAAAAATAAAAGCCTAATGTATGCTGGTGTTCTGTCTTTGAAGTTGTGTGAATTTGGTGTGCATGATGGTTAAAGCTTTTATGTAATGAAATCCCCTTTCAGTCCCCATCCCATCCCACTCTCATCACTGTCAGTGGCACCCTAGTGAAAGGATGCTTTCAGTAGCAGGTTCTTGAAAAGAACCTCAACCTTCTTAAGGAGTTTTGGTCTGTGGTCCGTGCACTTTTAGGTCAGAAGAAACTCAATGCACTGAGATGTGCTGGACTGAAGGAGGGTTAAACACTGAAGGCCACACAGTGAAACATAGTCTATCATTGCACATTGTTTGCGATCTGAATAACCCTTGAAGTCTTTTTTTTTTCTTCTTCTTCTTTAAAGCGCCCATTAAGTCCCACTTAAGACCAGTGAACACAACTGGCCAAAGTTCTTGAGGTTTGGCATCATTAATTTAAACTCATTGACGTAAATCAAAATGTGGGTCAGCCAAATGGACATCATATCCCATTTCTTGAGACAAATTGCTGTGGTCAAATGCATTGGCCGAGTTAGGATCTTCTGCCAAAAGTCCCTGCGTCACAAGTGAAACCAAAATCACGGCAACTACGTATTTGGTAATCTTATCTAAACCACACAATACCTCTGCCTGTTGAAATATACAGAATTGTAACCTCAATGCATCAGTTGACAGTAACTAGTTGTCATCCCTATCTGCTTAAAATAAAGCAAAGTTTGCAATTAAAATAATCCACTATGTAAAACTTATTTTACAAAAATAAGTCGGTACAAATTCTAATTGATGAATTGTCATTTTATCCTGGATTCCTTCATTAAAAATGTAAACAAAAGGAAAAAAGAAGGTGCTATTTTTTTTTGTCTTGGCCCTACTTTCAGGAGTTTTCTCTGACCAGCACATACTTTATCAGACGCATGGATCCTCTTTTTCCTCGCCATGATGTTCGGTAGTGTCCCATCCTCTTCCTCTGACCCCTCCAGCTCACAACCAGCAGAATAGAGCAACAGCAGCTCAACAGCACTGTGATACAGATGGCCACTGCAACCAGCACGGTGTGAGCTGCTACATGCCACCCAGATCCCAAACCCCTAAGGTGTCCTCTCCGCTGACACCTAGTCCTTCCTCACTGTCTCCAGTGTGATTACTCTCCAAACTGCCCTGGGTGTCATTGGGGTATTGCTTGGTGCTCTTTATACTGCCCATAAAGGTCGTGGAAATTAGAGTGCTGGTGGTCAACTGAGAGAAGGTGGTGGTGTGATGCTGGGTAGGGGATGTGAAGGGCCGTGCAGTTGGGGTAGAAAAAGCGGACGTGGTCTTGGGATTGTAAGGGCTGAGGGTGGTTGCTGTGGTGGATGAAGGAGGCATAGTAAAGCTGGGTGCAAGAGAAGTGGAGGTGGTCAGGGTTGTTGTTTGTGGATTGTTCCCTGAAGCTAGTGGATTCTTTGGAGTGGAGGATAAGGCAGTTGTAGTTGTGGCAACTGCTGAAGGCTGACTGGTGGTCTGCAGTGTAGTGGTGGCAGGAGTAGAGGTGGTGAGCACTCTGCTTGCTGTGGTGAGGGGTTTAACTGTGGGTGCTAAAGTCAGAGGCTGTAAAGCGGGCGGAAGTGGATGAATGAACTGGCGTTTGTCTGAGGGCAGCGGCTCTGAGGCGTTGCCTCGACTGTAGTGGTGGGGTAACACGCGTACATTGGAGGTGAAGTATTTTCCAAACACCAATAGGTCAGGATCTGCGCCTAGGACACAAGGACATATGTTTTTGAAAATGTGTCATTTCAATCATGAATAATCAGGGCTTTTTTTAGTTTTCCAAAAATGTTTTATTTTATTTGCATTTGTTTTACAGTATTATGATTATTATTATTATTATTATTAGTAGTAGTAGTAGTAGTAGTATAGATCTCATTGGTAGAAGTATTCAGATCCTTTACTACTCCTACTAGTCCTACTCTCTCTTTCTCTTTCTCTCTCTCTCTCTCTCTCTCTCTCTCTCTCTCTCTCTCTCTCTCTCTCTCTCTCTATATATATATATATATATATACATACAATGTGCAAATAGCATTGTATTATAGTTTTTATTATTATAACCTTTATTTAACCAGGGGAAACCCTTAACAAAGTGACCTGGTCAAAACAGACAGCAGCACATGGTTACAGACAAAGTTATTAGAACTAAAATAAAGCAAAGCAATTCATCAATTTAAAATAGCCATTTCTTTCATTTTGGATTTAAAAGCATTTACCAAAATTAATTAATTTGGTCTCAAGTAACTCTGCAGTTCATCGAGGTGGTGATAATTTTAACTACTGCTGGGTAGTTATAGTATATTAACATTTTATGAGATCACAAATAAACAGTTTGAAAATGAACTCAAGCTAAATACAGGTACCTCAATAAAATAGCCTACTTTAGTAAATATAAGTGTACTGCTTACTTACTGTAGTGAAAATAACATTTCTTGAGAATGTAAAGTAAACTATATGCAGTGGTGTAGTCTAATGTAGCCTATTTTAGCAGGTAAACTGTACTATATAAATACATGGACCAGAATGGACATATCAAAGTGGGACGTCTGGGTGTCCTCCCACACGGAAATGTCGAGCGTCAGTCTTTATTTCCTGCATTCTGATACACTTTAATTCACCAATTTACGGTGGAAATACCTTTGTGTAGCCTTTGTGAAGAATAAAACAGATGACAATTCAAAATATATCAAAAATACAATCCTGTTACACGTCACTGCGCATTTTTTAGTGGGTATATGGAAATCCTGGAGCTTTCTTAGTGGGTATACTCCTGCGTATCACGAAGACTACACTGTCTATATGCATACAGCGATAGTAAAAGTATAACCACAGACAACATAATTGTGAATTAGAGGAATTTCCAGGACTCACACTTTACTTACCCTTCGTGATATTGTACAGAACAACGTTGCCTCTGTGGCTGAGAATACAGCTCTCCAGTGTTGGACAGTGCAGGTGGAAGCAGTTTTCTTGAGTGGTATCATAGTGAAATATGGCCAGATTACAGGAAACTAAGAGGAAAGACAAAAAAAACAGTGTTGAGGATCAGTGGAGCCATTACAAATGAACAAAAAGTTAAAGAATGCCACTATACAGTTAAATATGTGTGTGTCTTGATTATGAAGCATTACTCACAATTTCGCGTGAGGCAACAGGTGCGGCTGCATTTCAGCGCCGTCTCCTCCTGGTAATACTTCAGCAGCTGCGCTCCTCTCCGCTGAGACTCCTCGATATCGATGAAAATCCCAGGGAAGCGACGAATCCAGCAGTTCTTATAATACGAGGTTGGTGAGCACCTCGACTCAGTGTGGCACACCAGACTCAAAACCGTCAGCACACCCCATGTGACATTCATTGCGCGTAATGTAAATCAGACCATGTTAAATAACAATCTGAATAAAGCATCGACATAGCTGGGGAGTTGACAGGCATGAAGTAGAGCCAGTGGTCTGACTTTACTGGTGCCAGTCTCTCTCCAGGTGTGTCACAGCTACGCACCTGGAGGTGGAGACCCAGCCTTGTCTAAGGTGTGCAGGCTGAGCAATTTTTAATAAAGTGCAATGGTACAAAAAGCAGAACTGTTTACATAAGAATACCATATTATAGAATACAGTCTTAGGAATACCATAGGGGGGTGGGACACACTTACAGTAGCCTATACAGTAAAAGATAATATAATATCTCTCTCTCCTTGGCAGATGGAGCTGCTCAAGAAAATGTTCAAATTTAAAAAAATTCTGAGCACTTTAATGACTTCTGTCCATGTTGGCTTAAAACTGAGTTCATCATTGAACTGGATAACAACAACTGAGAAAAAGACTGTTTATCAAGATCAAAAATAAACTTTCACTCTCAATCTTTGTGAAGCTTACAGCATGTTCAGTACCTGTATTTGACCCATCTCTGTGGCATTTTCAAAGCTACAATGTGTGGTGTGTTCTTTTAATTGGAATACAGGAAGGTATTCCTGTTATTTGTCCATCCCTGTATGGTAGCATTTGAAGGCCATAAAGAGGCAACTACATAAATGAGAAAAAAACTTTTGACTTTCTGTCTTACTAAAATCTCCTTTTTTACCTTCTGTAAACGTGTAGGACAATGTTATTTTTTAGGCCTGTGAGTTATCCTGATTTAGATGAGTCTCCACAGTGCGGGTATTACGATACCACATAGCACACTCACTGTAATGTAAACCTTGCTCTAGTTTGAGCAGGAAATAGGCTGTAAAGTCTGTTCTCACAAACACAGCACATGCCATCTGTTTTCAGCGAGGTCAGACATCTGAGAGTGGATTGCCATGATTGAGAGCAATCTGCCTGAATTCTTTCAATTGGGATTATCAGAATAAGCCTTAGGCCGTTTCTCTCACCTTTTGTGAGCTTGTCCCTCCATCACAGTGCCACGTTCTCAGTTTACACCTAGGAGTTGAAAGCCCCTTTTTGGATAAAGAGCTTGTGGAGTGCAAGTGGTAGGCTGCAATTTATGGATAAACTATTTTGTAGAAATGGTTTGAATATAGAAATAGAAATCCATCCTACTCCTACTAAAATTGAAAAGATACCAGAGGCATTTAATCATTCCTAGTTAACACAAAAACAAACATATTTTCAGATTCCATATTATATGTTCACCTCTTCTAAATGTATTTTCTCTAATTTTATTAACAGAAAGATTATACAATATGCTAACAAGTATTTACTGTATATAAGGTAGCTCTACAGATAGGACAGATATACTAGCACACAAAAGTTTTCAACATGTACTATACTTATTCTAATATTTTTGCATTCAAGATAACAAATGACCTTTAGCTGACATTAAAATAATACAAAATGTGCATAGATGGATATCAATCAAACTGCAACTTTGGAACTTAGACTTAAAGGGAAAGCAAAATGTTTTAACAAAGATACAATTAGTGTTGAAATCACTATAAATAGCATATCTTTAGTTTTGGGATTGTTCAAAACAAGAAACCTAAAGATGTGACCTTAGGCTCTGAAAAATTGCAACAGACATTTTTAAATGTTTGGACATTGTGTAGTCTAACAATTAATCAACAAAATAATCAACAAATGAACCATTACTGAAAATAATTGTAAATCACAGCTCTATATCCTTACCTTTCGTTTTCTCCCAGGAGCTGTAGCACCAGCATCTGCAATTAGTGTTGTCATTCTGCAGCTGCAATCATTTTCTTCATTATCTATGTGCATTGCATTGTAGGACAATAGTGGCAATCAACAGCACACTCAATAATCAAGTGGATACAGAAATCTCAGAATATATTTAATTTTGTCACCTCTGAAGCACAATATTCTGTGAAACCTGCTTAGAATTAGTATGTAGTATGAAATTAGGACAGAGCTAATATGATGCAGTTTGAAGACCAAACCCTGCATATGACATAGGCTTATATTCCGTTATGAGTATGTCACATATTGCAGTCAATTGAAAAGAATGCGAAAAAAACTCGGCAACAGAGGAGTTATGTAAGAATCACTTGTATTTTCATCTGACACTTCAGGGCAAGTTATAGTTACAGTCAACCTCTGTAATCAGCGTACAGATCTAAATCTGGTTCAAGTTAGCAGTGTTATTATGTGCCTTATTTGTTGTAATCAGATCCTTTTGAATCCATAACAGTATGACAAGAAACATTTAACATTAAACATCAAACAAAGTGAATACAATAGCTCTTTTAAATCATTTTAGCCTCTTATCTCCATAACTCTAGAGGAGATGGATGTGGCACTGTACTGTACAGAATTACTCAAAAAACACAAACGATTGGCACCAAAAACAGTGATATTTTATGGCTGTGCAAAGGAGGCATTCTCAGTCCACTTTTATTATTTTCACTAGTCACTAGATGGCACCCTGAGGCAGCCAAACTCCTCTGTAGCAAACATCCCTGCACATGCATGTGTGTAAAAGAATTTAAATCAAAAACAAGCTCTAGTAAAATTAGATGAATAACACCACCAAGGATAACGTTTTCATGCAGGTCTTGTCCACCGCATATCATGGTCCTCTTCTTTTTTTCCTTGCCACTTTTCAGACCAAGCCAGATCCAGCTTCCACAATCCCAAATCTACCTCTTCCTCAGCAGTAATAGTGTTCCTGGGCATGCTGACAAAGCCAATGTTTCTTTGGGCTTCTGTATGGTTTCAGCGTTAAGCTTACGGAGGAAGTAGTCCATTGTTTAGTGTTGTTGCCTAGTGAGGTGCTACAATGGGTCTAGAGCAGGTAAGTTCCAACTGTGTCAGTCTTTGACTAGCCTGTAAATATGATGCTGTGCGCCATGCTCGCTGGTGGACACTTCAAATACGTAGGCTATGCACAGGAGGGTTTCCAGTGTGTCCCTGTTAGTCACCACCTGTGGACAATGAAGACACAGAAGGTTCTGCTCAGTCAAACTGCAGGGTGTAAAACTCTAACCTTGGTATTATTGTGTTTTCTAGTAAAATTGAATTCAGTCACATTCTATTAGTTTGCAATCCTTTGACAATATATAAACAATCACACGACTCTACCGCCATCTATAAATTGCTCCCTTAAATTCATTTGTAAAGATTCAGAAATGAAGTGACAACACGTTTTCCTTTCTATTCTGTAGTTCTTGTTGAGGATCCACCTCTGTCATGGAGGAAGTAGGCAACATGACTGTACAATGCCTGGTAGTTTGTAAAATCCTAATATCAGTTCAACATGTTGGTTTACAGTAAATCAAAGTGATTTAGTTTATTCACAAGACCACACCAGAGAATATAACCACTGTGTGTGTGGTTGAAGGTGGAGCCATGGTTTTCCTATGAAGTATTTTCATGCATGCCTTTAAATTCTATTTGAATGTATGACAATCAAGCTAAAATAGTATTAATTGTTTATAGTTACTTCAATCAAATCTAATAACAGCAGCATATGCTCTTTTCTTTGCTCTCAAACATGTTTCAGCTACTCCTTCTTCTTCTTCTTATTATTATTATTATTATTATTATTAAAATTTAGTCACCTTAAAAATCAGTATCCTTCAACTTTAAACAATAATTCTAAGATCATACTTTGACATACTCATTCACTAGCTATATACCATACCGGGCTTCGGAGATTGATAATGATGACAAACTTATATTAGATAGAAATGTTTAGTCTACTATAACACTAGTAACTAAAGGTGAATAATAAATGAGGAAAGATCTCTCTGGTCACATGTTCTGTTATTCTATGTGTAAGACTAATGTATCTAAAAAAAGCATGGAGGACTGTGGAAATGTGACACAAAACAAGCATACAACTTCATCAATTTATTATGCGTTGCATCAAACACAGCACTTACATGAGGCATATTGATCCATTGTGCTCAGCCTTGTAATGTGGAATCTGTGAGTGCACCCATCTGTTGTCTAGCTGTGTGTGCATGTCTGAACAGGAGCTGTTCATGGTTAATATGAGCTAAATCAGCCCATTGAGAAACCTAATGACATGCTGCCATGTAGTCGTCAGTGTGGGCTCAATATGGCCATTGTTCCTTGGCCAGTAGGAATGCAGCCACCAATGTCTTTGAACCCCGGTGTTGAGGACCACTTTGTTACTATGGTGATACTCTCCATTCTATTCACTTCCCTCTTTGTGTCTGCTCTACCACACCGGATCATTCGGAAAAGTCCAACTCACAGTGAAATAGACAAAATGTTTCAACTCTGCAAAACCATAAAAAAATGCTGTTCATAGGGCAGTGAAACATTGCGCTCCAGTTGATAATGGTCTGACAAGGTTAACCATAGGAAATATCACAGCACAACCATATCAATTTATGACAATGGGATGCCTACATAAAGCACTTTGAAATGGAAAAGAACACATATTGAACGTCCATTTGGCTCTGTGTGCTTTAACGCCTTGGAATGGTTTTAATGGAAATACATGAATGATAAAAAGACAATGAGTGTGTTTCAATGAATGCATCTATTGCAGACAATTGACTCATATCCAAATACATTTTAAGTCAGGATAAGCCATTGCCACCCCATTGCTAAACTTGTAGTCACACTATCTTAATTGCCTAAATTAACTTTTTTATGTGTTACATATGTGTAATGGTTCCTAAACAAATGAAACAAACAAACTAACAAACTGTGTATAGCTAATTTTAAATCATGTGAATTGACATTCACATGATTTTATTTATCAGTATTAATGTTAGTTTTGTTGACACTTTGGTGGTTCTTTTTTCAACAGGAAGGAGTCATTGTTGTCAAATTCCAGATATCGTGGACTCAAAATTACTAGTCAGAGGCTGACGTGATTGTTTTTTCCCAATCAGTCTCTGCTGGTTGCCTAAATGACCCTAAACCTCCAAAAAGATGTCTTGTCCGGCACATAGCCTCTGTTCAAGCACAACTTGTTGTTTTTACACTTCAATAACTGAAGATAGAATATCAGTAGAGTAACATGCATGCAAACAGACTAACAGACTGAGATTTCTCTCTCTATACAAAACGTCTCTATACACACATGTATAGTATATCTCTGATTCCTTGGTACCTGTAGGATAGTGAAGTTCTCCAGTACACTGTTCATCATGTACTTCTCCGGCAGGTGTTTAAGCTTGTGGATAAAGTTGATCATGTATTCACACAACGGGGAACGGTGGATTCGAAACACATAGCGCCCATTCTCAAAACGTGCATACTCCGTCTAGGAAAAACATGTACAATACATAATAAAAGCATACAGATCAACATATGAGAACATATACCATGTGCAAAGAGAATTAAAAACACATTAAAAGGATAAAAAGTGAAGTCTATATCAAAATCTAAAACAAAAGGAATACATATTCCACTGAAACTCAACTGGATGTGAACATCTATGTGATAAGCTGTAATATATGTAATATAATATACCTAATGCAGCACATGGCATGCCATATATGACAATAAACATATTTCTTGTGACAACAGTAATCAAATGATGAAGCCATTAAATATCATCATGTGGTCTGCTGAGGCAGATGGCCCTACCTAGGGATGTGTGTTTAAGTGTTTTTATTGTACAATCCATCAGCAGCAGGTTGGGGCAGGGCCACTATTGTGTCTAGTTAACGGGAAGCATAACAGTTAGTCATACTGTGGAGATGTGTTACTCATGTCAGTTTACTGACCACAGATCAGTAGTAATTGACGGGAATCCATCTCCACCATTAGCAGTTATTAACTCCTCTAGATGATGATAGTGCTTTATGACACAATCATGACCGCTTTATGTTGAAATATCACAGTTTTTGAGCAATCAGTGATGCAAAAATCTTGGACTGTAGCCACATATATAGTTAATGTTGCTATTATGCTGTTAATAATTGTTGGAACTGTACGATCCTAAAACATTAGATCTAAATGTGAAAAGTCAGTGTTTCAAAGAAAAAACAACCTGAAACGGACATGAATGTATTCGCAGTATTTACTGCATTCATAGGCAACTAAAACATTATAATGAGACTGGTCACTGTGCCATCCATAACGATAATACAATAATTAGATATGCTGTGTTAATTTCCGTAGTTGTAATAGCTTAATCCTACTGAAGATGTTTATTAATTAACACCAGGAACCAAAATTAAATCCTTGCATCAAGCGCACTGTCAGTTACTGTCATAGCTGTGAAGTTTACTTTTATTTTTTGGGCCGTATTAGGCCTTTATTTTCACATGACAACATGAAAAGGGGAGAGAGAGGGGGAATGACATGCAGCAAAGAGCCGCAAGTCGGAGTCGAACTTACAGCCGCTGTATCGACAAGTAAACCTCTACATATGTGCATCTATCGACTGAGCTAACCCCGCCACAAATTTAAATTTGTTAAGGAAAATATCATAGTTACATAGTTTCATCTAAACAAAACCTAAATTAAGTATTTTTCCCCAGAATCCTTGCAGAAATGTTTGTTGTATATTTTTTTGTAGTGCTGAGTTTAGCTTGTTCAGAATACAATCTCATATTTTACTAAAATAGTTCACCGAAACGTGTTTCTGAAAACATTTTGAAATAGGCCACACAGTTGCTGAATCTGTCTTCATTTCAGATTGACAAAAATCAGTTTAAAAGATTTTCGTCAGAATTTGAGACTCTAATTACGCCATTTCCGAGTTAGCACTTCACCAATCAGATTGGTCATTTGAGTCTGACTGCTGGCAGTGCCTGCCTTCCGACTGAGCATGTCAGCTCAGCCAAAATGAAGGCCAACGGCACGGGACACACCAAACAGACTCGAGTACCGACCTCGCCAGACTGTCTGACGGATGATTATCGGGTTGGTGTGTAATACACATGCTCTAAGGGCCCATTATCTTTTCAGTCAGAAATGATAAGAAACTGTGTTACAATATGTGCAACTTTAAATTGGTAATGCTTCATAATAAATGCACGGTAGGTGTCTGACTACTGGAACACACTAGTTTAGGTTTACATATTAAAAAACATTCTGGATAACCCCCAGTATTCTTACCTCCACTTTCTCTACCACCTGCTTGCCAAAGGAGCAGACTTTGGTGGATGAAGTGATAATCATGTTCTCAGAGCTCTCGTACTGACTGGAAACACCATAGAAGAAGCTGCTGTCATCCTGAAGGTTCACACTAAGGTCCGCCTACAGGGAAGAAACAGATAACATGTCAGGATCAACTAACATTCCTGTGTGTGCTACACTACACACTACCCTGCTCCACATTCATTTCATTTCATTTATATTTATTATACAGGAAAGTCTAAAAGTAACATTACATTACAATGCAGATGGGCCTGACTCAGTTTAAGAACTGGTTTTCAGCAGGTTCCTGTTCTGCAGAAACACAAAACCTAGCTACAGCACGTCGAGACAGACATTTGTACAGTACATCAATAAAGACTAGACAAGATTTAGACAACTAAAATAACAATACAGTTTACATAAGGACAAAGATATTTACACAAAACATTAGCTCGGATAGACAAATGCGTGCAATGCAGTGGTGAGACCACTTTGGAAGGTTACTGTGGATCTTGAGAGCTCAATGGTATAGTCGTGCTATTGGTTCAGTAATTTCCTTCGTGGTAAGTGACCAAATAGGAAGACAGTAGGACATGGTTGAAAACACAAAAAAAGAATTTTTAAAAATACATAAATTCGGTTTTCTGAACATTGATGTTTAAATGGTTCTTTTTCAACCAGTTGTGTAAAAGCTGAACAGATGATAATTTGGAATTTATGACATCAAGATTTGAATCAGAGAGAAAAATCACAGTATCGTCAGCATACAGTAGACATTTTGAATGATTACACACTTGAGGGATATCATTAATGTACAAAAGGAAAAGTAATGGTCCAAGAACGCTACCTTGTGGAACACCCATATCAGAAATTTTGGGTTGAGATTTTACATGATTTATTTTAACGGCTTGCAACCTGTTCGTTAGGTAGGACGAAAGCATTTCTATCACAGATGACGACAAATTAAATGAATGAAGTTTATTTAGCAAGATCTGATGGTTCACTGTGTCAAAAGCTTTACGAAAGTCAATAAAAATAGCTCCAGTGATGTGACCTTTATTAAGAGAACTACGTATTTGTTCAGTGAGAAGTAGTAATGCCGACATGGTTGAGCTCTTTGCACAAAAACCGTGTTGACAGTCACTGAGCCAGTTGTTAGTTTCAAGGTAAGAACTTAGCTGGTTATAGAGGGCTTTTTCAAGCAACTTAGACATTACTGGAAGTATAGAAATAGGTCTGTAATTTGAGACAAGAGTATGATCACGAGATTTTAAAATAGGAGTGATTTGAGCCATTTTCCAATTTGTGGGAAAAATGGATAGCCTGATACATTGGTTGATTAGGTGCTGAAAAAGAGGTATGAGACTATCAGCATGAGTCTTTATAAATGAAGTGTTTACACCATAGATATTGAACATCTAAAGCCTCAAGGACATACAGCACTATATCAATAATATGACAAAATATCAGGGTCTACTTTTCTGCTCACAGGCATGGATCTCAAGGAGCATGTGTGTCAGTCTGACAAAGACACGTCACCAACAGTGTTGCAGCTCAACAAAGCTTTAGAATGCTTCTCTGTAAATCCAAGAGGCATCCACTGGCCAGATCCTTGTTGACCCAATTTAACACCGTCAAATCAAGCCTCAAGATTCCCAAGATGCTGTGTATCGCCCATTTAAAAAACCCATAGCACTAATAGGAAAAAAGCATGTACACACTCAAGTCTTTGCAAAAATCTAGTTAACTTAGCAAGCTTTTGATCAGAGACCTTTTTTAAGGCAATAACAAGTAACTGTTAGCAAGTGAAGGCAGCAGTACACAAGGTAAAAAGATCCTTACTTGATAAGCCTACTCAATATAAAAAACCCACAGAACTGACATTTTTCTGATAATTCACACGTTCACAAAAGCTCAAGTTACTTTTACACAAATTGTTATTACTAAACATGATGTTAAAATCCAGTAAATAAAAACATTCAACATTTCCAAAAAAGGAAACAAGGCAACCCCATGTTCTTGTCAGTTGCCTAGCAACAACGGAAACTAATGCCAAACATTTGTAAACCTGACTTTGTATGTTAAAAACATGACCTCACAAGTGCAATTTAAAACCCAGCATCAAGTTTCTTTATTCTCTTGTGGATGCAGATTCACCTATCTCTGATCCTCCCACTAGCTGAAGTTTGAATAGAGGCAAGTCTAATCTGATTTTGTATCAGACTGAGGTGTCGTCTCCTCCTTCAGACAGCTGGGCTGTTTTACCTTTTCCCCTGTCGGGCTCTTGTCTCCTAATGGGCCATTGAGGCACCGCTCAGCCTCCTCTCATCTCTTCATCACCCCGTTCATCTTCATCCCTGGCTCATGTAATTCCTCTATTTGTCTTCATCCCTGGGGCATAGTGACCCTCCCCGAACCGCCTTTCCTTTCTTGCCTAACAGCCTGCGAGGGAATTCATCCAATTACAATCAGCAGCATGCAATTGGCTGATTAGATCATGGTGGGCCGGCTGGCTGTGTAACAATTTAGCAGAGCCAGCTCAAATCGGATTCCCTCGGCACTTCAAAGGCGTGAGACAATCCGTTAGGACAGGGCCACAGGCGCTGAGAGGGTGAGGAGGAAGGTGGGAGCAGGGCAGGGCAGCCAGCGGCCGACAGGGGGGTTTGCTGGAAATTCAATCTAGAATGCCATAGCTTTGGAGGTGGGCCAGTTGCCTGTCACCGTCACCATGCCAACCTGTTCCTCAGCACACCCCTAAGTCATGACCTACCACGTGGTTGTGCCACTGCGGCTACATCAAATGGGCTCTTCCCCTCTTTTACGATGGCGTAAATAAAGTTATTGTATTTTCAGATGTGTTGAGGATTTAATTTAGCTTATTTTCATGGCCAAGAGCATCTTGGCTGGGTTTTTTTCCAGTATGGGTGTTAAAATGCCCAGCTGTTTTGTAGCATTTCTCTGTTTTGTCATGGATGCCTCGAGAATTGGAGGACCCCCTTGGGATACAATAAGATGAACAGACCGAGAGGGGACAGTGTTATGAGCTTGTTTTTCTCTAGCGGGGAGTTGCATATGTCGTAACTGTTGACTCAACAGGGTTATGACATGAATCAAGAGAGTAATATTTCACTGATGATTGACTTGTTGCTTACATTGCACCGCTGTATCTCCTGCCATTCCTATCTCTTGTTCACACTGTCTGTGTCCCTATTTCTATCTCTTGCTGTTTATTGCTGTCTTGCTCTCTTTTTCCTTATGATATATGGCCAGGCTACTCCTCCCCTCCTTCCCCTCACCCCTGAATCAAATGCCATGGCTTGACCAGCTGCTCTTTCCTGGAGAAGACTACTTCCAAAATGGTGTCACTCACCAATGTCTTCTATCTCTCTACAATAAATAATGTGGCAGTCAAACATGTGAGAAGGGTAATGTCAAGCCATCTGGTGGCATGAGATTGCAAGGCGGTACTTTGAACTTGACATTCACAGTCTTTGGCACTCCGAACCACAGCCGTTAAAGCTATATAAGCTTATACTGTATATCTGCTTTACAAGTCACCAGTGGCCTCAACACAACACATTTTTGACAAAGTGGATCTGAGGATGACGGCAATCATGTTTCACAATGTTTCACAGTAGTAGTGGAGATGATGGTTTGACATTCTTCACTGAGGCAGAGCATTGTGTACCTTTACCATCAGAATCTCCAGACCTGCACCAAACCACATGATCCATACCACTTTTAAAGGTTGCAGAGAACTTACAATGGCTTCACAGATCTTCTCTTCATGGTGCCATATATTTCAGAACTGCAAAACACTGCGGCTAACTTTAGGTTTAAAGGTAATCCCTCATGCAAAAAGTGGAGACTGCTCCCCAATATTGTGTGTCAGATCTGGACTCTGATGAGACAGGTGCATGTTGATCTGATCAGTGAACACAAGAGCAGGACAGCCATTGTTCACTGCGGGTTTCTCTATTGCTAACAGCTTGTCACTACGGCTAGATGTGTTTGGGTGACCTGGTATGCACAATAGTTCTGCAGTTCATGACTCAGGTGCTACTGACACAACCCTGTCAGTCCCCCAGTGGAGAGGGAGGTTATAATAGACAAAGAGCATGATAGGCATGGTGCCTAATCAGAGAAAACCTCTCAAGGCTCTCATGATTCAATCAGATTGCACATGTCTTTATACTTCATAACATAAGGAGTGTATTTTGGCCAAGCAAGGTTGGTGTGGTCTAACCTCCATCCATAGAAGAGAGAAACAACTAAAAACTTCCCATTCATCCAATTCTACCTCATGAATGTGCTTGAGTCCTTTTTCTAGGTTTGTGCCATTGCTTGGGATGAATTTAACATTCATGAGATGCTGTTTTCTGTCCCCCTCTCTTATGAATAGAAAAATATAGGTGACAAATGATTTGTTATGAACAGTATATATTTCTTTGGTATGCACCAAATCTATGCTTTGTATTTAGACAGTGAGTATTTTATATATGTTTCTATATGCCTTGATTGTTAATATTTATATGTGTAAAAAAAAAAATGTTTTGTTTTGAATGTCATGAACATCTATTATAACCTTGCCATCACTTAATTGTGATGTTGTGAGACAAGAATTTTGAGGACAGGGATTACTAAACTGTAGGACTTTCCAAATACAGATAAGACATTTTTTTAAAATCACAAGCAAAGATTGTGCACACATAATTCCTTTTCATTTTAGTGATAAATGGTCACCATTGCATGCACTGCAAATCCCTTGGCAATCAAACAGTGTGGCCACCAAGGTTACGTCTGTTGCCTTGTATTTCCTATTGATTTTTAAATTTCTTCTTTGTTGAGCAAAGGGGCTTTAGCTAATTATGCTAACTATCAAGTATTTCTTACGTTGTCATATACCAGACATTATGATTGAAATCTCAACCTAAGCTCTTCATCATCATCATCATCAAGAAGTGGCGCAGAAACTGAAGTGAGTTGGTTGATGAATTACACAGTCTGTTGAGTGATTCTCTGGCTGGATACTTTGTGACAACACTGCTTTACAATCCCAGCACATTGATTTTAACAAGTGGGGTTTCTAAAATAACTGTAATTTCACTTCCTCTTGCTTAACCCTGACCTCTGCTGTTAAACTAACATGCCAGCAAGATAGATAGATAGATAGATAGATAGACATATATTTATCACCAGAGGGAAATTCTTCTACACTTTAATAAAGAGCGGATGTACGTGTGGTGGGAGGTGCCCTGAGGTAAAGTGTGTACGTGTTGCATGATACAAATACCAAATCTCTTGTCCTGAGGTAAGATGGCCAGATCAAAATTGACGTGTCCAATTACACCCTGATACTCTCCTTCTGTGTCTGTCTCTCGCTCTGATCTCTGTTTATAGGCCCATTTTCAGGTTGTCAGTTTGTATATTTCCATTGTTTTCAAAAATATCACACATTCTCCTCCATCTGTCTTCATTCCTTGGTCGCATCTTAAGTTTACTTTGTCATCATGCTTAACTCACTCATTTCACTCAGCGTGTAATGGTGAGCTGGGGGGCGCTGTGTGTTTGTCTGTGTGTGCGTTTTTGGGGGGCGTACTTATAAATAAGTATATGGGGCATTAGAGTTGGACTCTAATAGTGCCGAGACAGGTGCTTGGGCTCACATTTCCCGTGGTGAAAGATCAGGCCTGCCACTCTTCCCAAGGCTGCTCACACGCACACACGCATAAACACACACGCACACACGCACACACGCACGCACACGCACACACACACGCACACGCACACGCACACACACACACACACACACAAATACATCCACACCTAATGCATGTTGAGCAGCAATGCCTTCTTTGCCAACACAAACCACCAATCAGGTCATGGGAGCAATGACTTTCCATTCATTCTGGCTTTAAATTGCATATAAGTTCCTTTAACTCTGATGCTTAAGCTATCTCAACACAGTTAACACCGCAAGGCCATTGGCAGCCAACAGGTGCAACAAAACATTAACAAAAGTATTCACTGTACTCTCACTTCACCTTGATGACTTCAGGGAGGATTATATGCTCTGATGGTGTACGAGAAATGCCACAGAGAGTTTTGGGCTGAGCTTCAGATGTATAAGAACCAGTTTTAATTTACATTAGTGATTTATTAGTTGAAACAAAAAAAACGCTTAGAAAAACTGGATTTCTCTAAAAGATTTTTTTGTTTTTAAATTGTTTTACCCAAAACTTGACGAGAAAGAAACCGTTGTGTGGCCCTTTGTCAAACAGCTCTCTCAGGCCTCCTTTCTTTTCTGGGAACTTGTCGTAGATTTGTCTGACATCCACAGACTCCAGATAGGCATCGCTGTAGCTCGGGTTGGACTGGCCGATGTGCACAAACAGGTGCTTGTTGAACTGGAGAGACAAAAGTACATATCAGGAAATGAACAGAGCCAAAAATGACAAGTGTCCAGTTTGCTACATTGGCTTTAATGCCAAGTGGTTAGGCGTGGTTAGGAGCACTAGGACATCTGTTACATTGGGCCTGTTATTCAGTTCAATCATATGTACTATAATAAATCCCATCACCTGTTTTAAGGGTCCCACCCTTTTCTTCCTTTTTATCATGATGTGCTGGTGTATATGTTCTTTATGTGTTGATGCCAATTATCATGTTTTCTTTGTGTGCGGCTGTCGTACTTTTACACACCAAGAACCCCAAAGTGTTTAACCACAATATCCATAATATATGAGTCTTTTCCAATACATTTGTGATATCTTTATTATTGTTGTTGACTATTCATTGTATAGTGCAATATGTTCTCTGTGTACAAAATGATAAAGTTTAAAAATTTTATATTTCAATCACTGCTTGTGCTGACTGCTAGCGTCTTCTGTTTTATTTTCAAATATTATTTGAAAGCGGGGCTGTTATTTTCAAACAGCTCTGTGCCAAAGTCTGTGTATTTTTCCCTTAAAAACAACTATCCAGCAACAAGGGTTTAGAAAAGCATGTGTAAAAGATTTGTATATATAGCATCTAATATAATACAAGATACAGTGTTAATCAGCAATGGAGAGGAGCCAAACAGTTATTTACATTTAGTAATAAAAGTAAATATACTATAAGTCACGTGATTGGCTGGACAGAGCTGGCGGTTTAAGGTGTAGCTCCTGGCCCACATTTGTCAAATAGTTGTTTTATATTTTATTTCTTTTATTTTTTTTATTTTTATTTAATTATTTTTATTTTTTTGGAGTTAGTTTGTCTATATGTATTTATTTTGTAGGTATGTGTTTGGTCTGTACCTCTTTTGTAATGTGTTGAGTGTACTTTTTTATCTGGACCTTGAGTCTGTAAATAAAGAAATAATATATGGTTCCAACTTACAACTTACTAACGATAGTTTACCACTTTGTGCTTGGTAGAGTTACTTGAAGCAGAATGGCAAAGAAAAACAAAGTCCAACGCAACGATACGGACGCCATTGCAAAAGGTTTTGCTGGTGAAACAGAAAAGCTACCTCGAGCCACGTTTTTCCTCAGATTCAGTCTCAGATTCAACAGATAGGCCTCCACAATGACAATAAGCTAACTGCTATCCATGCTTTACTAGCATCTCTGACCTAAAAACAACGCAAGTATTCTTGACAGCCATGGTCACGCTTTACAAGAGCTGGAGGTGAAGCTAGCAGATATGGAGGACAGAAACTGGAGATGCACGCCTGTTGGGCTGAAAGAGGAGCTAGAAGGTGCTAATGCTATCCAGTATCTCTCGCGGTCCATGCCTAAGTGGTTCCCGAATCTAGCAGATGTTCCCGATAGAGATTATGAAAGCCCACAGAATTTACATTGATTGCCCAAAGAAGAATACCACTACTAATCGCACGTTGATTTTCAACGTTCTCCGCTAGGTGATTGTAGGCGATCCTACAAGCTGCTGATCTCCGCTCGTCATTCAGGGCCAGAAAATTTGCTTCTCTTTATGGGCAAGCGGCGGCAAGCCTTCTATCAAACCATGGATTCAGAGCGAGTGAAGGGTCTAGATTTCTTCCTGCTTTATCCGGCAACACTGAAGATCAGAGAAAGTGCTCAGTACAGAGCATTAACCTCTGCCGGGGAGGCTGAGGACTATGTGAACCGGGCTGCGCCCCGTCCTCCTACTGCTGCTGCAACGGGGAGAGCCAACGCTTCGCATCCCGTCACGGAGGGCGCCGTGGAGGAGGATCAGGACTGAAACAACTGCCTGATGAACACGGACCGTTTGTATTGTTCTCTTAATGTGTCCTGATTTTTGTCGCACTTTTGTCTGATATGATTGCAGAGACTGTGTTTCTGAATGCTATGTCGACCTAGCTTAATATGGCTTACTCTCCATAGGTTAGCTGGGCCACTGCTAGGCTAGAGTTTCTTGTTTCTGTTGACGGAAAATGCATTTATTCTGATGTTATTTTAGTGTGGAACCAGGTATTTATGGGCTAGTGTTCCATTTTTGCTGCACCGTATCCAATCTTGATCACAGACCTATTTTAAATGTTAGCCTCTCTGGCCATGTTCCCCTCACTTCTCTCCCATCTGTGTCAATGTCTCGTCTGTTGTTGTTATGTGTTTTAGGATTTAGCGAAATGAAAGGCAGTAGCAATATCCACATGTACTTTCATTTAGAACGCAGCTTTTTTGATAATGGGTGATCTTTCATTTTTAGTTTGGAATAGTGGCGGACTGAATGCTCCTCATAAATGAGCCAGCACTCTGGGCTTACTAAGAAAGAGAAATGTTGACATTGCATTATTGCAGGAGACTCATTTACTGGAGGTGGATGTCGGCCCTTTAGCCAATAGATTCTATCACACAATTGCATCCTCATCAGCGAGCTCAAAAACAAAAGGCGTGGCCATTGTTCTCAAACGGAACCTCCCACTTAAAGTGTTGTCCTCCTGGTCAGATGATACAGGCAGGATTGTGATTTCCACAACAGAATTTGGTGCCAGAAAAACTGCATTTGTGTCATCTTCAGATCTGTAGAAATAAATAAATCCTTTCAGACATTTTATTCTCGTCTGTATGAATCTGAGGTTACTTTGGATAAATCCCACTGTGGCAGCAGGTTAAATTAGCTTGACTTGCCTCAGTTATCAGCAGAGGAATCAGCTAGATTGGACAAATTCATTTCTATTGAAGAATAAAGACTGACAGTACAGAATATGCAAAAAGGAAAATCATCAGCCCTTAATGGGATTCCCCATGAATTTTATGCAACTTTTTGGGAAGAGTTGGGCCCTTTGCCTCTTGACCTTAACTTCTCCACTGAAAAGGGTGAATTCTCAAGGGATATTAACAAAGCCTTGATTTCCTTGCTCCTGAAAAAGATAAGGATCCTACAGTGTTGTAGCTATCTGAGCCTGTTTAACGCTGACATAAAAATCTTTGCAAAGCTCCTAGCCCGTTGTTTGGAGTCCCATATGTTAAAATTAGTGAACCCTGACCAAAGATGATTCATAAAAACAAGACAAGCAGCAGATAATGTTAGACGCCTTCTTCACATTGTTGATGTGGCAGAGGACAGTAAGACCCCAATGTCACTTCTTTCACTTGACGCAATGAAAGCCTTTGACAGACTTCAGTGGCCATTTTTATGGTCAGTCTTAGAGGTGATGGGCTTTGGAAACACTTTCATTGGTATGATCAAAGCTTTGTATTCTAATTCCTCAGTCCAAGTCTTGACCGGACGCACCTCCTCCTCTTTACTTTCAATTTCTAGATCTTCCCTACAAGGTTGCCCCTTGAGACCTGCACCATTTGTCTTCTCTCTAGAGTTGCTGGCTCAAGCCAATCAATTATGGTGTCACCAATATGCATACGTAGTACGATGTTTTGGTCTTTTTAGAAAACCTCTCTGTCTCTTCCTCACCTTCTATCATTATGCAAGGAGTGTGGAAGCTTATCAGGCTTTAAAATTAATTGGTCAAACTGCACTACTTCATTTAAATGATTCTGCCCGCAACTCAACCATCTCTGCCGACATCCCAATTGTTAAGCAGTTTAAATATGTAGGCATTGAGGTCTTTGCTTAAACCAGGTCAATAAACATTAACTATTCTGTTGCTCTGAACAGTGTTTTGAAGGATATGGAAAAATTAATAGGTCTCCCCATGTTGATTCAAGCCTGTATCTCAGTGGTTAAAATTAATGCTTTACCCAAGGTCAATTTTGTGAGCTCTATGCTACCTCTCTCCCATCCTGCTGGCTTTTGGCGTAAATTACAACCAGCGGTATCCAAATTTATCTGTCTATTTATTTGTCTGTTTCTGCATGTGTTGTTTTGTCTCCCTCCCTCCTGTTTTTCCTCTCTGTGGCCCTGGGACGCGTTCCTATGTCCCAGTGTGTTGTTTGTAACTTTTCGTGAATGTTATGTTTACCTTATTATTTTTTCTGAATATAAAACTAAAAATATGATCACAAAAAAGTAAATATACTGATATACTGATAAAAAGTATCTGTAATAAAGGTTATTGCTTATTTGGAGTTTAGCTACCACAAGCAGGCACAAATATCATGTGTTGTCTGAAATCTTTTTTTGCAGATGACCAAGCAGTTTTAAGCAAATTTAGACCAAAGTAAATAGTGAAAAAAGCAAAGAATCTGAAGAACAAAACACTGAAGTGAGTGTTTACTCTATGCACCTGTCAAAAAGACTTTTTGGTGAGCAAGAACTATAGTAATATAAACTAAATCGATAGAGTAAAACCTTTTTGTAGTATGACACAAAGTTATCTCCTGTCACCCTACTCACATTCTCTGGGTCTTGAGGTTGCTCCAGGAAGGCGGAGAACTCTAGCATTCGCAGCTTGGAACTGGCAATACTTCTACCCTGCCAAGGGGGGGCACCGGGAGACATTGAGAGCCCTGCTGTGCTTTCATAACCTGCAGAAAGGTGGGCAGTGAGTGTGTGAATGTGCGTTTTGAGTGCAACAATGTAAATGCAGCAAGCTATTTCTCTGAACTTTATGCAAGTTCTTCATCACGATCAGGGTTTTCTTATCACCTTTCCAGCTTCACAGCTGTCTTGTCAACACAGCACGTCTGAGAAAGAGCACCCACCTGTTATGGGGGTCGGGCCAGATGCTTGCATGGCGTAACTCTGCTGGGAGAAGGGCTTAATGCTGAAGAGATGAGACAGACAAGAGAGGGAGAGGCATATGTTATGCACCAACTTGGCCTCATGACCCCATCTAACATACTAATTGGACCACCTGACCCCCAAAGATGCAGTGGGCAGCGAGGTATGCTGAATGTCAGACAGCTGACGACTTTTCTTTCTAATTGCGCTGATGTGTTTTAATTTGTTCTGAGATCCAGTCTTTGACTGAAATGTATCTGATGGTTATTAAGATGATAACATGAGAAATAACTGATAGATACTGTAGCACTACAGAGCAGAAAGAATAGATACTCACTCTTCGTGGCTTCCTTGCTGTCCTGGAAGTGTGCCGTGCCAAAACTGGGATGGAAAAAAGAGAGCAAACTATATTAAACAGTTCCACTTTGACACTTAGTCGGATATGAATTGTGTTGTGTTTATTTTGCTTTTCAAAACACAAGCGCAGAGCTTAGGTGTCTCTTATGAAAAAGAAAACCAAGTTTAAATATGTAAACTCAACAACGGTTAAACTATCTTTCTCAAAGTTTAATGTATTTTGGACATTTTGACTGTAATAAGAATTTGAAGTAACTTCATCACAAAGGTTCTAAAAAGGTGAAATCAAAAATACTGCTTATTGGCCACAATTAGCAGACCAACAAACATAAACTTTGGGATGAAGTCGAAAGGAATTTTTTCAATTTCTTTTTCAAGATAGTGTAGGTGACACTGGCCAGAGACTCACCCCACCAGCAGTGGGATAAGCCGGCCTAGACAGGCCCTGGAGAGCCATCTTGTTTTGGAAAGCCGTAGGGGAGATGATCTGGGCTGAGGACATGGTGGCCATACTCTGCAGGGCCTTGTCTTTGGCAACCTGGTCCTATTGAGAGGGACAGAGAGTGAGACAAACAGACAGTTAGGCAAAGGCAGAGCACTCATCGTACTCCATTTAAGTCGGCTTCCCACTTCACTGGTAACATAAGCAGAGCCCTAAAAAGGGAAATGAAGGGCTGAGGCCAGCTTGCATCATCAGTAAATCCCTGCCAGGCAGAGAGATGATGAAGAGAAGGTGATATTACAGTCAAGGGCCTTTGGGTCAGGAGTTAAGTTTATTGCTTTGGCAGGGGCCAGCCAGTGATGACAACTAGCTTCTGTTGGAGGTCATACTGGAAGACAAGGCAGGCAACAGGGTGATTTGTTAATATGCTAACAATTGCATAAAAATTGCTAAATGCAAATGCCACTGAGTTTAAAATAGTGAGATAGCTACAAAATTGTCTTTCCTATATTATACTGTAAAATGATACAGCTCTGGTTTTTTTAATCCACTCCTTCAGCAGTTTCCCAAACCACAGAGGACTAGAAGCACTTGCCACCCAGCCCTAATGGGCAAGGCCACACTGTGCATTCTTCTTTCCAGAACTACAAACACAAGGGCATAGCTGAAATATGGGGGGTACATGTGGTAGGGATCTCAGTTACACCAAAGACATATTTAAAAATGCCCGTCACAAAGGCCAACCCTGTGACCAGTGCCAGGGCCATGCCAGCTGAAACCTCATGGCTCCAGTCCAAGGAGAGGGAGAGTCCTGTTGCCTGCTGTGAGTGTGAGTATGCGGGTGTATGTAGACGAGAAATGTAAATTGAGAAAGAACTGGGGGGACAGGGATGTTTAAGCTCTCAGCGTTACCATACAGCAACACTTTTATTGAGGTACTTATCAAATGTAATACCTTGAAGGAATAATGCAGGGAATAATTTGTTTCCTGACAATTGCGTTTGGTTCATCTTGTTCTTAATCGTGCACACTAAGCCTCAGGCCTCCTGAAATATGTTCACATTTCATCGAAACGTGTCAGCATCGCATTTAAAACTAGCAGCAATTAGACGGTGCAATTAAAATAGCCAATTGTTTGTGCCTTTGTGGTAATAGGATGTGAATACCTGGCAGCGCAGGGGCCATGGATGTTGACATACCTTTAACAAAACATGAAGCTTCATTATAAGAGGGAATATAATAGGGTAATAATGGTTTCACCCTCTTTCCATCTGATGCTGCACAACTTGATTAAACTCAAATGAAATTTAAAAAAAATGCAACATACTAATCACATCCTTAACTCATCATGACTATTCCTTCTCTGGCAGTGAGCACAGGCAAATTTGTGCAGTAGGATACACACCCATGCAGATTTACAATTATTGATTAGATTAAATCCACACAATCTTTGTTCTTCATCAATGCAGTAAAAAGTAGCAATATTCCAAAAACATTTAGGGAATATAAAGAAGCAGAAAGAGGTTGACTCACGTAGCGTACCTTCAGCTTCACCTGGATCTCTCTGGCCTTCCGTCGAGCTAGAACCTGGATGTGACTAGATACCTGAAAAACAGCAGAGTTAAGCGTTGTGTTGCCTCCGTGAGTTTTTATTTTTTGTGATCACATTTTTATTTTTTTAAATTAAAAAAACAAACATTTACAAACAGTTACAAACAATACACTGGGACATAGGAAAGCGTCCTAGGACTAAATAAATAAGAGGGGAGAAATGGGAGGGCGGGTGACAAAACAACAGATGCAGAAACACAAAGACACACACAAACACACATAAACAGATACACATACACACACACACACACACACACACATATACAAGACAAGGGACCAAAGACCTGTGCAAGTTAGAGGTCAGAAGTTAGAGTCCGCAATGCCCTACCAAGTGAGTTTTTCCCGGTGCTTCATGAATCTGTGCCGTGAAAAGTTCCATATACACTACATGTGCGGATAGACAGCCTCGGTGAGTTTTAAACCTTTAACCCCGTGTGTTCACATGAATGTCCTCCAGATACTTCTGTTTCCTTCCACAGTCCGAAAACATGCAGGTAAATTTGAGACTCTAAATTGGCTAATGGTGTGAATGCGAATACATTCGTGTGACAATCTGACCACGGAGCACCCTGCCTCTCACTCAAGGCACATTGGCCCCCAATGACCGTGCATAGGGTTAGCGGGTTTAGAGAATGGTTGGATGGATTTATTAAACTCCAATGTGGTTAGAGTTTCTTTGGTCCATGGGGCCTCATTTGCCTGAAATTCTGTGATTATTCATGATCTTCATCAGACCATTCCAACCATCTGAAATAACTTGTGAAGCAAAAACTCTATTAACTAAAACTGGCAAAGATAGCTGCTTCAGGCAAAGTGAGCCACACTGGTTTGAGATATAAAAAACTAAATATTACTGAACTGTTTTACTTTACATTACTTTTACTTTGTTGGCAATATTTTATGTCTTTGTCAGAGCAACTTTCTTAAGAAGCTGTAGTGCTTCAGTTTACTGCTGTTGGACCAGCAGATGTCCCTCTATCCCACCAACTTGTCCCACCATCCATCTCTGATCCATCACTGCCCCCTTTCCTCCTCTCATCTCCACTCTTCTCATTCCCACACAGAATCCGCCAGATGACTTAGCAGGGACCCTTTCTCTCCACATCTATCACTGCCCATACATCAGTCCTTCCATATCAGATACCGTAGTGAGGATAGAGTTCCAAATCCCCCGCCTGTCCTGCCTCAGTCTACCATCCAGATCACCATATTCCCCAGGTTCTTTCCCCTTCTAACAAGCACCAGATCCATGAGGTGGTGAAGAAGCAACACCGACACATGATCCTACAGCATCTGCGTATTGGGCCCTGGCCCTAAATCAATCGTCATCTCTAGCCTTCCAAGTAGGAGGGAGTGAAAATCAGGGGGGTACCCGGGGTGTTGGGGCATCACTCAGCAGCAGAGGACTTTATCTGGAGTGGTTCAAAAATAGGGGCTGCTTTTGCAGAGAACTTACCTGCTTCCTGGTCCGCGTCTTCCCTGTGCGAAGTTTGATGTATCGTGCAATCAACTCGTTTCTTCCTGTAAAAGGGACCAAGAAAAACATAATTTTAGTATAATATTGTATTGCATTTTTCTTTCAAAGAGTGACTTGAAAAGAGGCACAAGAATTTTAACATGTCAGGTTAACAGAGAAGAAATGATACAACATGCAATATTATAGTTTCCACTTGTCTTATTGTAAACATATATAAAATAAGTGTTAAGAAGTGATAATATATAAAGGAAATACATCTTGGTCCTTAGTTTTAATTTGGAGCCTGGTAACCTGACTTTGGCAGTGTATATATTGTATTTATTTGCCATTTATTTTGGACCTTGTTGTTATCTTCAAATTGCCACTTTTCATTACTTCATCAGCTTCTCTCGAGGTAAATGAAGTTGAATCTGATCCTACTACCTACATTAAATCATAAAACAGATCTAAATTACAAAACAAAAACTGGAGAAAGTCTGTTGTACTTGAACTGAATGTGAGGGGCTAATGAGGAGCATGTTATTGGTGTGGAGGGATTTACTAAAGCTAACTATTAACTATTCATCAGTGAGCCTGCTCTGCATGCCTGAGGGAGGAATGAGGAAATGTATGTGCATTCTATATAACTTTGTGCACATATTTATACAAATATGTATGTGCTGCAGTCACTGAAGTCAGTGTATAATTAGGTTAATTAACTGCTTAAAACATTTTTTATTCATGTCTGTTTGTGTACATTTTGGAAGAGTTTGCATGAATGCCAAAAAGATGCCACGCAAACACACGTGCCTAAAGCAAGAGTCAAGGCTGTCAAGTGTGTCAACGCTCAAAACTGTAGGTATATAAATCTGTCTGTTAGAGAGCTTGCATCAGCCTGAGAATGACCCTGAGTGTACTCTCAGCTCATATCTCCACAGTGAGTGTGTGTCTGTGCGCTGCCACTGCTGACAGACAGGTCACATTGGCAGAGCAGGTGGAGGCTGCAGCCATGCGATCCTCGGACAGGACTCAGGACAGACACAGCACAGGCCGGTGACCAAACGGGGGCCAGTCTAGTGAGGCAGCCAGACAGCTGGTGTGTGTGTCAATGTTTATGGAATATGCCTTTACGTCCACAGTCTTGCGCTTGTTCCCCCCATCCTGAGTCTCCGGTTACGGAGGAGGGCAATGGTCATGTGGCTTCTTTCACCCTCTTCTCCAAAACTTAATCTCTAGATGAATGGCCAAGATTGATAAAAACACACAAATAGACATGTATGCACGATTATAGATGTACAGTTTTTGAAGTGTATTTCAGGAATAGGCTGTTGTGAGATTCTGTTTTTTTAAAGATTTTTCTTTTTTTTGACATGGCAGCTGAAGACATTAAAGGGGAGAAGGAAGGGGAATGACACGCAGCAAAGGGTTGCAGGTCGGAGTCAAACCCTGGCCCGCTGCTTTGAGGAGTAAACCTCTACATATGGGCACCCCGCTCTACTAACCGGGCACCCGTTAGATTCTGTTTTGAATGTAGTTTTGACAAGAAATGATATGGCTTGGAGGGCTCTGTACTACTGCCATGCAAGTCATGCACTGTAAGATGGACTGTTTAAAGGCTCGTAGCTATTATACAAGGAATACACACACTTTTGCAGACGGTGCTGAAACTATAAGTCAATTAAATGATTAGTTCATTGACTGATATTAGTAAACAATTCAATCAATAATCACTTAAGTCATTTATTGAGCAAAAATGCTATACATTGCAGCTTTTCAAATGTGACCATGCATTTCTTTGTTTTGTATAATAATCAATTCTTTATGTCTTGGTTTTTGACCGTTGGCTTGACAACGTAAGCAATTTAAGTTACATTGTGCTCTTGGGAATAGTTGTGGGCATTTCTCAAAATTGCTCGAAAATTTTGGTGGTGAAAAAAATCAACAGAATAATCTCGTAAATAAATAAAAAATGAAAATTGCTGTTGGTTACATTAAGAACAGCACATTTACAAACATCTACTAATAAAAGGGTGGACAAAGACACGATCAGTTACTGAGGGAATCACACCACTCTTGCACTCACACACGTACAGTACGGAAACACACACACAGACACACACACGCGCGACTTTGCACCACCTCTTAAACACGGTCATTTTTCCCTTGGCACCACATCTCCATGTGAATTAACACACAGATCAGTCACGATACACAATCTGGTACAAACCCGTCAGATTTTCCCTTACATAGTGACAGCTGGGTCAGCCCTCACAACGCTTCATAAACCAGCCAATCAACGCTTCATAAACCAGCCAATCAAGCGACCCCAAATGGTGAAAAGAAGAAACCTGAAACTTGGCTGAACCCCCATCAGAAATTTCATCAGCCAATAAAAGTGATCAGATTTTGCACGGAATGCAAGACACCGTTTCTTCTTCATGCTCATGTGACCCGCAGTTTGCTCAGGCATCAATTTCCACTAAATGCTTTTTGAAATTATTTGAGTTTTGTTGTAAAG
The DNA here is from genome assembly GCA_013375575.1 of Percina caprodes. Classification (NCBI taxonomy): domain Eukaryota; kingdom Metazoa; phylum Chordata; class Actinopteri; order Perciformes; family Percidae; genus Percina; species Percina caprodes. The sequence goes on along the minus strand of JABXJD010000069.1, from coordinate 1,230,295 downwards.
TCATTACAGAAACAATTTAGGTTGTCAGTTTGATGTAGCCAGAAGTCTGCCTCTATAAACTGTAGGGTACAACTTTTCAAGGCTATAATGAAAACTAGAGAATAATCTCCCAAATAAAATGCATGTGATTGCTGTAAACACTGAGGTTGACAGCCATGCTTTTTGGATGATTATTTAAACATTAATCTGGCTTTTAACTTTTGTTTATAATGCTGTGGTGTGAAGTTGTGTTTTGGATGCAGGCTTTATATTAAATATGTTTTAAATATAAAAATATTAAAAGGCTAACTCTTAGTTTTATAGATTGGGTTATCAATTCCAATGTATAAACCATAAAACACAGCAACGTGTCAGACAGGGCAAGAAACACAAGCAGTCAGAATATCAGACATGTTGAAAATAAGCTAACAGTTTAGTCATATTACCTTTAGAACTGTATTCTAAGCTACAGTGTAAAATAAATAATAATAACACTTAACAAGTTTTAAGTAATAACAATAAAAGTTTAGGTTTATTATTTTTCAGTTTGCCTGTTTTATTTTCCAAATTAGTTTATATATATATATATATATATATATATATATATATATATATATATATATATATATATATATATATATATATATATATATATATATATATATATATATATATATATATATATATATATATATATATATATATATACATACACACATACATACATATATATAAACACACTTTTGAGGCTTTTGACTAAACCTATTACTCAAATGCAGTTTACTCCAGTTTACACACACACACACACACACACACACACACACACACAGTCTGAGTTGCAGCATTCATTCCGTCGCAATCTTATTTTCCTTTCAGGGCTGTAACTCCTCCTCTGTTTAGTGTTTATTGGCCGATTGTTTGAGACCCTAAATGGATATTTCTTTAATTCCGAAAGGATTAAGAAAGTGTTCCACATTTCCTTGTAATCAAACTCTTGAAAAGACAAACAGAGAGCTTTGTTGAAGTCCTCACAGTACTTGACCTTAAATGAACATTAAGTTGCCTCGATCAAGTTCCTCACGTTACAGTTGCAAGTTCTTTCAGTTCCCAGCAATTTATCTGCTAAAAAAACTTGTGTACAGTGAGATGTACATTGTGTATCTAATAGGGATTTTCAAAGTAGCAGTCACAGCTGTGTGAGCATCTCTACAAATTAATAAAAACCTTTCATGAATTCAGAAAACCAGACCATCTTTTTACCGTTGGTAGCCACACACTTTCAAAACTCGCTTTTCCTGGGCCAAACTTGATCAACTTGAAAACCATGGTGTTTGACAACCAGGAAAGACACTGAAATGAGTTGTAAGGTTTTTCTGTGCAAATGCTAACATACGTGTCATTCTTTCAAGTTTTATACATTAAAATGAAAAGGTTTTTCTTCCCAGGTATAATGATAAAAAAAGTATTCTACTACCAACACAGTAAAGGACAAACTGCTTTATCAATAAGACGGTATTTCCATTTAAAATTAGCTAGGTATCTATTGGATGTAAACAGCTTCATTAATGGACTGTCAAAGAGGCTTTGCTTCATGTTATCGTATCAGATGCCCTGCCACTCCTAGTGTGCGTGCTTGGGGAAGGGCCCCATCAAAAATACCCTCCAACACACCCATGAGATCAGAGAGGGGACAACAATGAGATCATGATATCCAATGGAAGTAGCAGTGACAGGAAACTTGTGCCAGCCAAGGCTGCAGGAAAGTCAGTAGGAACATTATACCATCACCACTGGTCCACAGTTTGATGTTGTTTATCACACTGCCTGCAGTCACCGACTTGTCGAAGTGAAATCTGATTCTGGAAACATTTTTTAAGGGCATAAAAGTGGCTGACAACAGCAGCAACAAAGTCAGAGGGATCTAGAGCTCAGGGGCTACTGCTGAGTTGTGCATCTTAGAAAACATCATAATTTGTGAGTTTATAGGGAACATTGTTGTTGCTAGTAGAACCAAGGATCTATTACGAGAACTTAGAACACCAAGGTCAGCCGGGCTTACAACTTGTCCAAGAGGAAACTGCAGGACTGCCCAAAAAGCATTTTTCTCATAGACCACTATTACAAACAAATCTGCAAACTCTTGACAGAACCCCTTAAATGGCAGACAAGCTAAATTTTTACTTTGTAAATGTCACAAAAACTCTCAAAGCAAAGAAAATAAATGCACATCTAAACATGCTATAACAGTAGCACAAGTAGTTAACCTTCAAGGTCTGCAAACCGGTCTGTTACACAGAAATATTTAACTAAAGATAGTTAACGTTAGCCACTGGTCATGCCCAAACGAGTAATGTATACTTCCGTCAAGATACACAGATCTCAGCAGAGAAGGGTATTGCACTGTGTGATAACAAAAATGTGTGCATGTTTGATTACATGCAGACGGAAAAGAGCTCATGTTGTTGCTTATTAAAACAGCTTTTCATTTGTATGTTAAGAATGTGCTTTTACTTCAGTCACAACTCAGTAGGCCCGTGCTTCAGTACAAATACTGTACATTATCCTTAAATCAATCAAAAACATCAAAACAATAAATCCCGGAGCTGTGGTGATCATAAAAAGACCTTACAAACACTGTTTCACCAGTTATCCTTCTGGCTTTCCTCTCCTCCTCCTGAGAGGTGGACGGTGATAGTGACAGCAGTCTATACTATAGTATCCCTTCTAAACTCAACCCCTGGGCCTGGCTGGCTGCCCTTCCCCAATGGGACTGCAGTCATCACTGGCCTCTCTCTCTTTCTCTCTCTCTCTCTCTCTCTCTCTCTCTCTCTCTCTCTCTCTCTCTCTCTCTCTCTCTCAGCCCAGTGCATTCCTAACATTCCTATATATTGACTGGTCTGCACCGGGTCTTGCATCTGCTGCTTTGAGATGTCCTGTTTGTGTGTGACTACAACAACACCCCCCTATGTACACAAACCTTGGACAGCCGTATCACAGGAATGATCAGTCCATCACCCTATTCCACACCACTCAACAAATTAGGCCTTTAAACTATAATTATTAATCTCAAAATCAATTAACACTTTGAATGATACAGCCAGCTCTGTAGAACAACACTGATCTTGATTATGTGCAACTGTATTTTTTTGTTACAATGTATATACAATTTAAACAACAATCTGTTGGACCTCTTATCAAATTTAAGTTGTAATTACTCTTAAGACTTATATTTGATTGTGTGCGCATGTGTACATTTGTGCCTGTATGTCTAACTGTATACAAACTGCCATCCTCTCTGAAGACACATCTGCCATTCATACATTCTTCCTCAACAGCACATATGCCCCACTGTGTCTGCTCTGGAAAACAAAGGTTACATTTAGGCTGCACAAATGTCTTGGCTGGGTATTACTTCCCCAGCGATAGTGCCTGGATGCAGGCACTATAGCTGAAAAGACCTCTATCAAGCCTGGATACCAGCAGCGAATCAAGTACTTTAACAGTATAGAGCCAATGATGCAACAGCCCTGCTGGTCCAGCATTAAGACTTAAGTCATTACATGGTATAACTCAGAAATTGGATAATTTAAAAATGTTTTTATATAGCGCTATTCTAGTCTTAACAACTACTCAAAGCGCTTTTACACCGTACAGGAACCATTCACCATTCACACACATTGACACACTGTGGCCGAGACTGCCGAGAAGGTGCCACTTGCTCATCAGATAAACATTCACACACATTTACACTCCAATGGCGCAGCATCGGGGGAAACTTGGGGATCAGCGTCTTGCCCAAGGACACTTTAACATGGGACTGCAGGGCCAGCTCTACTACTGAGCCACAGCCGCCCACTAGTCATTTGTTTAAAGTTTCCTGTAAAAAAATCCATCTAATTTGGTACTAACAGTACACACTGACAGTTGGTACCCTTCCAATTAATTAATTTCAATAAATTGCCTGGCTATTGTGAGCACAGCAGATCAGATGAACATACAAAAATGGGCAATTTATCTAAGCAAACAATTCAGCATATCTATCTATCTAGAGAGAGAGAGAGAGAGAGACAGAGAGAGAGACAGAGAGAGAGAGAGAGAGAAAGAGATCAGACCAGGCCAGTGATGACTGCAGTCCCATTGGGGAAGCGTAGATTTACAACCAGCCATGCCCAGGGTTGAGTGTAGAAGGGATACTATAGTAAAGAAAGAAAGAAAGAAAGAAAGAAAGAAAGAAAGAAAGAAAGAAAGAAAGAAAGAAAGAAAGAAAGAAGGAGGAGTACATTTAACAGATGTGCTGTTATATTAGCACACCCTCCTGAGCGTGTCTTTGCAATTACAGAGATTTTTGCAGAGGTAGTTTGCGCGAGGCTCAACGTATTTTAATTGCATAGACAGATAAACAGATGTCTGACACGTTTGGATCCTTCTACCTTTCACCTTGCTAATCCGAAAGTATGAGTGACAGATCTGTTGCATGGCTGTCACTGCTCACCATGTCCTATTGGTTAGAGAGGAGACAGAAAGAGAGTGACTGAGATGGAGGGAGCAGAGAGCAGAGATTCCAGAAGTTCATTATCAGCAGGGGGGTTTCCTCGAAAAAGACTTGAGAGAGCATCACATCCCATAAGCGGTTGAAAGTTAGCGTCATGGATTAAATGGTAGGAGGTTCAGGGTTCTCCTTTTGCAAGGCTCAGATGTCCTCTACCAATGTAACACAAACCACTTGTTTGCTATGCTAGTGAAATATAAGTTTTGCTGGAAAGCATGTGCATAAAATGATGCACAAGACTTTTTTTAAATAAAAATATTTCCATTTGATGGAACAGTGCAGCAATAAGAACCATGGTTTAAATAGCAAGCTAATTCAGTTGTCAGTTTTTAAAGGTACACAAAGCTAAAACTAATACAGTTTACTCATGAAGTTTATAATGGTCAGTTTTTAGTCAACCTTTTTATAGAAAAATGTTGATTCAATTTTATGATCAGTGAACACTGTATCCTCTTACATCCAGGATCTATTGTACGTACACACTTCTGGTCGCTCTCTGAGGTCTTCAGGCCAAGACCTTTTAACTGTTCCCAGAACACATTTTAAAACTAGAGATGATCGTGCCTTTTCTGTGGTGGCTCCAAGGTTCTGGAACTCTCTCCCTTTAGCCTGGAGGGCCTTGGATTCTGTGGAAACTTTTAAAAAACACCTGAAGACACTTGTCTTTTTAGACAAGCATTTACTAGCAATAGGGTTTAGTATTTTATGTGTTTTTGTGTTTATTTGTATTACTGTAAAGCACTTTGTGACCCCTCTTGTCTGTAAAAGGTGATATATAAATAAAGTTTACTTACTTACTTCTTTTGTTTCTATCACTGACATCCATATAGCAGTCCATTAGCTCAAAATATTGCAGACGTGTTCTTCTTTAAAGGAGAACTCCGGTCGATTCCAACAAGTAGCTCTGTTTGTAAATTTGGAGTGCTGTCAGTAAAGACGAAAATGAAAACAATCGGTGCTGCCTACACTGTGTTATCCTCCTGCTAGAGTTAGCACCCAACAGGCTTAAACAGGGCAAGTTTTAAACGTGTTTTTAGCATCAAAATGTGTTTAAAATGGCATACCCATATGCAGTGATTCTGAGTGAATCTGACACCACAGTGGAGCCAGGAGAGCTGCAGTTCAAGAGTTAAAGAGCTATCGCGCATGTGCATAGGTAACTAAGCAACAGTGGGCTCTTGAACTTTTGACCTGATGCAGCCGGCTCTGCTCTCCTGGCTCCACTGTGGCGTCAGGTTACAGCCTGTTTCTACATAGTCATTACTAAGGACAAAACCACGGCAAATTGTTTTTTTGTGGAAAAAAAATAAATTGTGGAATATTGGATTGTATGAATTTGACAATCGACTAGTGTGGACTTCACCCGAAAACAGGAAATAGGTATGGATTAACACAACTTGTATGCCTTTCTGTCACATCTACAGCAGTCAGATTTACTGTGTTCACTTGGAAGGAATCACTGCACATAGGTAGGCATTTGTACTGACATTTTGAACATGTTTAGAGGCTAAAACCATGTTTAAAACTTGCCCTGTTTAAGCCTGTTGGGTGCTAACTGTAGCAGGAGGATAACACGGTGTAGGCAGCACCAATTGTTTTAATTCTTCTCTCTACTGACAGCACTCCAAATTTCCAAACAACAGAGCTATGTGTTGAAATCGACCTGAGTTCTCCTTTAAGCAGAGAACTGAGGCATTGTCCCAAAGGGAAAGCACTTGAAAACACACGCCACACAGGCTTCTTCAAAAAGCTCAACAGGTCAAGGTCACTGTTGAATCTCTCACTTTACTGCCAAAGTTTGTGCCCGGGTGAAGACTCGCTGTTGCTTTCCCCTGACCTTTACATAACATTCTTAATGAGACGAAAAACATATTTGCATCGCCTAACAAAATCCGACAATGGGTTGACATGTTGCACAAGTGAAGCTTAGTGGGAGCATGATTCATAGTGTGGGTATTATTTGATGTGCACTGACAGACAAATATGACACTACTGAGGAAAACATTGTTGACTACACTTATGTGCTACACTAACTACACTTATTTACAAAGATTTCTCCATAGACATCATAAAATAAAACAATTACAATTGCAAAAGCTGCACATAAATGAATATGGCTATATGGCAGTAAATAAAGAGGGAAGATAATCAGATCTCAAGTGCCACTTTCATCTAGTGAGAGCCGTCAGCACATTGGTTTCCACTGCACTACAAGTTTGGGACTGTTTTTCCATTATTGCAGCATGAGGTCTTCGGTCAGACCACAGGGCACGTCTCTTGCTGAGAGCCACACAAGGCAGGAAATGTTTTCCCTGGCAGATGTATGTCGAATTACCGCTGGAGCACATAACCGCCACAATATCCGTGACACTGTCCCTAATAAGCGAGCTAATAGGTCTGTTGAACAACGGCACGAGGGCCAGTGCTATACACAGCATTACAGGAAGAAAATGTGATGAATGTAAGCGGAATATGGGCTTAAAACATTCCATTCAATTGAGGAATTTACAATGGATAGAAGCACACATTCCCTCTGTTTCACTGCTCGGAGACTCAATATCATATTGTTTAGCAAAGAATGGCATTCATTTCTTAGAGGGGAATTCATAATTTGAGTATGTCGCTCCCATACACAGCCACACAGACATAGTTATTTTGTGAGAAGTTTGTTTGGTCTATGTAGCCATATTTAGCCCATGCAAGAAGACTAAATAACATTTCCAAACCCATCAAGCCATTGCTTCACCATTTCATGTATGCGTTTAAAGATATTCTCAGCTGATATCTGATTTGGCTACCTGATTTAGAACCACCCATCAGCGCTTTAACAATATTAACAACACTAAAGACCTTCAAATTGGCTTTGCATTGATTGCGGTTGCTTGAATTACTTGAGTTGTTGGCCACTTGTGACCGCAGGGATGGTGATAAAAGGTGACAGAAAGGGGACAGGGGAGCTGCAGGGGCTGCGAGGGAAGGGTTGGTCAGGCTGTTTAGGGCCAATGGGGGCACAGTGGGCCACGCACGGGCTCAGTATTGCTTCATTTCTCAAGTCATAAATCTGGATATGCCGCAAGGCTGTTAGGTTGAACTCAGAGCAGCTGGAGGTTAACTGAAAGGCAGACAGACCAACAGACAAACAGACAAGACGGGAAGAGGTTGACAACAAAGAACAAGAGAAACAGGGAGGTAAATCACAGAAGAATCAGAGAGTTAAGGAGGTATGCGCACACACGCACACACCGAGCAGGGACAGGTGTGAGCGTTCTGCTGGGCCCTGAGGCCATACAAGACACCACTGCCCACCTTGGTGTTTATTTGTACACCCGTCCTCTTCCCCAGCCGGGCGCTCAAAGGGTAAACGACTATTCTGGTTTTGGGTTACAGCTGAGCTGCCTTGAACCCACGGGCTCCTGAACGCACATGCCATTCCTGGCGGGCCTACGCACTGCCTGGCACGCATCACCTGCTCCTGACCCCCACAGGGAGGAAGAGGCACCTCAGTGCCTGCCTTGCCAAAAACCCCACCATCACCACCTTTACCCGTCCAGCCCCCCATCCCCGTGACACAGAATGAGCCACCTGCCCCTTTCTACTCCCCCTCCAACTATTATTTCAGGCTTTATAAGGGTTTACATGTTGATCAGAGGATGGCCATGACCTCAATAGGTGGCTAAGCTAGGCTAGGCAAAGCCAACAGTTAAAGGAGCTGTCTGGCACAGTGACAAAACAAGGCGATGACAGAGGCTGTCTGATAGCACCACTACCTCTGTCTGCCTGTTTTCCACCAAGCAGATCTACTATCAAACAGTCAGGCAGGACACACTATGGCCAAGCCATCTGTTACTAAACATCTTTCAACAAGATGTCTTAGAGGAATGACACCTCACCTTCACAACACAGGTTTGGCAATGACATTACCCAAAGATTCAATAAGGAAAGACCTGCAGTAAAGTTATGTTGCTGCTCAAAACCTCAAATCATTATTTTGGGATTCGATGAAAGGCAAAAGAAATCTCAGGAGAGAGCCTACAAGGAATTAATGATCTGTGGCCAAGCTATAGTTTGGGTGTTCAAAGTAAGCTCAAGTAATCCATCAGATATTTTGCTTGGATTTTTCACACTACCATCACATTACCATCACAGCCATTTAATCACATGCAAGCACTGTACTCTGGGTTAGAAGTGAGAATTATTCCCGTTCATCAGAACCTGTTTGGGGTGAGTGATTTGGGGCAGGAACAGGAACACTGTAAAGCACTCTCCACTATCACCACCAGAAATTCAATAGGAATGGTCTAGCCCAAATAACTTACTGTGTTAATGAGGCTGACAAATCCCACTTTAATGCTTTACTTTTTATTGTTTTGTCATTGCTATGGATCTTGAAGGATTGGATAGAAATGCAGCTGTGCTTTTTAAGGTGAAGAAATCTTTCTGAATGTGTCAGGGTATTGTTGTCGCTCTCAGCTAAATATCATGGATTCTAATATAAGACTAACAAACTGAAGTCTGCATGAAAGGCACATTGTATGTGTATAGAAGAATGAGTGATTAGATGGTGCGCCTGTTTCACAGGACACATCATGCCATCATACTGTACACTGTGGGACCAAGTGGAGCTGACAGCTGCAGGAAACAGGAGTTATGTGGAACATGAACACACAGGAGTGGTGGTTAACGGGTCAGTGTGTAGGAGAGAGTATGTGAGACAAATGACAAATGTATGTGAGACGAATTATAGAATTAATTTTGGCTCCTTGACCAGATCCTCTGATCACGGGTGCGATGAATTCACCTCAAGATTTTGCAATCTTTAGCACGTTAAAAAACAATTACTCTAACTAGTCTACACAAGCTATAGAAGATCTCATCATTCCAGATACTGCCTCAGTTTTGCAAGTCCCAAACAAGTCTCAAGTTTTAGCTATGATGTTCTGAGTTAAGTCCAAAGTCAAGACCAACACCTCCCAAGTAAAGTTTAAGTCCTAAAATGTGTTTTGAGTCCTAACAAATCAATATGGGCCCCTCACCAAATTGAATCCTTTTAAAACTTATCAGAGTTAGTGTAGTAAATAAATACATTTTATGCTTTATAAAATTTAAAAACAAAAAGACACCGGTATGTGACACTTGTAACACAATTACAATCATTTGTAAATTCTTAGTTGAATGTTTAGCATGTTGCCGTTCCATTCAGGTATTGTGTTTCTCATGGCATTCAAAAATGAAAAGGTACGCGATAGTATGACGATAGAGGTGGGCGTACCGTACATCTTGCCCTCATCAGAGAGGATGATCTTCCGGCGGCCACAGGGTGGGTAGATGGCCAGGGCCTCCTGGAAGCTCTGCTCGATGTCGGGGCTCCACACACCCTCTGCATCATTCTCCAGGGGTTTGTCGAGCGTGTCCCCCAGCTCCTCACTCCCACCCCTGGGGGAGGGAGCCGGCACCCACTCCGCAGACGTGTTGGGACCACGGAAAGGGGACCACGGAGCAGGGGGTGAAGGGTCTGGGTTGGGAGAGATGATGGAGAAAGAGAGATCCACAGATATGACGATGATGGTCTGGATGTAACAGGGCAGGTCTGCGAAAGCAAGAATAGCATGATGAAATTGACATGGTGCTCTGTAAGGAGGAAGTTTCTCAAAAACAGATGTCCAGGGAACGTTTTTGCAAGGATTTCATAGATTCTTCCTAAAATATTCTGAAGTATTGTGTTGAAACACAGTAATGAAACGTAAGACTTTGTTACTGAGCAACACTTTCATAAAACAGAAGTAACAGGACGAAGAAAAAAAAAGAAAAAAAGCAAGCATTCAAAAGTAGTTAATAGGACTGAAACTACTGTAACTGTAATTTATATAATCTCTTAATATTTTTTTGATCATTCAATGAATTGGTTAAGCTATACAATATCAGGACATTTCCTGAAACCCAAGATGATGTCTTCAAATGGCCTGTTTTTTGTCCAAAACCCAAATACATTCATATATATATATATATATATATATATATATATATATATATATATATATATATATATATATATATATATATATATATATATATATATATATATATATATATATATATATATATATAGAGTACACCAGAAAAAACAAACAGAAAATGCTCACATTAAAGAAGCTGGATAATCCACTTAAAGCCTTTAATTGTTGTTGATTAATTTTATTGGATGCTTTAGATGAAGATTTCACAGAACCCTATTAATTCACTCACAACATGTGTAAATATTCAGCAATGCAGAAAATAGCTTTTCAAACTATGGCTGCTCGATTATGGAAAAAAAATCCTAATCACGATTATTTTTGGTCAAATCACGATTATCTAATTTCTATATTTCAATATAGAAATATAATAATCTATATTTCAATATAGAAATCACGATTATTTTACACAATTACTCATTGACTTTTTGGAAAGATTTTGCAATTACTGAACTAAAAAAAACAGTGAAACAAATCAACAGTCAAAACACCTTCAACTGTGAAATTATCCTTCCAGTTTGAACTTTTTACATTCAGAACTCAAGACAAAATAAGAGTTTACTTGCAAAACCTAACTAACCTAATTGTTTTTCTCAATTATTTCGTTTAGTGTGATAAAAAAAAAAAGTTTGATTAATTGCACAGCCCTATAACAGTGCACTATACTTTGATTTTCTCTACTGGTGTTTGACGGGGTAAACTCAAGGGGTGTTAAATTTGCAGACCATGTAACCCTTCACATTAAAGCCACCAAAATCTGACTAACAAGGTTTTCATGTTAAGAGTACTGAAATAAATGTCACTGAGAGCAGGTGACAATGGGTACCACCTAAGCAGTCATATGAAACAGTGCATGCTCACAATAATAAATAACCTCAGATCATTAATTAGGTTAGTGAAAACAAATAAAGTGATGAAACATAAGCAGGAGGAGGGTGCAGGAGGGGCCTAGAGTCAACAAATGTGGAGACACATTAAAGCGGGATCACCGTCCTCAGACACACTTAGACACGCATGCCACGGAGGATCATGCCAGGATATTGAGGCCAGGAGGCTTTTTAGGTTTCCCATTTCTTCATCGGTACTGCAGTTGGACTGTATTTTTAAATTTAGAGATTCTCATCAATGTGTTTGTGCATTGTTTAGGGTGTGGGAGTATATCATAACCAGCTGACTAGTTAAAATGCATAGGCTCTTAATGACAGAAAAAATCCACAGGCGAGGGACAGCATGGGGATGTTTGACTTGACAAAATGTCTACCAACAGATTCATATCCTGTTTTCTCTACACACCTATTTGTTTAGGATGTGCAGCACACATTGCTATACATTTGGGTGGAGAGTATGAGACAGATGTTGTCTCGTCTCCACCTCTTCCTCTCGGCGGACACACAGAGAGAAAATAAAATGGAAACGGGCACGGATGGTAGGACACGGTAAAGAAAGAACTCAAACTCATGAGTCAATACAAACAGAGCTTTGTGTTTTTTTTAATTTTCCGGCCACTGTGAAACTAAAACACTTCCATATCCATTTAGGGCAACAAAATGAAAAGCAGCGACCAGTACGTCAGTTATAATCCCAAACATGGGATATGCGTGTTATGTGTGGAAGCAGTACAAGGGTCTATAATTGTGAGGCTACGGTTGAGAAAAGGCCGTAGTGACTTGGTGAGTTAGTCAGTGTGTTGCACGGAGTGAGTAAGACTCTCCAGCCAAGTCTGGTTCCCCCCTCGCTCTTCCTCTGAGCCCCCTGATGTTCCACAACACTTCCTGCAAAGCGTCCGGCCAGTCAGCCATTCTCTCACACACACACACACACACACACACACACACACACACACACACACACACACACACACACACACACACACACACACACACTAAACTGATGCCAAAACAAACAAAACACCAACACACTAATCAACAGTCAGAAACAGACTGGACCAACTCAATGCTACATTCACCACAGTCTCCATAGACAAACCTTGGTATGATTGTTTTTGACAATAATATTAGTTATAAGTACTAACTAGAAGTATTTTAGGATTGAAGTCGTCACTAGCTTATATTTCCTGCTGATACATAATTCAGTGTTTTCAGAAATGTATTCCTCTTACATTGTATTCCTGTAATAGTAAGGGTATCAAATGGGGAAAAAATGTAAATACTTTTTCCCAAGCCATAACAAAGTGTCATTACTAGTAATACACATACGTGTTCATGCAGACTTCAAATCACATCTAAGTGTTCGTAGATAACAATTACTGGACAGCATGTGATTTTTAAACAGTAAACAAATGTAGCATTGAAACAATTGGTTGGTACATACAAACAAGACATTTGTTGATTGACAAATGGATCGATTGATCATTTAAGTTCTTTATCCAGCAAAAAATAGTTTTTCGTCTCTAAAATGAGAGGATTTGCTGCTTTCTGTTTTACATAAATGTAATTTAAGAATTTAGACTGTTGGTTGAACAAAACAAGCAATTTAAAGATGTCACCTTAGACTGAGTGAACTGATATCTTTTAGTTGTGTCCTTTAACCCTCTTGTTGTCTTCAGGTCAAACTGGACCCCTTTCCAAAAAGTTTCATATCAGAAATTTGGGTTTCTTTCAAATATTTTTTCCAAAAAAGTAAAGTGGATAGTTCTCCACAACACTCCTCACAAGTTAAATAAATAATCAGTTCACTACTTTCATTGAATTGGTGTGTTTTTTGTCAATTTTATAGCATTGGGAGAAAAAACAATTTGTAAAAGAACTTTAAAAAGGTGTAAAAAAAAAAGAGAGAGAAAAATGTCAATAAAAGTGACAAAAATGTGAACAAATGTCAAATGAAGAGGCAAAAATGTCAAAAAAGTGACAAATATAACAAAAAGAAAAGCTTTAATAATTTGGGGAAAAACACACGGAAATCATTGGGGGAAAGCCACAAAAGGGTCGAAAAAGACGACCATAACATTGATAAAAGGTTTTTCTTTTAAAATTTTGACTCAGAAAAACACAAATTTCCAGGTTGGCGGGAAGACAACACATGGGTTAAGTAGAGAAGCTGACTGTGGAATGTCTTCTACATATATCTACAGCAGGAAGGATTATTTACCTAATCAATTTGTTGATCAACAATTGAATATATTTGGGATTTTGGCCATTAGTTGGACAATACAGTCTATTTAAAAACTTCACCAAAATGTGTTGGACAATTTATAGACTACAAGACTAATTAATCAATCAAAACAATGATTAACCGATTCATTAATAATGAAAATAATCATTAGTTACAGCCTTAGACATATTCTCTATTAACTGGTGCACAATATGAAAATAAATCTAACCTTTGAACTCAGTGTGACCCTACAAGATAATCCGAACTGACACTGAAGTGAGTGTGACATTGTTCATAATCAACTAGTTAACAGGTCTTCTCTTGTGAGGCTGTGAAGGTTTAAATAACAGAAAGCTTTTACAGTTTATGTTTAAAAAAATTATTATTCAGCACGGCAAAATGTCTGCTCAGTCCAAAACAAAGAGCCATTACTCCAACTGTAATGTTACTGTATATATTTACTAGTTTAGTTGAAACCCAGACATCAGCCATTAAAAAACATCAAAATCCCTGAATAAATAAAAAGCCCATTAGGGAACCAAAACTACACATGACTTAAATCCTGTTTTATTTTGTTATTGTATATTTCTTTTTTTTATATGCACAAATTAAAAAAAGAATGGACCAAATTAAATAAAGACATAATCTAACATTTTTAACTTGTGTGTATTTCATTTTTACCTTTAATAAAAGCAGAGTTAATGTAAATACAACTTTTCTGAGTGAAATTACAAAAACTCAAATGAGTTAAGCTTTCTGTTGCACAATAAGTCTTAATCTTGACCACTTGATCACGAGCCGCTACTCGAATTATTGAAAATCAAAACAAAACTTTCTAAAATAAATCACAAAACATGACTCAAATTTGACATTTCTATTGTTCTTGTAAATTATTTTCAATATTAAACTAACTGCAACCCCAGCTCAGAGCCACTGTAGGTCACTGTGAGTTTTGTGGATATAAAACATTAGTGTGCTGCTCTGTGCCTCCGTCAAAGTGTCCTGGAGGTTAATTAACCTAAGCCAAGCCTTAAAACGACGCCCCTCCACCCACTCCCCTATTGCCCCCCCCTCCTCATCCACTCCCAGCGAGGCCCCTCTTCCCTGGATCCGCTCAACGGGATAATCCCCCAGCTGGTGCTGCGGTCAGGGGGCCACATAACCCTCCAACTGCCCTCCAGCCCTTTGCGCTAACACGCACACACACACACACACACACACACACACACACACACACAAACAATGTGTTGTCTTGAGCAGATTGATATTTGAGGTTTTAAGTGATATGTCTCAACAACTTAGGTGATCCCCATATGGACCTTTCATAGCAGCATCAGTAGGTCAACCTTTCACTCTGTCTAATACATTGCTTTATAAGCAGCAAATACCTGCAAAGCTAATAACATTCCCATCAGCCTCAGCTGTACTTTGGGTTAAACAACAATGATGGATATTATACCTGCTAAATAGCATGTAAGCATTGTTACTGGGAGAATGTTAACATTGTCACTTTAGCAATTAGCTCAAAATGTAACAGTGTCTTAATACTGTATGGCTTAAAGGCTACCCTCACAGAGCTGCTAGCAAAGCTGTAAACTCTTTGTCTTGTTGGTATTTAATCCTTATCAGCAATCAATCGAAAGAAGTGCAAAGGACAGAGTGTATGGTGGTGCAGGTCAATATTTAAGAACGACATGAAAAGAATTGAAGGGTGAACAATTATTTGTGAAGGTTTTTGTTTGTCTGTGGTGCCCAAAAACTACAAAAAACTACATTAAAGTGCTCCCACTCATGCACTGCATGTAGCCTATGTCTAGGTGTGCGTTTGTGTGAGTGTGGGAAGTGTGTGAGCATGTGTGTGTACTCAACTGGTCACAGTCTCCACTAATCAGGACGGGAATGTAAAGGCAGGAAACAGTCTGAGGATCAGGCTATGCCATGGAAAGTTGCCGTGAGAGGCGGCGGAGACAAACGGGTTTGTTTTGTTGGGTTTTTGCTGAGAGTACATGTTCTCTTGCACCAAGTCCCACTGGGCTGCACCAGTGGGAGTCCAAGATCTGCACACATGTACACACACACACACACACACACTAAATGTTACAGATTCATGATCAAATGTACATGTAGAGAGCAAACACCTCCTTCAAACACACACTGATATAACAAAAACACAAACACTACAGCATGATTTATGAATTAATCTTCCAATTGTTTTATTGTTTTTATAATCAATTACTCTATAAAATGTTAATAAAGGAAATGATGCCATCACACTTTCCTGAGCACATGGGGAAGAGTGGAAATTGCTTGTTTTGTCAGACCAACAGTCTAAAAACCGAAGATACGGGTGCCTGGTTAGCACACCTGGTACAGCGATATATAGAAGTTTACCCCTCAATGCATCTGCCCTGGGTTCGACTCTGAGCTGGCCATTTGTTGCATGTTATTGGGGATAGAGAGGGGCTCTATTCCCTTTCAAGTCTAAGCTGTCCTATAGAAATAAAGATAAAATAAAGGATAAAAAAAAATTGTCACAATTGAGTAGCTGATACTGGGGGTATATTGTCATTTTTCAAGCAGAAATGTTAAAAGATTTCGGTTTTCAGCCTGTCAAATATCAGACAAAACAAGAAATTACAAGATGTGAACCTTGGGCTCTCACTATTTTTGTGACATTTTATATACTAAACAAATAATTAATTGAG
The DNA here is from genome assembly GCA_013375575.1 of Percina caprodes. NCBI lineage: Eukaryota > Metazoa > Chordata > Actinopteri > Perciformes > Percidae > Percina > Percina caprodes. The sequence continues at coordinate 1,213,940 of JABXJD010000069.1, read as the reverse complement.
AAAATAATTGACAATATCAATTAAAAAAGAAAATAATTGTTAGTTGAAGGTCTAGTCTAACTGGTGAACATAGTGGAGCATTCTGCAGTTGCAGAGCCAGATATTTCTCTCAGGAGCGACCAAAACAGAGCGGAAATGAGAGTGACTATTGGACTCACATTCACCAGGTGGGCAGAAACAACTTGCTGGATATGTAAATAGGTGTTAACAAATTTAACATATTATTGTTATAAAGTTGATATGGCAATGTTGTGTATTCAGCACTTTTCCGCTGCCCCCAAGGGACCAAAAAAAAATCAACTATGACAGGTTTAAATGGAAAGCTGGGGATAAAAAATAAAAAATGCAGCCTGTAATTTGTATATTTCCCACATTCCACAATTTCAACTCCTTATCTAATGGATCATGCGAGTCTTGACCCTCTGTCTTCTCTTGATGTCGTTGACAAAAGAACTGGAGCCAAAGAAGACAGAGGGTCTATCAGATCAGCCCCAGATAATCCAACAGAAAGATCTATCAGACTGGCTGGAATCAATGGGCAACACAGTCACACACACACACAGCACAGAGCTGTGGGTGCAGAAAGTCTTTGTTCTACAAGGCTCATATCTGAGGCATTATTCGTTTCTCTCGTGTGAGCGGAGGAGGAATGATCGCTATGTGGGATGAGCACAGCAGATTTAAAAAAAAACTCCTCCGCTGTGGAGAGGACCTGTCTCAGGGCAACGCTGCACACACAAACATACACAAGGTTGAAACACAGAAATGTCCCCACTCGCTCACACACCTGTTCATCATACTATTTTTTTTTACCTCTTTTTTACCTGTTCCACTCATTCACCCACACAAACAAACACATCCACCTTTAGGCCCAGTAACATCCACCCACCACACAAATGCTACTGCAGTGCAAATAATACAACCTTTGAGTTCAAATTACAATATAACTGTCTGAGACAATAGTGAACCCAGAGCCTTAAAAACAAAAGGGCCAAGGCCTGGAAAAAAACCAAACTCCTCTGGCTGTCAGACACTTCAGAGGAGGCTTTGACATGTGTGTTGTTTATCCCCCATCACACTGTCACTATGCTCCAATCCACCTGTTGCCCCTCTGGAAAACACACTCTGCTCAGCTGCCCTGTGGGACACCATAACACACACAGATGCACGCACACACACACACACATCCCGGCAAGCCCCACATTAGTCACCTCGAAACACCGAACGAAAATATTCACTCATAGTTGTAGAGCAGTACAAGTCTGTCCCACACACACAGACATTACTTACACAATGCACTCGATGGAATTTTGAATAGTTTTCTTTGTTTAGGGAAGCACATTTGGTAAAGTTGAGTTTAACGATCTTAAACTATACTGATTATCGATTAATCTAGTAAGCCATTTTTCATAGTAAAAATGCCCAAAAAAATCATGTCTTGTCAAACTTTTGACTTGTGTTTTTTCACCATTTACAGATCAAACTGTTACTGTACACCCAGTTATTCAGAAAATATTGGCATATGAATTGATAATGAAAATAATCTCTAGCAGTCTCTCTATACATTACTTTGTGTTTCTTTGTTCATATATCTGAGCTGTCTTTGGGCTGTTTCACAAAACAGGATTATCAAGTTAACCACATTAATCTAGAAGTTATGCAGTTATACAGTACCTTCTGAAATGTTGCTCATTTTAAAGCAATAAAAAGATTTGGCTGAATCATAGCCAAAAACCTATACTAACAATCACTGGGCAATACAGTAGCAACACTTAACCATTGTTCTTACAGTTATGGGGTTTTGACTTTTCTAATCCTACTTTTGAAGACACCAGTATGAAGTACAGTCTCCATAGCACCACTTATGTCTCAATTCCAGTGGTGGAAGAAGACGTATTCAGATATTTTACTCTAGTAAAAGTAGCAGCAACACAATGTAGACATACTCTGCTACAAGTCCTGCCTTCTGAATCTCACTAAAAGTAAGTAAAAGTACTCATTAGGGAGCAGAATGACCCAAGTCAGTGTTGCGTTGTGTTATCTAATAATTGATTATTGTTGATAATGCATAACAATGTAAGCAGAATCTTGATAATGTAGTTGGCTGAGGTGGACCTCTTTTTAACTACACAGCAAAGTAACTTGTATGGTTGTCAAATAAGTAAAAAGTACAATTATTTCCCTCTGAAATGTTGTGGATTGGTGTGCCATAAAATGAATATTCAGGACAATTACTTTTATTTATATTACTTTTATATTTATTCAGCTAGTTATTACTTTAACATAATTTAAAACATATTGCCTACTGAGTAAATTAAATTAAACAACAAGCTCCACCTGCTACAACATCTAAATGCTGCTAGGATGTTAATGCATCAATAATTATAATTAAATAGTAGCCTAATATAATAGTATCACTGACAGAGACCATATTCCTGCATTGTAAGAACTTTTAGACATTTTTTTAACATAGTGTTACTGCTACTTTTATTTAAGTAAGGGATCTGAATAATTCTTCCACCACTGTATACTTTTACTTGAGTGCGTGTTTGAAAGCAGAACATTCACTTGTAACAGTATTTATATGTGGTATTTTTTTGACTTAATTACTTACTTTTTCCTACACAGATGATAGTATGAGTCATTAAAACACAGGTGTTTTAATTAGCCTATCTATAAAGACTATTAAATCATGTCAGACTGAGAAATAAATAATGCACCAATATACCCGGCCACAACAGTGCTGTGTGAAGCCACTTCAGTCCGCTCACACGAAGGAAAAGAAAACCTCTGAATTCAACATGCGAGTTAATAAATAGTCTATACAGTTTGAATTATCTCAGATTTGCCGGTGTAAAACTTTAGCCAGACCGACGCTAATGTTTGACTGCACGGCTTAAGTTATTCAATCAAAAGAAGATAAAAGAAAGAAAAAGTTCAGGATAACTAACCACACACACTCCGGTGCTGAAATTAAAGGAAAAAACTGCAGGAATTTGAGCGAAGAAATGCGAGATATTTGAGGAATGCTGTCTCCGACAGTGAGTGAGATGCATTCAGAGCGAAAGCGGTGAGAAATGCTGACTTCACATCCATAATATTCAAGAAACTGAAAGTTCACACTCTGAGAGAAAACGCAGCTTAAATCTGAACATGAGAGCAACACTTTAAATATTACAAAACACTTGAGCTTACCTGGTGGGACTCTATTGGCAGACAGGCAGGTAGGTAGAGCAATATTATATATATTTTTAAATGAAGAGTAACTCTGTAAGGCTGGTTTTTTATTTTGTTTGTTTTCTGCTGCCTCGTCTCCTTCCTGAAGCCGCTTGTTTGAAGCGAAAGGAGGGCAGGAATTTCAGGAATTAGCCGTGGTATGACATGAAGCCTGGAAAAAGCCAGAGAAAAAGACCAAGGGAAAGAAGGAGGTGAGGGGAGGGCGGGAGGGAGGGAGGGAGGCAGGCCTGACCGGTCAACACGTAATTACGAAGGGGTGGAGAGGAGGAGGGGGAGGGCTCCAAAAAGGAAAGGAAAGCAAAGGAAAGGGTGGTGAGAGGGTGGGGGTGCAAAGGAAATATCATCAAGAATCAAACATAGTGTAAAAGACACTGCCTTTAGGAGGAGGGACAAACAAACGCATTGCAACAGGAAACTTCTTTATAATGACTTAGGTGTACACAACAGTCTGGGAATATGGCAGGGATGTTGTTACTGTATACCAAATAAAAGCCAGAATTAATATTACTTTGAGTATATGGTTTGGATATACTCAATGTTGAAAGATGTGTATCTTGTTTTTGTAAGAATAGATTAACCTTTGTGTATGTCTTAAATGAATAACTATCCAATTTAGCTCAGTCATTAGACTAACGGCTTTGTTGCCTTATGAACAATACGTTTAGTTGATATTGTATCCACTTTTCTTCATTTTTAAGTAGATGTATATCACAGCAGATTGTAACACATTTAATTTACATTGTTGTTTTTTTCCCAGGCTTCATGACATAAATGTATCTCCTACACCACATATTAAAAATGGTTCTATGTTATTAAAGAACATCACTTGTTAAGGAGAACTTGATTACGTATGTTCTTTTAAGCCTTTTAAGGTGTGGAAATTGGCCTCAGTTATCCCAGTATTTAAAGCGCAAAAATCTGACATGAATAACTATAGCCCAATTAGCATTTTACCTGTAATTTCGAAAATTATTGAAAAATGGATTAGCAAACAAGTCATTTAATTCCTCAGGAATATTCAAACATCTTTACATCCCATGCAGTTTGGATTCCGGCCACATCACTCAACCAAGACTGCATTGGCCATGTTTATGGAACATATTAAATGTCAGCTAGATAAAAATGGATGTGTTAGTGCTGTATTTCTGGATTTGAAAAGAGCTTTTGATACCATCAATCACAAAGTGCTGCAATCTAAATTGTCACGTTTCAATTTTTCTGCTCAAACTATTAACTGGTTTCACTCATACTTGTCTCACAGAGACAGGGGTTAGTTCTGCCTATACGGGTTGTTCAGTAGGAGTCCCCCAAGGCTTCATACTGGGGCCCATTTTATTTTCTCTCTCTATTAATGACTTACCTGAATACTGTTTACATGTTATTATCCAGCTTTACTCCGATGACACTGTCATTTTTACTGAAGCAAAAGATCCTGTGGAGGCAGCACGTGTTCTCTCAACAGCTCTTACACAAATACAAACATGGCTCAATAGATCGTGTCTTATCTTAAATGTAAAAAGAAACTGCTTGTTTATACTTGTCGAAGCAATCTTCTACTGTTATGCTTGCTCAATTGGGGGTGATGTTGGGCACAGAAGAGTTGGAAGTTGTTAATGAATGTAAATATTTAGGTGTGATTATAGACTCTAGACTCTCTTTTAAAAAACATGTTAAAATGATATCTAAAAGAATCAAATTCAATCTTCATAATTTTAAACAAATCAGAGAGTCTCTATCAGATTCAGCTACTCAGATGTTTTTGCATTCAATGATACTTTCACATCTGAACTATTGCATCACTAGCTGGTCTATGTTTGAGTACTGCTACCTTAACCCTCATGTTGTCCTCGGGTCAAATTTGACCCGTTTTCAGTTAATGTTTTTTTTTTTTTTGTCACCAAAAAATGGGCCGTCAAAATAAGTATAATAAATAAATATTAAAAAAAACACCAAAAAGCACCCACAACATTGAAAAAGTAACAAAAAATGTCAGAAAAAGCGATGATAATGTTGAAAAAAAAAAAGTGACAAAAACGGTTTTAATTTTATGGTTAAAGGGAAGACAACACAAGGGTTAAAACCAGTTGAGCTTCTGTACAAGAAGGCTCTTAAGACTCTGGATAAAAAACCTTTCTCTTATCATCATTGCAATATCTTAGAGAAATATAACATATTGAGTTTTGATAATTAAAGTAAATTTTCCTCATTGTGCTTAATTTATAAAGTACTTCATGGCCTGGCGCCACTTCCACTGCTGGAGTTTATTAATTATAGACACACTCAGATCACAAGAGCTGTTGTAAACAGGGACTGTGAGGTTCCTTTCAGAAAAAACTCCTTCAGCCATAATGCACTATCTATTAAAGGTAGTGTATTATGGAACACACTTCCCCCATAAGGGAAAGTCCTACTTTGGCCTCCTTTAAGAGCCAGGTAAAGCTGTGGCTTATAGCTAACCAAACGTGTAACCACTGCTAACTTGTGTTTCCATTTTAATTTCTACTAATGAATTGTCTTGTTTTTGTTTTTTTTTCTTATCTTTTTGTTTCTTGTTTTATATACTAAATGTTACTATCCTATGTCTTTTTTACTGTAACTCCAACCTGCCAATTGGACTGCAGATGGAAATTAGCCCTTGGGCTACAATCTGGCACATTTACGTGTATTGCTGTGCTTGTTCATCAATGTGCATTGTCCTGAATTAATAAAAAAAATAAAAATAAGCTAAATATATAAATTCAATTACATAAAAGATTGTTTTCACATATCTTTTGCTTATAGTATCAGATAAGCAGACAAAAAGAATACCATTGTTGAACTTATTGGCATGGCAAGACATTAAATGCCTGGAGGCCAATTTGTGTGAACTTTGGACAGTGGCTGAGGCGCCACATGCAGGATTACATGAACTGGGTAACAGAGTCCTCCAGTGGATATCTTGGGTATGACCCACAACACACTGGATAAAGAGTGGATTATCAAAGAGTGACACACACTGTAAGATTTTTCTACAGGTAACCTGGAATTTTACTTTAGTTGTGAATTATCTTTGTGTCATAAACCTTTTCCCCCCCAACTAAAAAAGGCTGTTTACACTCAGCAGTTGTGCTCAGCTGGAGATTCTGCCCTATTCAATGCAGATTTACGGCTTTGCCGCACTCTTTCCATTTCTTAATACATTCTTATTTTTTTTTTCATAAGGTCCTTTTATTTTATTGGTCCCCCCTTTAAAGAGGGCATATGATGCAAGGATAGTGCCCCCTGGAAGTGGAGGGGACCCAAATGTCTTGTTTAGGGAACACATACTGTAAAGGGGCACTCCACTAATTTTACATGTCATAGTCTACTTACTAGTCACAGGGACTACTACTCACTTGTTTTCTGTGGCTCAGCAGGAGCAATTACTCAATTGCTATAACTTGAGCAACCTTGTCTTTTGCTTGCAGACTACATTGTTTTAGTGACTAGCGAAAGACCCCATTAAGATCGTGGGTTGTATCCAAGAAGTAAGCACACTGTAAATCAACAGTTACATGGTCTTACTTTACTTCTGTGTTACAAATTAACAAATGGAGAAATATGAGAAATTGTCTTGAAAGAGCCATGTGTCTGATTCAAAAATTCAAATCACTTTATTTAAAAAGTTTCATTTCATTCTCAATCAAGTTTGATGGAGTAGTGAGTAGGATTTAGTGGCATCTAGCGGAGAGGTTGCAGATTGTAACCAACTAAATACTGGTTCCCTCACCCCTCCATTTACAAGCGTGTAGTAGAACCTACAGAGGCCTTCAGGTAACGCAAAAATGTCAAAAGGCCTTCTCTAGCGCATTCTAGGCTACTGCAGAAACATGGCGGTGCAACATGGAAAAGGACCCACTCCTTACTGTATGTAGATACAGTAGATAGATAATTAAAACAAAATTATGAATAGTATATTACCTTTCTGCTAATAGGTCCCCCTAAATCCTACACACTGGTCCTTTAAGGCAAGCCTAGTTGCTTTCATGACATACATTGATACTGATTGGCCTAAAATAGTCATCTTTCAACATTGGGTCTATCAAAACCCTATACTCAAACCCAGGTGAGAGATGTATTCACATTGATTTCCTTTTACATTTTCTTCCTTTTGGTGCTTATTTTCTTTTTCCAATAAAAGTTAATTTCCTTAAAACAGTGGTACATTTACCCAACAACCCAAAGTGGTCTATAAACTTAAATACAGCTCATTACAAACTACACAAGATTTCTTTGCACTCACTTGAAGGAAAAAAAGATTAAGTTTTCCTAAAAAGAATATAAATTAACTTGAAAGCCTCCTGTTGATGAAGAAGTTGTACTATTGTATTTATAAAAGCTTTTAAAGAACATACTTGGAATGTATAGGAAGGAATTGTACAAAATGTGACCTTCAATGACACTCCCTCTTACAGGTTTATAGGTGAGGTCAGTGATCGAAAAAGGGAGAACACTGTTCCTAAAAAAATTACACTGTGCTCTGCTTTACAGCAATGCACTACAGATTGATTGTAATCTGTAAAACATAAAGCCCAGGCCAAAGTCTAACGAGACATTGTTAGACATTGCATTATCGTCTGGGAGGTGAGTTTTGGTCCAAGCTGAGTAAACCCTTCACAACACTAATGGAATGGCTTGTGAATGAAACTGGGAGCTAAACTCTAACTTTCCCCAGATTCCCTCATGTTCACAAACTATGAGTCCAGTTCACTTGAAGGGTCTTCCTTTGTTCTGACCTAAAGACACATCTCTACGTTCTGCACGTCCAGGGAGCGTGTCTTCCTCTTCTTTTTTACAGCACGCCTCTTCATGCTTATTCCTACTTTCACACATAGCATCCTGACTCCAAGCATCATTTTTTCGAAAGGAATTTCATCTTGCTTCCTGAAGAAAAAGAAAAAGCAAAGCAGTTGCAATTGTATTGGCCTTAGCTGTTTGAGTGCTTCCTCAAATATCAGGATTTTCAGCCAAATCTAACTGTAAGGGATAATGTAGAGCAAGCGGGTCATTATTGCGAATTAAATCCTGACGGGGTCAGGGTTTATTTAATGACGTGCTTGCTGTACATTATCCCACTTATTAAACAGCTACTAAATCAATCAATCATTTGACACAAAGTATTGATTTAAACATTTTTTATTAATTTAAAAATGGTCCTCCAGAGTCTATGATTAGGTCAGACTGCAGAATGCTGTAAATGACCAGCTAGAATCAAGTATTTAAAAAGCTGTGTAATAATTTGCTATAAATGCTCAAATCTTTAATCTAAGTGTCTCAACTGAACTAGCAGTTTTTTTTTTTAAACTGAACTGTTTTATCGATTGATTGAGTCAGGCCATGCAGTACATCTCACCTAGACCCTTGAGGAACTTGTTGACTCCTCGCTGCTCGCTCCCGGGAAGCGAGTCCAGATACTCTTGTGCTCTCACCTCAAATAGACCTGGAAATAAAAACAAGGCAAATAGTACAGTCAAATGTTAAAAAAAAAAAGACTAATCGCCACTGGTTTCATTGTAGTAAATATATTGTATTTAAAAAAATATCACAACACTGACCATGTTGAAAAAAATTAAAAACTAATATGAAGCACTTGTATGGAATGACATGAAAAAGCAGCATTTACAACCTTCAGCCTTAACTTATATAGCCAGGAGAGTAACATTAATATTGAGATCTCTTATTTAAGGGAGACCAGACTACATTTAAAAAACTAATTACTACATCATTGAGCTTCACAGTTCATTCTTGACCTTGAAAACAGAAGTTGACAAAACACTCTCCACTCCAGATCTTCACTTCTTCTGGAACTTTTGACCATATCACACAGTCCTTACCATTACATTAAAAGTACCCTGTGGAGTTTTAGAGCTCTGCTTCTCTATGAGTGAGTCCCCATGTTGTTTATCTTGTGCACACTATATGTATACTTTCCATAATGAAAGTTTGAACATCTACAGTTTTTTAACAAAATAAATAAGTAAAACTCATTTGCTGACGTAATAAGGTTGAAAGCTGCTGATTTATATCTACATAATTTCAAAAATGGGAAATCTTTTAAGGAATTTTTTTAGAAAAAAGATAGTAGATGATTAGCAAAAATACAAATTCAATTTCAGCAGAACTTTAGTATGACCAAAAAAGGCACACAAAAATATATTTTTATATGTGTACATACAGTAGGTATGAGGGTTCAACTAGTTTGTATACTGTACAACTGTACTGTAACACTACTGCAGGTAATCAAATCTCAGTACCTCTGAGGCCCTGCCTGCGCAGCTCCCTCTCCTGGATGAAACTGGTAAACATCTGGGTCTCCATGAACACCTCCAAGAACGTTCTTAAGCTCTTGGACGTGACCGCTTTGCGAAAGGCTTCACGCTGAAAGGACGATGCGGGGGAAGAAGAGGGACTGGGCAAGGTTGGGGAGGAGACAGACTCATCCTCCCGCTCTGCTCCACCAATGAAGAGGGAGAAGTGACCCACCATCTCCACGAAGAAACGCACAAAGGCCTCCGACACCACTGTGCTGAGGGAGCTGGAGTCTGGAATAAAACAGAAAAGATTAAATCACAGCATATTTACTGCCATATAAAAAAGAATGACTAATAGACCCAGTATCTGCAAAAGATTGATCACTCGCCAAGGTATTTCAAATAAAACTTCTTACACAAAAGGTAGGAAAATAAACTTCCTACTCACTGGAAATGTATAGACACTCCCTTCTCATACAGCTCACTTTTCCTACATTACACATGTCTTCAAGACATTTTATTGGACCAAAAGCCACATGCCAAATGTCACTTTAACACTTACTTAAAGTCATAACTCAAGGATCACTCGGGATGAAAAATAACTCAGATTACTTAAAGTTATCAATTGTCGTGTATGTATGTATGTATATATATATATATATATATATATATATATATATATATACATACACACACACACACACACACAGAGTTGCACAAAATTTGATGCTAAATCCTGTGCATCCATCTTTAAAGACCCTTTTATATATGTACACTATGCAGACAGCTTCATTATGAAGGGCTCTTGGGAATCTGAAAAACTTCTATAAGATACTTATAGCTATCCAGTCATATACAAAAGTCCTGGAAAATCATTTTTAAAAATTGCCCAGGAAAACCTTCAAGTTCAAGTTGTACATGTCTCAAATGTCCCAGATGTAGTTTTATTAAAAGAAGCAGACAGCCTCACCCTAGAATGACACACCCTAGAATGATACAAGCACTTACACACTACGGTATGTTAGCTTAAAAAAGGCAATGACAATTGATCCTACAATAGGTTAGTAAAAGTGTCCTTAAAATGTTCTATGAAGACTTCTTGAAAAGATTAGGAACCATACTGTAAACAATTTCTTAATGTTGATCGATTTACAGCACTGTCTATAGTATATTTGCTATGTCTAATAAAAACATCCATTTATTGAATAAAATAATGTAATAAGTGTGCTAAGTTACCATTGGGCAGATCTCCTTTCTCACAGGCCAGCTCCCTCCTCTTGTCCAGCACATGCTCGAGAGCTGCCTGCAGCTTGTGGGGAAGAATGGAGTCCTCATCATCCAGCTGTGAAGATGAAAACACAGGTGTAAACACAGTACACACTGAATTAACATATTGTAGTCACATAACATCTAGTAGCGTCACCACATGTAAAAGGACCTCATGTGGTTATAGATTTTCACAGTTTTCCTAATGTTTCTATGGTTTCTACCTGTCGTAGAAAGCGACTGTTGCCGAGGTCGACCACCAGGACCTAAGGGAAAAGCAGAGGGAGTGTGATGTCACTTCCTGGAGCTGTTGTTCAATAGCATCAAAGTCTCAAATCACAAACAAAAAAACTCATCATACCTCTTCTATGGGCAGCTCTTTGAGTCGAGGCAGAGAGCTAGAGAGTAGGCCCACTATAAAGGGGGTAGGGGTGCAGACAATATCCAACATGGAGGGTGGGAGCACGGGGATGTACGTATGCTGCCAGGTGAAAGGATAGAGCAGAGCCACTACTGCATGACAACATTGAGACAATGTGCTGAGGAGAGAGAGAAAGAAAAAGGTTAAAACAAATAGTTAACCCTCCTGTCCCCGAGTCAAATTTGACCAATTTGAAAAGTTTCTATATATCAGAAATATTGATTTATTTCAACTAAATTGTCAAAAAGTAACGTGGGGTGTTCCATACAACGCTTTTTACAAGTAAAATAAATGGTTAGTTCACTGTTGTCATTGGATTTGGGTGTTTTATTCAATTGTATAGCTTTTGAAAACAAAAAATTGGTAAAAGACCGTTGAAATAAATTGACAAAAATGTCTAAAAAACCTTTAAATCGCAAAAATAAACGTCAGGAAAAGCATAGAAAAACAAAAAGTTGCATGGGTGACGGGAAGACAACACACAAGGGTTAAAGTGCTCATATTATGTTTTTTGGCTTTTTCCCTTTCCTTTACCGTTTTATTTATATATTTTTTTGTGCATGTAATAGGTTTACAAAGTGAAAAGCCCAAAGTCCACCCCAAAAGCCTCCATCTCCAACTGTTCACAAACTGCTCCAAAAAGCTCTATTGTAGTCCAGCCTTTACTTCCTTGACAAACGTGCGTCACTTTGTAACACACATTATAATGCTCGCCTAGCTGCTAGCATGGCATGCCCTCATACTCTGCTTCTGACTGGCTAGTAGTTCTTACCTAGGTACTGCACATGTGCCCCTCCCAACAAAGATGGAATAAAAGTGTGAAGCCTCACTCTGTAGCTAAAAAAGAGAGCTCAACACAAAAGAGGAGCTGCAGCAATGTGAAGTACAAAAAATAATATGGTGTTTTTTTTAAAAACCAAATTAACCTAATCTATTATTCTTAAATCAATTATGAACCTGAAAATTACCATAATATGAACACTTTAATAACTATTTTTGGATGGGATAATGCAGTATGGTAGAAAAACAATCTTAAAAAAAAAGACAATAATGGATATATTTTTATTAATATTATTTCCGTATTAAAATAGTATCACCACAAGATCCATTTAGTAGCTATCCTGGAGTGTTTGAACCAAATAACTTTTTAAACAATGATACGTTCAAAAGCAGTGGAAACAGTACTCTTTGCAAGGTCAAGAATTAATTTTCAAACTCAAGGCAACATGCACAGTATAAGAGATCCTTAAAGTGCTAAAATGTGAATATTTATAATTTCATGACAACTGCTCAGACAGCTTCAAGGAAGATTGTGGGATACAAACAAAAGTTTCAAAACAGTAAGACCGTTATGTCAGCTATGTTGCTAAGGCCATAAATTAACTTTTAATTTCAACATTATTATTATTATTATTTTTGTGTTTTTATTCTTATTATTATTATTATTATTATTATTATTAGTAGTAGTAGTAGTAGTAGTAGTAGTAGTAGTAGTAGTAGTAGTAGTATTTACCTTTCCTCTCCTATACCTGTGGCTATATATAGGTTCAATGTACAGTTAATTCTATTTTAATATGCAAGCACAAATCAGCATCTTGCTGCATAACATTATATAATGCCCATTATATTACTGGTATTTACTTCTAAGTTTAGTTTACTATGTTGACTTTCTACAACCCATTGAAAACAGAGGTTAACTTGCTGCATTCTGATTTGACATGTACAGCAGGTCAAGAGAGTGATAATGATACAAAATTGCAAGTAGCTTTTTCTCTTGATATCTAATTTGTGTTCAAAGAAATAGTAAGATAGACTGCAACAATCTTCCAAAAAGCAAAGCATATCCATAAAACCTCAAGTCTAGTCTCCACCACAAGATGGTGCTAACCAACTCCTCAAGAAATAAACCTCTCCTCTCCTTTATTTGGAATATAATGTTAAAAGTTCATTCCTTGTTGCTCAAAAAAAAACATTGTTACCCTGAAAAGAATGTAAAAAAGAATCTGAGGGGAGAATGATGTAACACTTATAAAAACTGTACAGCGGCAGCAAACACACTCACTGCACGCTGTTAAGTTAATCTTGTCCGGGTGTGCATCTGCTTGCAGTTATTTCATTAAAAAAATTGATTGACAAGGCCAAGTTTCCAGTCCACACTAAAGAATGTGCAATGACTCGTGGTCTGATTATGAGCTCTGTTGAGAAATGCTTCTTTTTCCAACTTTTAAACAACAGTAACTGGGCATGAAGGGGAATACACAAATCCTGAACATAAATCAGAACTGAAATAGGACACAATGACTGATTATGCTTAACCCACATGTTGAACCAGGTGTACCACAACAGTTAAAAGGTTTTATGTAGACTGTGTGGGTCTGATACCGTCACTGTGCACACGTGGTAGCTCTGGACTCTAAAGCCTAACTCCTTCTATCTGGCATCCATGACAGTTTTCCAAAGAAGTGATTGTTCCCCAGGCGACTGTAAAACACAACAGCATTCCTTCCTCTCATACTCTGTCAGGATCTTCTTTTTTTCTGAATGTTTGTCGACTTGAGGTCTTTCTGTCACATGCTTCAAACTCTTTACTCTTGATCTGAAAACACTTTGTTTGATAATCTGGTCACAACAGGTTAATTAAACAGATTAATAGGAGTGCAGCAATTACTCTACCCGCCTCGGAACTGATGTCTGTGGAAAGGATTCGACAATATGTTGCTGGAGCCAACCTGAGTTTGTCGGCAGTGAAGATGACCCTGCGCTCCAGTAGTAGAGAGGCAAACACTCGGAGAAGGAGACGTAGACTCAAGGAGGAAAAGAGACATTCAAAGTCCACATGTTCCAGACGAGAATCTGATGGCCTACACAGCTCTATCACCTGTAGAGAGAGAGAGAGAGAGAGAGAGAGAGAGAGAGAGAGAGAGAGAGAGAGAGAGAGAAAGAGACTTTTAGATAATAATGTACATATTGCACACGTACACATTAAGACACTAACATTATTATTTGTATAATCTTTAAAAGCATATGGGGTGTGCCTCCAAGAATGGGGTAATAAACTACTGTTTCCACGATGATGGCACAATCATCTCACCTCTGTCCCAGAGCCAGGAAGGAAGTTTTTGACAGTGATGGTCCTTCCTGGAGCAGGGAAGGGAGCTTCCATTATGCCTCTCATAAAAGGTTGCACCAGAGCAGGGGAGATAGCCCTCCTCTTTTCCACTTCATCCAGGATCTGTAAAACATAGAGAAGGAGGATCTGTAATTTGAATACTGGCAATCACAAATATTTCTATGAGTGCACTGTAGATATGTGTGGAGCATTGGATCTTTCCAATCCAGAATACAGAATTGACTGAACTTTTTTAATAGAGTAGACCTTTGTTTGTTCTTTTTAAATTTATTATCTAAAAATTGGGCAATATGATGATATATACTGGATGTTATGTCAGATATTTTGCCATATAATTTATAACATGGTAGTTATCCCTTTTAGGCAGTGTTGTAATAGTACAGCATCGATGTGGTAATGTGGTGAAGTAATACCTTAACCTGTGAGGTATATAAAATTACTAAATTACAGAAAATACAGACATTTTTGTTTTGTTATTTTATCTACAAACAGTTTTTCAAATGATTATGTATAACATGATCTATATCACGATATCAATGTCACAATATAAAATTTCATGTACTGTGATAGACAATTTTATCCATACTGTCCACCCTATGAAATTATTATTTATTGTATTAAGAAATTCCCTTTCTTCTTCTGCTTAAAGTCCCACTGAGACTATAATCTCTTTTTTGAGAGACTTTTAACTGACAGTTAAAGTGGCATTGGATTCAGGTGCCATCGTAGGGTGAGGCAACTCAATGTAACTGAGAATCTAAACTATGAATCTTTTGGAGGACTTATATTTTATCAACAATGGCTATTGTTATGACAAACATATTCATTCTTGCCATGATGCAGTGGAGAGACAGTCAAAACAATGTCAAATGTCAGTTCAACAAATGGCTAACAGCCTTAGTCCATCATGTGTACCCTTCAACACACATACTGTACACATCTGTATTGCATCAAACTTTTATGTAGCTGATCTGATACAGATGAAACATATTCAGAACATCAGCAGCAGCACTGAGTACTTCCAATGCAGAGGCAGCTATCAATCTATTTGCCATCACCTATAACAGCAGATATACTGTAGTTACCATTCTTTGTGCATATGAGTATCCTTAGAAACCTAATTCTAGCAATGGCACATGAACTACATACACAGGCCGACATGCATAAATATCTAAGGCCCAATACTGTACAGTGAACATTTTCCACTGCGGTAACCACATCAGCTGCAGTTCACATGTGCGTCTGTACTGGAGCCAGGACCGCAAGGCTCTGTGGGAAAGTAAAGCGGACAGTGGGTGGGTGGGGCTTTGTGGGCACCGAGGGTGGTAATGTTCTGCTCTCTTTTAGTGTTGGTGAGGTTGTATGTATGTGTTTGTGTAACACATGCTGTCCTGTACAATGTAATTTCATTTGATGCAAGACATGTATTTCACTAAACTTTGTGCGTTTGTGTTCATGCTTAGTTTACGATATCTACCTTGGAGAAGAGGTCAAAGCAGCCCAGGCGGCTGACGATGCAGTAGACCTCAGGGAGCCTTCGGCCTTTACCACTGGGCTGTGAACAGGCAGCCAGTTAGAGACAGTTTCCAAACACAGGAGTGTCACAAGACTGCTCACACCAAATACAACCACAGGATTAGACCACTGGGGCAAAGCAAAGACTTTGTTTTGCAGAGTCTTTGAAGACTGTGACTTTGAAAAATCTAAACCATTTTATCAAGAAATATGTGGAAAACATTTATTATCAACTTGTATAATATGTCAACAAAAAGAAAAGGGTAAAAGCAGCGGAGGAAATTAGATGAGCATGTTCATAATTAGGGATGATCTATATATCAAATTTAAATTAGGAGAAACTACTGAACTGTGACAAAGGGGCAAAAACATTTTAAGAGCATACCAGTAATCGCCGACAGTAGCCAAACCTCCTGCTTCCATCCTCACCAGTCAAGACAAATGAGAACGTCTCACTGGGGATAAAAAAAAGAGAGAAAATAAGATAATTCAGACATGCTGGAAAGCATTTAAACGGCTGTTGTGGAAATAGTAAACTCCATTCTGGACTGGACTTTGTGTTTTGGCAAACAAAGGTATGACTTGATAGGAACATGTACTTGAGAGGAAAGACCCTCAGGACAGGCTTACTCTGCAAATATTCACACAAATCCTCCTACGCTCTACCTGACAGGTACTCATTGACTGGTGACGACCTTCTTGACAGGCGAGAACATCAGTAAGTTCAATGAACATGTGTGTTTGATGGCCTCCCACCCACAGAACTTTTAGCTCCAGGGTAATTATTAGCTATTACCGTCAAGACGTTCATCATCACTTCTCAGAACAATGCAGAGGTTGAGAGGCTAAGTTAGGTAGTATTAGCTAATAAGGCCAGTTTTAAACATCATACAGAGAGAGGTGATTTTGTAATAACAAACCAGGTGTAAGGTGCTTAATCCACCATTTCTCCCTGTAATTATGTGTCACTCTCAGCGCTTTATCGTTTAAGAAAGAACAGTCATCTGTACAAGCCAGGAGGTCATTTCTATTTTAGGCTTTCAGCTTCTTCTCTAACAAGTGATTATTAACAAGGAAAATAGCTGAGCTATTAACACTCTGCCTGTAAATTCCTGTGTCCCTGTTTTGTTTCCTTTTTGTTTTTACGTGTTAAGTGTCGTGGCTGCAGTCAGACGTGGACTGACCTGGGGAAGTTGTCAACAGGTGCCCAGTCTTTGGCGTCAGGGAAACAGAACTGAGGGATGACCTTCAGCTGGTCCTCAGCCTCCCGCATAAATTTAAAGCTCCTCTCAAGCTGGATTGAAAAAAATTAGAAATTGTGAAAACAAATACAGTTAATGTCTGTAATAACACCATTAAAGTCACACACACACACACACACACACACACACACACACACACACACACACACAGTACTATTCTATTCCTTTTTCAGAAAAGTGCATAGCAGGTGCTGATAAACTAGTGAATGTACAGTATATCATTGGTCTGGTAGGAAAGTAGATATTTAGTTAATAATTTAGATAATAATACTTACAACGATGTCTCCTTTTCAGCAGTTTTATTTTTCTTTTAAATACAATTGGCAGTGTCTCATTTTGGAATAAAGTGCTTCAGTAACATTTATGTCCCATTTTACCTTGAGAGGGAACTGCTGTGTGACTTCTGGCAGGTATGGGACTCCAGCTTTGGTCTTGTGGAGTGCAACAACTATGAAATACTCAAAGAGCTTTCTCTCCTGCAACTCCATCAGATCCCGCTCCATGGTCCGGTACCGCCCTGTCTGCCTCAGCATGGACTGGACCGACACCAGCCGCTGGCTGTGAGCTGAGGGACAGAGGACCACATGCAAATACATCAATGTCATGTGTGCGTAGATGGTCACTGTGAGGCCACATCATCTGTGCATATTTCTGATTTTAGTTGTCCGGTGGAACACTAAAATTAAAGACAACTATTATGAAACTATTGTTGTACACATGGTATTATTGTGCAACTAATGAAATTACATAAATCGAAAACTAGTTCATACTTACACTGCTCCGCATCCACTATGTAGCTACTGTATGTATAAGCATTCATTTTTTGTTCTCACCTTTTAGTTTCTCCTCTGTGTCACTTTCGGACTCACTGTTCTCATCTGTTACTAAATTAAAGAAAAGCGTGAAGAGGATAAAACAGAGTGTGAGCACAGTTCAAATAACAATCACAGGAAACTTAAAGCACATGGAATTTGCTCTCATTGCTTTCATTCTAGCCGCTACCACACAGCACCACCCAGTCCTCTGAAACATGGGTCAGTCTTAACTGACCACAGAATGTAACTTTGCCCATAAAACTAAGTGGATACACATGATTGTTACTTTTATGGAAATGGACGTGTAAAGTCTTTCTGGTCAATGTAAGAGTCGTAGGAAAGGTAACCCAATGAAACGTGTCTGTATTAGTATTGATGATAAACTTTGAATTCAGTGATAGTTCTTTTAGTTACCTTTTTTGTCAAATTATATGACCAAATACACAAATAAAATAGACATTTGACCAGAAAACACTACACGTACTACTATAAAAACTTTAATTTTATAACAGCATCTAGAATTGTCTGTGTTCCAATTTGTAATTGTCTTGCTTGGGTGTATCATTTAGAATTAATTGATTTATTGTTTTCACATTTTTTTTGCTTTTAAACTTAGGGCTGGGCAGGCCTGAGCTACATTAATATACTCTTGATATACAGTACATGTTAGTTAGTGTGTGAGTGTATGTTTGTGTTGCAGTAGTAGTATTTCTTTCATATTCTCTGCCTAACAAGTGTCTGTTGTTTTTTTTACTGAGCATTGGCAACCAAAACAACAGAAACTAATCACTTATTCCTTGGTCCATAGCTTAACCTTCCATTTTATTGCAGTATATATGAATTCAGTTGACAAATGTTAAGTAACACAAACAGGTGCTGATGATGATGTCCAGAGGTAGACATCATTTTTAGTTAAGCAAAAAAAAAGTATCACAAAATTCCCAGTTGATGTGAAGCAAATGAAAGGTAAAAACAAGTAATTTTTGTGGCCTGCCTTTGAAGCCTTACCTCTCCCTGAGCTGGACTCTGTGGACTGAGACACCCTCTTCATTCGTTTCTTCCCTCTCCGCGCCTCGAAGATGCCATTGATTTTCAGCACCATCTGCAGGAGGTAAAGGGAAAGAAAAGTCTGTCTTTAACTCTTTAAACTAATAAACTAAATATGACAGGCTCCTCACAAGATCATTTCAATACAGCTTCTGGGAGGCCTTCCTCTGGGCACACTTCTCACAGGAAATATCCGTCAGAAACATTTTCCCTGCCTTACTCATCCCCAGACGGCAGCATGAGTGGACCAACTCCGAATCTCCCTGAGCAGTACACTGGACCATAAATCACAGATAGAGCAGCATGAGCTCTGTGAAAGACCTCTCAGACTGCTATACCTTGGGAATTTTCCTCCGTCTGCGATTGTACGGGTCTCCAGAGAGGCAGGGGGTGTCGTCTGGGCTGCTGGGTGTGGAGGGGGGGCTGATACGTGAGGGAGATGAGATGCCAGTGTCCCTGCTGGTCTTGCGTAGCTCCAAGAGCTTGAAGCTTCGACGTTCTGAATTTTGTCTGAAGAAGCCAGGCTTGGATGACAGCTGCGTAGGGCAGATGTAGAAACACAGACACATTAGAAGAAGATTTTTTATAGAACTGTTTCCAATAAATCTACTTTGGTTTTACTGTACAGTGATGTATTGGCAATTAGGTACCTTGGTTGGCGTGTCAGGGACAGGAGATGAGGAGGCAGGTGAAACACATTTGCTTCCCAAACAACTTCTCTCCAGCTCTATATCTTCATAAGGATTCTCCTTGGATGGAGGATCTTGAGGAAAAATCAATGTCACTTTGATTACAGATTTGCACAACCGTTCCATTCCATTCATGTTTGTTTTGCCACACCCTAATCCAGATGTGCAGAGAGCTACCAAAGGGAGCAGTGTGCTTAACATTATCCCGCTCATATTGCACAGTGATAAGATGCTTGCAATCAGCTAATGCTAAATGTGACTCTAGCCACCGAGTGAGAAAGTTAAATTTTCCAAAACCTGTGCCTGTTTCTCTCTGTCTCTCTGTATCTTCCCTCTGCTCTATCAATCCATCCACCAGATGTGACCGGAAGAAGTTGTAGGATAAAGAGGGACGTTCAGTTCTTTTCCCTCTGAAGAAAACAAGGGACCAGCGTACTGTTTTTCACATTGCTAGCTGACGAGAACGTCACACTAATCTCTTCGGTGTATATGCGTGTGCTGCCAGCATGTAAGTTTGAATCAGTCATCAAGGTGTGCGTCTGAATACTTGTAGTGGTGACAGCTGCTTTCCATTTCAATCTGAAAACACTGTCAGGCATATGGACTGTGTGTAGTTGAACCTATTTTGCGTGTGGAGGTTGATGACAAGACTATAAGGACAACACAACTGCTCATCACTATCTATATCTCTGCCTTCCTGAGCTGTTTTTTGAGTAGACAGCTCTGGTGAGTTACATTACCCATGGGACACTGCTGAGTGTTTGGTGAACAATGTCTGAGCATTTTAAAGAACAATACTATTGTATGAAAGGAGGAAACTATAAAAGTATCCAAAATAAGCTGCGGCATCATCAAATATAATTAAAGTTAATTTTACTGTTGCAAGCAAGCAGCACTCATTAAACACCAGTCTCTGGGATTAAAAACCAAAGACACATTGAAGAGATTGCCAGTAATGTGCCGTGGCTCTAAGCCACTCACATGCCCCCTGCTGCCCGGACAATCACAGTAACCAACCTCAGCTACAGTAGGACCTCACACAACGGCACTATTGTACATTATGAAATTAAACAGGCTTTAGGTGGGTTTGGCATAACCTGCAGACAATAAGCTAGGAGCGTAGGACAAATTTCTGTGTATCATTTTTAATAAAAGTGAAGCAGCATGGCTCTAAATTAAAACCGGAGCAGAGTAAAGGCAGCATGGCCTCCTCATCAACTCTGGTCTTAAACTCTATGACACACACTGATATGAGAAATGAAACTAGAGGGTCATGCAGTGTATGAAGGATATAGAAAATAGGACAACCTCCAGCCTACAGTTCAGTATTTAACAATGTTTTTCATTTTATGCGAATACAATGCAAATACAAAGTTGATAATTCAACACTTGATTTTAGACACATGCAGACTCGGTTAAGGAAAAATAAAAGTGCGATATGTATTGATATGTATTGTTTACCTATTATGTCCTCGTAGACATTCTCTTCTGATAAAGTGCGTGTAAGGCCCAGTCTGGACTGAGCGTACCAGTCCACCCTGCAGCTTTCTGTAGATGACTGTAGTAGATCTTCAAATTCATAAGACTTCCTGGTGGACAGAACATTACAAGGATTTAGGAGAATTACATGCCAAATATAAAAAAGAGAAAGATAAGATTTTTGTGTGTACTGTTGATGCTTTTAAGAATTTTACTGATGTTACCATTTGCTAGTTTCACATCTGTGTTTCATCACTGCCAGATTAAAGCCCAGTAGAATGAAGTGCACACAAGCATCCATGGTTGCATGCATTGCCAAATGCATGAACACATACAGTTAACAATTAAACTAAGTTGCCACTTTATTGGGTACAGCTTGCAATACAATGGAACAGCCCTGCAATGAATGTTATCTTTGTAAAGTTGATCATAGATTGAATGATAGTGAACATGTTCTCTCCACCATACATCTTGTTGTATGATTTTAAATGCTGTCTGCCTTGTCTTATTCTGTTAGTTTGTTTTTAACTGTAACATCAACTTTCATTGGAACTGCACGTGAAAACTAGCCATTTGGCTAACTCTATACATAATTTCAATGTCAACTTCTGTGCATTGCCCCTGATATATAAATATAAGTTAAGTTAAGCAAAGTAAAGGACCATGGAGTTATATTAATCATATTCTGACTGAACTTTGTACTCTTTAAAAAAGTTATTGCATGGCACTAAGCGAAGCTAAGCGTATCAAATAAACTTGCAACTTATTGTATTTGTTCACACGCACAAAAATGCACAATGTAATGGACACTAAGAGCAAGACAGCCTGACCAAACAAAGGGCTTGACACAGCACACTTGAGCAGAATGAGGCCTCCACATATGGTATGGAATGTAACAGATCCAAGCCAAGCTTCAAAAAAGAATTCAGACCACTGAGAAAGTGAACAATAGATGTACTCCAATACATACTGCAGGGTTCACATTTTTGGGTTTCCTTAGAGCTCTGATTGTTGGATTGTAACAATCTGAATTTGAGTACTACTTAAACTTTTTAATATTCCAACATGTTTGCTAGATTAAGTGTTTTTAGATTCAGACTTTGAACTTTTCAAGTACAACCATTTTTACATTTGCAAAGGTTAGACAACTCATTTGTGATAGCCACTGCCGTTGCACACTCATTTTTACTGTCAAGGCTTAAATTCTTGAAAAAGCAAATGGACTCTTTGACATTACTCATATCACTCTGCATGTTGTTCTCCTCTCCTAGTAGAAGAGGAATGAGATAAAGTAATGTGTACATTCCGCGGATCCAACTAATGAGCTCATTCTTTGCAATATTTAGAAACAGGATGATGTCACGGGTGGTTTTGATTTACAGCAGATGTGGTGAATGTTTTCAACCTCAGTGCTTGGTTGGCAATGGTGGGGGAAGGCTCAGAAGATACACAGAGCCATCAGCACTGCTTAATTCTGATCCCACAAGCAACTTTGATATATTTTTGCTTTGGGGACAAAGAAGATTCAGCAAATGGGTGTCTACCATAGGACTGATCATCATCTATCTTCTTATTCTCTTACCTGTTGCTACTGTCCCGGGGTTTGTCAGCCCAGGGTCTCCTGCAAACTCCAGGTGGTGGGCATGTAGGTAAAGGTGGAGGAGGAATGGAGGGCAAAGGGGGCAAGTTCCTCCTTCCCTTCCCTGAGCCAGGCCCTGAAGCTGGGGTAGTGGGGGGGGTGTGATGCTGGAATGTTCTCTGAGGTTTGGGTAGAGGGTTTATAGACGGAGCACCTGGCTCACTGTATACATTTTCTGGATCCCCTTCCCTCCTCCTCCGGGACCCACCAGGTCGAACAATGTCAAAAGTCCCAAAAATGGGCTCGTTGGCTCTCTTTTCAGTATCCTCCAGCTCCTCCTTTGAAGGAGGGCAGAAGTAATTCCCAGGAAATGCCAGTGAAGGTCTGTCAGGAACCTCCTTTGTTGCCTTCTCCAGTTTCTTAACATGAGTTAAAACACTTTTCTTGTCTTGGGGTTGTTCTGTTGGCTTAGAAACCCGAAATCCTCTCTCTAGGATCACTTCTCTGTCCTTGTTTGTTGGGCCCTCTGGAGATTTAGACCTTAAATCTCCCAGCTTTCCAACATTCTCCTTCCCTGAGTCTTGTTTGTCCCAGCTGACAAACCTCTTGCTATCTGTCCTTTGGACCTCTGAAGCTTTGGCTTCCTTTTTCCGCACTGTCTCAACTTCCTTTTGTGTTGTGCTCAGTGGACATGTCCCTGTAGAAGTTGGTGGGGCAGGCTCCTTTTTGCCCTCCCATTGTGAGATCTTATCACGTATGCTGGCAGTCTTGACTGCCGCTGTGCTCTTGTTGTTGTTCAGCTTGCCACAAAGCCCGTTCTCCATGTTGGGAGTCCGTGGGTCGATGGTGGTGGTGGCTCTCCTGTGAGCCAGCATGGTGTCAGGAAGACCAAGGCTGTCGCTCAGGCCGGGTAGGGGGGAGAGGAGACACTTGATGGACGCAGCAGTGTCCCTCCTGTCTCTGTCCCCTGGTGACCCGCACACCTCTTGGCGCTGGGGCGCCACAGACGACGAAGCCTCCCCGACCTTCAAGCCACAGCACTGGAGCCTAGAAAAGAACCAAATGTAGAAAAATCAACACACACCTTTGAAATATTAGCTTAACCCTTAAAAGGGCTGCAAACAAACCGCAAGAGTCATACATTTGTGCACCTGGTCAACACAAGAAAGTACCTACATTATATACAGAGGCAACACAGAACAAAAGGAAAAGCATGCAAATGCATGGTACTGAACATAAAACGCTCTCATACATTGATATTAAGCCTTTAACAATAACTGCAATTATTAGCAAAAAACACCAGGAATACAAAGTAAGATCTAAAAATCTAGCTGAAGAATAGATTGCCATACATATTACAAATCCAGACCAAACTAATGTAACAAATGGTGCATGACATTATTCTTTATAATTGGTAAGAAATAATGATTTCATTATCTTAAAATAAGATATTGAAGTTCTCCTAAATTGCCCATTTTGCAGTAAGGAGCTGAGGTGTATTTCAAGATTGACAGGCTGTCAATCACAAGATGGACTGTGCGGAGGGAACAACAGTAAACCCAAACAAACAGACAAAACATGCAAAGAGTCTTCTCTTAGTAAAGGGACAGTACTACCCACAACTGATGTGTACTAAATTCAAATAAGATAAACAGAGGGAGAAAGTACACTGTGCACTGTTGTCAACTACCATAATTTATAGTGCAATTATTTTCGTAGAAATGTCAGTTGCTGCCTTCAGTGTACATAGCTAACAATCATGCACCCCATAGCTCTTAAAATTTACAAGCACTTACAATTACGACCAACTAGATTTTTTTTTTTTTTTATGGGGTAAACAAGAATTCTTGTTAAAAGAGCTCAGACGTCTGTTTAGTGCCTTGGTTCTAGCTGAGAGTCACTCCTGGAAGATTACTGGGTCATGACTGTTTGAACTCTGGGTTTAGGGGCCAAAGTTTACAACACACACAGCTATTTCTGGAGAGGAGATGAAAGTATACAGAGAAGAGGGGAGAGGCCGAAATGTAGACGTGCATCTTTTCTTTTCGACTCCCAACCCTCAAAACTTTGTTTTGGCCCAAAGACCATTCATCAAATGATTGAATTTCCAACAAACAGAGGAAACGTGGCCTTGCTGGGTAACTTCTGATGACATTGCTAGATGTGAAAACCAACAGTCATGCAATCCAGAGGAAGTCTCAGGGGGAAATTACTGATTCAAGTTTTCTCAGAGACCCTAAAAGAAAAGAAAACCTTGATGTTGTAACTATGACTGTGAAACAAATAATTATCTTTTAAATTGCTCTAGGTTTTATTAGTTTGGCTCCTCTACCCCTTGCCCTTTTCTTTCTCCTTTAGTGTCCATCGGCTCAAACAGCAGTTTTCATTAAGCATGAACAAACAGAGGGGAACTACTACGTCAAATAGAAGAGCCAAGTAGGAAAACAGGAGTAGGCAGGGGGTCGAGTGAAGGAGTTACAGAAATATTGGAGCAGATGTAAGAGGAAATTAATAGTGTATTCCCCCCCATCTAAAAAAACACTTTGTTGTGATTAAGAGACAAAGAAAGATTTAGAGAAAGATATACATACAATGGGCAGTATGGAAAGTTGTCTATAATCAACCGCAGCCAAGAAAGGGTGGAGCATATAGATGGGGGTCACTGAGGGCGGAAGGAGGGAAGGAGGTAGAAGGGCACAAAAGCATCTCTAACCAGCTGAGTTAACACAGGATCAGCAGATAAGAGAAAGTGTTTTAAGAGAGACAAAATACTGCATATAAACTATTGACAATTCCTCAAAAGAAATGTACTGAGACAAGTAACACAGTAGCATGGCAGACACTAAAAACAACAGACAGTTAAACCTTCCTCTAGACAATCCCTGTTATTGGCACAAACCAAAATCCCTTTATTATAATCTAAATAGCACTAATGAATATTGCAAGGATGACAGATGGGAATATAGAGCGTGCTCATATAGGCATTAGACAATGGCAGAAGGGGGGTAGTAACAGTATCTAGAAGCCAGATGGCCAACAGCGCCCTGCTCTCTAGCCCTGCTGTTGTTGTACTACTGACCCTAAAGGAGAGGGGTGTCTCCAGCTTGCTTGGGAGCAGTCTTGAACTATAGGCTGAATATAGGAGAAGTGCAGTTTATGCCCAAAGATGTGATTGAGAATGTGTAGAGGTATAAGATGGCAGAATAGAGTGAACTACTGTCCAGATTCCCAACTTATGTCACACCCTGCAGCAGCTGGAAGACCTACTAGTTTCAGAGGTATTTTCCACAACTGAAAGTTAAAGGATCATCAGATTAAACATGGTTATGCTATGACTTCACCTTCAAGAAACAAGACGTTGCATCACACATGCTCAATTGACCCAAAAGTTCTTCAATGCTCAACCTCTAACGTCACGAGCGCTGTTACAAGCATGCGTGTGGTTGGTTGTTTCTTACTGCAATGCGCTTTAGGAGTATATAATGCACAAGTACTTCCTTTCAGTGAACCAGATTTTAAATGCAGTTGTATGATTTGCACTGATAATTTCAAGGTTCACAAATGCTCAAACAGCAAATCAAGCACTTGGTCTATATATACAATGAATAGGACTTTCTTTTACAAAGCAGCATGGGGAATCTTAACAGTAGTACTAGCAATACCAGCCAGCCAGTAGTGTAGGAATTCTACTGTCTTAACCATTGTTAATATGACAATGACAGACTAAATGGTGGCTATAAGAGCCTTGCTCAAGGCGACTTATTAAATATTAAGCAATACCATAATATGTTGGACTTATTACACTAGAAAAAGAATTTGGCTTTTGAGGCACCTACCCGTTGACTGATTGGTAGATACAGTTGTCAGTGTTTGTACAGAGCAGCAGGGCCCTCCCACCGGTCATGGTGCTAGCAGCTGGCATCCTGCACAGTCACACAAAGAGAGACACAGTCAGTTAGTAATATATTTGTATATTGGTAAAGCATACCTATATTTCAGATTATAGGTCAGGAAGTTGCAAAAAAACAAAAAAAAACATTTACAAATCAAACCGATACAGAGTATAAATTTAGACAGTTGAAAATATTCCAGCTTGTGTTTTTTAACCAGATAGGCTAAAACTTACTAAAAAGTCAGACATACAGACTGATAAATGACAGTTAGGTCAAAATAAGAGCCGCTTCCTTAGGACTCCCCTAGGGTAGAAACAATCTAACTAGTGTGTGAATGTACACTACCAAATAGCTCAAACCTCTCATTTCTGTAACTAGCAAAAGCTAGCTCATTTTCTGAACCAAGCAGCAGAGAAGCAGACCTCACAGGTTGCATGCATCCCCAAAAACTGTCAAAACCCTAGTTGATTAGTAATTAGGTTCCAGTACCTATGCAGCATTATGGAAAATTTATAGAATGTATTTAAAACTCCACAATGTAATACAATTAAGCTCAATTAGGAAAACATCACTAGCAATTGGAAGCCAGAGAAGGGCACTGAGTTCAACTTATCATTCAGTGTCTTTCCTTTTTGCACTTTCCAGAAAAGATTGCTGGAGTATTTTCAAGACAAGTACTGTGAACAAATTTTGTTTTTGCAGTTCAGTTCCTATCCGCAAACTCTCCTTTCATACAAAAAAAAACAACTTCCTTAATGTACTGCATGTCTAGTGCTTTACATTTCCCTCTGTATTTATTTATCTTATTATGGAAGTTATGCCAAGGCGACTGTGAGGCAAAGACATTGTTACTTGGTCAGAGTATAATAACACCAGATCCACTTGGAGCCATAGCAAGACCATCCGTATGTAACCCCACTGGTGGAGAGTGGGCATAGAGCAGAGGGGCCTAGCATCTGTCTGGCACAGATGTGGTTAACATAAGAGAGGAGGAAGGTCAGGGCTAACTCCTGTTGGCAGGTATTCACACATTTGATCTTAAGTAAATTCACAGAGACACTAATACATGCTTTGCCACCCGGTTGCAAACCCACACACAAAACCTTACATAAAAAACACACCTACAAAGATCTACACAACCTGCCAAACAATCCATATTCTGAACCAATTTATGGATGTGATGTGTGACTTCAACCAGATGTGTTGGGATCATTTAGAGTATCTGTAGGTTGTTAAACATTTTCTGAGCACTGCCTGTGCCCAGAAAATAAACCTGCATGAGCTAACCCTGACACTTCTCTCCCCTGCCCCCTGGCTTTGTACGGAATGTGAGCCTAATTCATCTAAATTCCACAAATTGTAGTCCCAACTGGCAGTCAGAAAAAGCCACAATGTCGGTATTACATAAAACATTGCAGTCAAATAGCTGAACTCTTCCCTGAGTTAACAACATAATTGGCCCTCTGGGTCCAGTGTTTTGTAATGATTCTGGGACTTTTCCTTTCTTCTTTCTATTAAAAAAATGAAAGAGCAAATGGATACTATTGAAAAGTAAAATAAAAGTACAATGTGTCATTTTTTTTTAGCTCAATAGCACTCCATTGCTTTGTCTTTAGCCCCCCATTAGCCCGAGGCCTACCCCCAGGGAAAGGAGGAGGGTTTGCGTCAGCCATTCACCGGCCTCAAGGCCCAAATTATTTTCAGCTGTGAGCCTAGCAGAGGTCACATGTTTGAGGGGAAACATCAACCATTTTTTCCCCTTCCTTCCCCTCCTGATTCTTTTCTCCTTACTAAACCCACACAGACATGAAAAACAGAAACCCTGC
Source organism: Percina caprodes (assembly GCA_013375575.1). Lineage (NCBI taxonomy): Eukaryota > Metazoa > Chordata > Actinopteri > Perciformes > Percidae > Percina > Percina caprodes. Next base: position 1,185,512 of record JABXJD010000069.1, on the reverse strand, counting down.
ATGAAAAGGGGAGTGGGCATGGGGGACTATAAAGAATGTATAGAGCCTCCTAGTTTCACAGTTTAATTTTTCTCTAGGTTGGGGAGGGTGTTGAATATCACAGGGGGAGAGGAAAGATGGGAGATATGAAGAGAGGGAGCAAATTGAAGAGGAGAGTGGGGTTGGGGAGACAGGGGTTGTCAAAACTAAAGAGGAAAGTGGATATTGCAAAGAATAATATAAGTATACTGTTGCCCTGTAAAAACAGTGTAGGCTTTTAGGCTGTCCCCTTTTATCGTTTGGAGCCCCAAGGCCAAACCAGAAAGTGCTGTTCTGTGGAGATTTTTTTCTCTGTGGAGCAAAGGTAATTTGGTATTTTCACACAATTCTGACTTACTGGGCTTGAACACATCTCAAACTTGACTTATACATGCAAGACAGTGCTTCCGAACACTTGCCTGAAACTGACAAGCAGTAGTGTCTTCGCATCTCATAAAAGCAGTAAATTTGACAGTATTGTTAGTTTTACAGCGTTCGGTTACTGAGGAAACTCTTTTTGGGAGTAGGGGAAGCTTTTGTCTCCTACAGCTATTGGCAACTATTGTTAACCCTGACCCTCAGAGCAAGATGGCCACCATAACAATGTAGAGGCTGAGGGAAGCCATCTGCTGAGGCCAATAAAAACATCACAGGAAACCTCCCCCTTCAGCCTTAGCCCTGTGAGGTGTGACAGGCAGTGGACACTGTGACAGGAAGTGGAAATGGTGTTGTTCAGCAGCTAGGTGGATGAGTGCTGGGTAGAGAAGTTGGCTCTTCCTTATGACCCTTCAGATTAAAAACATTACACCAATATATTCCAATATATAATTCTAATTTCACTCTTAAGAGCCATTTGAGTCTGGGCAATAATGATGTCAGATATACATATCTAAGGACCCTTTACTCTTTTCCAATTGGCTGAGAGACCAAGGGTTCCCCAAATGTCAGGTCTGCAGTTAGACCCTTCTTCACAGAAGAGGTCAACTCCACACATTTGGCAACTTGTGTAAACTAAATACTATTTTACCATGGTGTAGTCATAGAGTTGTAAATGGATCCCTTGGCACACTTGCGTAGAGTATGTTAGCAAGCACACAGATTACTCAGCGGCACATAAATGAGGACACTTGGCATAATTGGCTTTTGTTATAATGAACTCACACAATATTGGAATCACAGAGGGAGTTAGAGAGTCATCCTGTACTCTGCACACATGCACACACACATGCACACGCACACCCCTCTGGGGGGTGTGGATTATCTGTAGCAGCCAGACAGACAGAAGGACAGAGGATCAAATGTTAAGAGTCCTCAGTAACACTGTGTTCCTGCTGGTCCCTACAGTAACAGCTCTGTTATCATTATTGTGTGAATCCTATTGTCAGTGATTGACTGTAAAATATTATTTTTCACAGTGTAATGCAAGTGTAGACAATATCAACTCAGAGAGTGATATTCCGAGTCTGCCTTTTTAGTTTGTATCTGTTTTGTTGAGTCCTTTGTGCTAGTTATCTTTAAGTGATAACCAAGTTTTCTGTTTGAGTTGAATTAGCTTTATCACACTGTACGCAGGTGGTGCTGTCAGTGTTTCGTAGCTAACTTTATCAGGCCTCTGAGTTGTTGTCAGTGAGCTTTTGGCTGGCTGCTGCTATACTGCTCAGGAGGCCTGCCTGCCTCTCGCCAACAGCTGCTTCTCATAAAGATTTCACCCACCCCTCTATCCCTCTGTCCCTACATCCCTCTGTCCAGCCCTGCAGAAACAGCTAACACCATGACATCATCATCCCTTCCTTGTTCTTCCTCAAAGCGCTCTCTTTTTCTCTCCGTCATTTTGAAATACCTAAATAGGGCAAAGTCTCTTGCAGCCCACGTTGCATTTCACAGATATCAGGACATGCAGTCATACAAGATACAGAAAGGAACCAAAAGGCAAAGGCAGCTCCTAACCATGTCATCCTGATGAGTGAGGTTTTACGTAAAACTGGGACAAGTCCAGAACACTATAGCTCAAAATGGGATTTATATAATGCAAAAAAAAGATTTATTTCCTCCTTTTTCTTTCTGCCCCCATGCCGAGTTGAGGACCCTATCCCCTACAAGATACGACTCAGTATAGCATGTGCCAAAGTCTTGCCTGCAATCAATTTAACGCACCACTGCACATTTAGCCTGCTCTTTCTGAAATTACAAACTTGGCTGCTTTTTTCCTCCCTGTCCTTTCTCCCTTTCATTCTCTCTCTTCCATTACCACTCAGTCTTGAAGTTGCAGGGACAGAAGTATGATGAAAAAGGGAGTGATGGATAGGAGGAAAGGATGGAGGGGGACTGGTTTTTAATTTGTTCTCTTTAATACTGTACGTCTTAGCTTCTCCATATTTGAAGCACATTTTATTCATGTACAGCCAATTTGGTGTGAGCACTGCAAGGTTGCCAGATCTGACATTAAGTGTTTGGTTTGAGCGATATGGGGATTTCACAGTGACTGACATGCTGCCTTGACCCGGTAGGCTTTGTCAGGGTTTTGCTTGGTTCTTGAAGAAGTACAAAAGGAAGGGTTGATGGTAAAGGAAGGGATGTATGGAGAGGAGAAGGGAAGGAGAGGGTTGGGCAAATAAACAATGGAATTTTATCTGGGCTCTCCAGTCTCCCGCTCTCTTTTTCCCCTCTCAGTTACTGTCTCTGTGTCCTGTTCAGGGCCCCTGCTGCTTTCCCAAGCTGATTTCATAGCAAGGCCTTGGGCATGAGCCAAACAGGCCAACTCTATGACTATGTGTGGCTGTATCTGCTTGTGTATCTGTCCATACATGCAATTGACAGCCAAGTGATCCAAGTGTTTTACAAGCCTGGAAGCTGCCCACTCATTGAATTTATAAATTTTTCCTGCTGATCATGTTTACCTCTCTCTCATCCTAATCTTTTTATCTCCTTTCTTCACACACATTACATTTCCATCCTTATCTTACTGCCACAGACCACAGGGAACTGTGCTGTATGATGAACAGTGGTAAAGATGCCAATCAGCTGGCCTTTAGGGACAAAAGACAAGTGCATACAAACACATAAAGTTCTTGCACAAGCAATCCTGCTGCCAAGTGTCCTATTTGCCCTGCTGTGCGTTGTCCTCTTGCCCCTCTACTTCTCCCTCCATTGTCAGGAGAGGATGGACGTGAGACAGCATTGAAACTGCGTTAGCCATAGAACCAGACAGGAACTGACGGGGGACACCACAAACAATTAATTTCTCCCTGCTTGCTTTTTGCTTATCAATTCACCCTAAATATAACACAACAGAGTCCATTGTTGTATTTGTAACGCCACACATATTTTCTTGTTATTGTGTTTGTTGTTTATTACTGGGCTGGGTGTCAACAGTCTATCCGCTGGGAGCTGGAAGAATGGGCCAAAATATTACCTCAGAAAATGTATAAACAAACCACAATTATAATTGGGGCCACAGCCACTATAGATGTAATTATGCACAGGCACAACCAAGAAACCAGAATGTTACATCAATTAGGAGGTTTCTTATGCATTAAATGAATAGTTATTTACTTGTTGTGTTTGTGCATGCAATCAGACAGGAAGTGTGATGTGACTTGCAGGAAGTGGGAGTAAGACTGACCTCATGTGTCTCCTGAAATGAAGTCATAAAGATTTTGCACAGCAAGTTAGTTTTGCTAAAAAATTATACCGTACAGTAAGAAATGTAGTTCATTGTTGATAAATGGAACAGCTCTGACTACCACAAGGTCAAAATGGCAGCAAACGGAAAGAAACATTTTCAAACTCAGCAAAATCCTGCTAAAAACCCTTCCTACTCACTCCACCTGTCAGAGTTTACATATGACCATACAGTAACAGTTTAACCACAGGCTTTTAATGGAGAAGGTTTCCCTTTCCCTTTGGAGTTTGTGGCTTCCATTCCACTGACTGCAAATTGTGCTGTTTGCAGGCTAAATAACATGGGAAAATTAAGTGGATAATTGAAAAAGATTTGTGGAGGTTTCTAAGCACAGAGCGGTGATCTGGTGGAAAACTAGATTATAAATTAATTCTTCCATCCCAACAATGACTTTTACCTATCGCCAACAAATACAAACAGGCCTTTACTAGCTGAATGAAGAGAAGCTACTTCTTACTAGAGAAAATGACAAAATTATCACACAGAGAAAAAGAAATGAAAGAGAAGGATGATCTGTCTTGGAGGAAGAGCAAACAAATTTCTCTCTATCCCCCCATCTGGGAGAAGGTGTCATGTTACGTCTTTTTGCAGAGTTGGAGCATCTGTCCTTCAACTCCCTCCCACAGACATGTCAGCCCCTCCTCCCCACAGACAGAAAGCTCCCATTAGCAGAGCTCCTGACTCATCCCTAGTCTGCTCCCAATTACCCCGCTGGCTCCACAGACCAGTGCCCATGCCAACACATCCCGGGGCTTGCTTTTAAACAGCTCTTACTTTGGCATGCACAGCCACATCCAACGCTGCCTCTGTTTAATCCAAAAAATTGGTACTTGAAGCTGAAGTACTATTCTAGCTTCAGCCAACATTGAAAGATTTGGTGACGTTAAAGGCCTCAGTATGTGAAAGTGACGGAAGTGCTTGTTGGATTGTCGAACAGCATCAGAAACCACAATGGTGAAATCAGAGGGGGACAAGTTCTATGACTTTCAGAAACAGATAATCCAACCGACATTTACTCAATAACTGGCCAGGTGTGGTGGTGAATAAGTAAGCAGGGTTAGAACTTCTCTCTGAAGTTCTCTTTTTTTTATTCTTTACACAACTACGTCCAACACTTTTCACTTGTACAATCAGCCTCATTTACTTAAGACAAATACATATTTTTGCTTATTTTTTAATACTTTGTTACTTCTTGCACAACCATATTCTACCGTTTCTATTCATAATGTTTTAGCCATGCAAGCAGCTTGGCTCTAGGGACAACAATGATGGTCTGTCACTTAGTTGGTCACTCGGTCTGTCCATGACTTTAGTCCTGACTGAAATATCTCCACAACGATGGAGATCTATAAAACGTTATACAGATGTCCGGCTTAGCTTGAGGATGTATTCTTTATTGTATACTTTGGTGATCCTCTGACTTTTCCTCTTGCAATGTTAGCAGGTCAAACCTTTCAATTATTCAAGGAAATATCTAAAATAACATCTCATTTGTGGTTTTGAGTGCAATGCCTTGACAAGTATTGGATGAATTGCCATTAAATACACAACAGACATTCTAACACTTTAGTACTAATTATAATTTTTTAGCATGCTTACAGGCTAAATAAGGATGGTGCACATATACACTCACCGGCCACTTTATTAGGTACACCTGTCCAACTGCTCGTTAACACTTAATTTCTAAGCAGCCAATCACATGGCGGCAACTCAGTGCATTTAGGCATGTAGACATGGTCAAGAGAATCTCCTGCAGTTCAAACCGAGCATCTGATTTGAGTGACTTTGAACGTGGCATGAAGAAGGGCTGGTCTGAGTATTTCAGAAACTGCTAATCTACTGGGATTTTATCTCTAGGGTTTACAGAGAATGGTCAAACATCCAGTGAGCGGCAGTTCTGTATGCCTTGTTGATGCCAGAGGCAGTAGAATGGCCAGACTGGTTCGAGCTGATAGAAGGGCAACAGTGACTCAAATGTTACAACCAAGGTGGGCAGAAGAGCATCTCTAGCACTTTGAGGCAGATGGGCTACAGCAGCAGAAGACCACATCTGCTTTCATAAGAACAGGAAACTGAGACTACAATTTGCACAGCTCATCGAAATTGGACAATAGAAGATTAACGTTGCCTGGTCTGATGAGTCTCGATTTCTGCTGCGACAGTCGGATGGTAGGGTCAGAATTTGGCGTCTACAACATGAAAGCATGGATCCATCCTGCCTTGTATCAACGGTTCAGGCTGGTGGTGGTGGTGTCATTTTCTTGGCACTCTTTGGGCCCCTTGGTACCAATTGAGCATCGTTGCAACGCCACAGCCTACCTGAGTATTGTTGCTGACCATGTCCATCCCTTTATGACCATAATGTACCCAACTTCTGATGGCTACTTTCAGCAGGATAATGCGCCATGTCATAAAGCTGGAATCATCACAGACTGGTTTCTTGAACATGACAATGAGTTCGCTGTACTCAAATGGCCTCCACAGTCACCAGATCTCAATCCAATAGAGCATCTTTGGGATGTGGTGGAACGGGAGATTCGCATCATGGATGTGCAGCCGACAAATCTGCGGCAACTGTGTGATGCCATCATGTCAATATGGACCAAACTCCCTGAGGAATGCTTCCAGCACCTTGTTGAATCTATGCCACGAAGAATTGAGGCAGTTCTGAAGGCAAAAGGGGGTCCAACCCGTTACTAGCATGGGGTACCTAATAAAGTGGCCGGTGAGTGTACATATACCTGTCAAACATCAACATTAGCATTTTAGCTTGCTGACTCCTTAGCATTTACCTCAAAGCCCTGCCATGCCTAAGCACAGCCTAACAGAGTGTGGTTTTATTCTAAGTCAAATTTTCATCTATTTGTGTTGGACAATAAAGCTATTCTGTATCTGAAAAGTGTCTGCTATCACTTTAAATCTGTCTGTATTCAACTCCCTTCCTTCCAAAGACAAATTAGTGCACACCATGGGCTCATCTGGCAGTAAGAAACAAGACCTTGGTGTAGATGCACCTGCGGTTGGAGCACTGTGGTTGCAGCAAGCATAAATCATCACTGACAGAGTAAGTAAGGCCATTGACAGGAAAGCTCACCAAACAAAAGAAGCCATGGAGCTCTTCCTGGCAGTGAGCCTTGCTGACTGTTTGGCAGGCAGCGATGAATTTCAATGGATGAGGTCATTCATAAACAGCCACAGGTAATATGCCAGGTGATAGACACACACACCTTCTGTCGTCTGCAACCAAAGCTGTATTCTGTTTCACCCAGCATGCCCTCAAACACAGGAGACAGACATGGCATGTGCACCTCAGATAATATCTGTCTCTGCTGTTAACAACTCCCAAAGGGCCTGGATTTTACGTGTCAGGAAGTGTCACTGAATACACCATAATTCACAGGGGGGAAAAAAGACTCCCAACAGTAAGCAGTAGTTACAGCATCTGATATGACTTTGTGCTGACACAATGTGGGATTTCTGAGCCTAATGGTAAAACCTTTCCTCCCTAAAACAGGCTCAACCACAGCAAATGTGCAGAAGCGAGTGGACCTATAGATCCTTTCAACAATAACCTGGCTTCTTTAACACACTAACATTATTTTCTGGGCTCCAGATCTAATTTCTCCTCCATGCCGCAGTGTCTCAGCTGAGCTCCAATGCCAAAATCCTCTCCTCTCCTCTTTCTTCCTGTTTTTCCCCCCTTCACATTTTAAGGGTTCCCCTTGAGAGTTCCCACCAGAGCTCCCCCGTCCCATCCCTGCTCTCCTGCTCCTCTGCATGCCTGCACTGAAACAGTTTTTTAATTTGACCGCCGATCCCCGGAGGAGCTGAGCAAGGCGAGAGCTTGGGAAAATGCTCTTCCAGAGAGTAAACTCCAGAGTCAGAGTTGACGTTTTTGACCTCCACACATCCAGTGACTGACAACTGTCTAAGCCAAGACTCACAGTTAAGACAAAAAACTGAGTCAAATGGAGAGGGGTCTTAAAGCACCGCCAAAGCAAGCCAAACTAAACTGATCAAAAGGTGTGCCATTCTATCCATTCCTCCTACAATTACAAACTGTACTCAACACATTACAAATGTACTTTGTAGTAGAATGTTAGGCAGTTAGCAAAGACTAAAAAAGACAACTGCAACATGCTTTTTCTTTTTGCATTGTATCTCCATTTCACATCTGTTGCTGTACATTCATGAGGTGTTCAACATTACACAGCTATTGTAAATGTGATATACTCAAATCCAACACCTATACTACATTACTAGAGCAACATTTTTAAATTAGTTTGATTAAACAAAGTATTTACAATATAATGACATGAAGCAAAAGAAAGTCACACTAGCATTTCTGAAACTGCAAAGAGAAAACATATGTGTTCAACAAATTAATTAATCATTTCAGAATTATATCAGAAATACTGAACAATATGACAAGGAGAAAAACTACTTTAAAAAAAGACTGACGTAGACTGACACCAGGCTCACCAAATAAAACTTGACATTATATGGCAGTATAGGAAAGATGATATTATTGTAAACATCATTACACTGGAGACACAGAGATAAAACCACTACTTTCCCAGTTCTGGAGCTTAACAAGACTATTAGATATGATTTGATATGATCAAAGCTCATCTGTGTCTGCAGTATCTACTCATTAAGTTTCACTTGGATAAACCTCCAGACATTGTTTTAATTATCATTATAGAGTGGATCCCTAAATTGACAGGTAAACAAAATTATTCTCATTCTCAGTCATGGCTGCAAGATGATAGAGAAGAAAAGGAGAGCAGAGAAAAGAAGTAGAATGATGATTTGAAGGTCATTGCTCTACCAGTTTTTCCATCTCAAATCTTACACACACAAAGCACATAACCAAACTAACAAAGCATGCAGTGGCTTTTTCCCATTTTGCTTGGAATGCTCATTATAACATGGCAACTGGAGCCTAAATCAACGAGCTGTATAGCCACATTAGAGTTACACTTTAAACACTGATGGACGTATTCCATTGCAGACGGCAGCATTCCCCACATACAAGGTCTTTTTCAAAGAAAAGAAAACGTAAATGCTTGTTCACATGCGACTACAGTCTGTCTGTGGATGTTTGTTTGTGTCCATGGGTCTGAGTATGTTTTGGTCTATATATCCATGTCTGTTTGAGCCTGTCTTTGGCTGTTTTTCTGCATGCGCTTGCGTGTTTGTGTGTTTTTGGGTTTATGCCACCGCCACATGCTGCCAGTGGGCACGAGCTGCAAAGCCAAACCAAGCTTGAAACACTTGGCTTTTGGGTAGCATCGGTTTGCTGTGATGATTCTCTTAGCCCACATCAACACCCTGCCAACAAACTGTAGCTTTGTCTTTGCCCTGTCTCAAGACTGAACTCTCCTAGAAATGTACATTCTGTAGTGTAGTCTGTGCAAACAACGCATTGTTAACATTGTTACATTTCTTTTTAAAACAACTCAGACACCTAGAAGAGGGAAACTGCCAGACAGAGCCACAGCTTGCAAGGCAACCGGCAGTAGGATAATGCATATATGTGTGGCAGGGTTAAGGGTGCATCTAATTAAAAAAAAAACATGGCCAGTTGCCAACTGGATAAATGCTTCCAGTATCCAGTGGGATGGTATGCATTATCCATGCTTGCATAATGTATGTGTGTTAGTTTGACTCTTACAAGGACAAGGTTACACGTGTGTAAGATGGTATGCATTATGCATGCATCTATGAATGTGTGTGTGTGTGTTGGGGGCATCTACCAACATCACAGACAATATGTCCCCCACCATATCTTTGAAGTGTGAGGACTTATTTCACCATCACAACAGGACACATTTTTTCTGAGCATGTCACCATGGTGACAACAGCAGCTCAGTGACAGCAGGAGATTGGCCCAGTGGTGTCTTTTAAATGCAGGCCGCCCCACAGAGTGCCTGTCAAAAGCCAGTTCCTATAAGAGAAGGGGTATAGTATACTGGCTGTAACCTCCCAAAGGCCTTCTGTCACTTTTTTGAGCAGAAAAGAATAGAGAAGACAGATGTCACTGGCAGCATCCGCGCGCACGCACATGTTTGTAAAGTGTAAATGTAAATTGTGTCTGCATGTAAATCAGGCATCTAATAGTTAACTCTCTTGTAAATTATGGACATACAGCTAAACACTGTTTTTGTGGATGAACTTATACTCTAGTGACTCATACCAATCATCACGACCAATTTCTTCACTTCAACATGCTTCCAAGAAAGAAATAACAAGCTGATTCAGTTGGGAGAGATGACAGACTTTGTCAAGGTGCTAAACATCTGGTGTTTGAGTTTCAGGACTTTTTTTCCTGACAAAACATGCATAGTAATAGAAAAAAATCTGTTAACCCCTACTTAGCAGATTTAAGACCTCATGCGTTGCATGTGTTAGTTTTTCATTCTCCAATTGCTAACACAAAATTACTAAACTGACACACAGAGTGCAAAGTCTAAGCACATGTTCTGCTTTACACAAAAAATGGCACTTTTTAAATGCACTGAACAAGCTCTCTGCATAAGACACAACAATCTGACATACAGTCACATGTTTGCCATTTTAAACCACTGCCATTCAAAATGACACCACATGAGCTAATTGCCAATATATGTACCGCCTGGCCAAACACCTCAATGGTTAATTGTTACCACTTCAATCAGGAAGTAAGCACTATGAAAAGACCACAGATGAACGCTTCTTTTTTTTACAACAATGGAAGATGTTGCCTAATTATTTTTCTTGTCTCTTTTTTCTTAAATATTTTCCTGCACATGCTCAATTTACAGTTTTTTGTGAACATAAGTTTGTCCAGTCCAATGTAAATATATCTGCTGTGCATATGTTGCACTGACTTGTTTAGTGAAAAAAAAAATGAAATGTGTGTGTATCTGCAAATATTTCTGAGAATGTCGACAATTAGAAGGCTTTTCTAAAATTTGAATTATTTATTATTATGGCAAAACATACTAAACATGAGAGTGTCTTTCATTATGCCCAACAGTGGTTAGATAAAAATTTGGTAATATAAATGAAGTGTGTGCCATTTGGTGTAAAAGTTTGATTTTGATAATGCTATATGTAGTTTTGGTTGCAGTGCTTCATTTTGCAGGATATATGAGGTATTTTGCAGTTTGGGTGTTTGGTTTTGTGAATTGTGTGAAGTAATTTAATAAAAACTAGCCTAGTTTGCAAAATTGTGTTTTGGAAAAATCAGTGTGTATTTAAACTAGAAATCATGAGCTACAGAGAGTGAAAAGATAGATGGGCATTGGGTGAGAATGCCATGAATATGAGTGAGCTAATATTTTGGTGTGAAACAAGAAAAGAGAGAAAGAAATATGCAATTAAAGAAAATGCCCACATAACGAATGAGTTTGTGCCTGAGTAAAATGGATCACTCAGAGAAGAAGACTGACGCATTAAGAGTGTTAATAATCTGAGTGGTGAATACAAGGTTACAAATACCCTCTTTTCCACACACACACACACACACACACACACACACACACACACACACACACACACACACACACACACACACACACACACACACACACACACAAGATTGCAGCCCACTTATTACTACCTTGCTGACTAGCAGACAGACAGCCCCAGTGTCTTTATCTCCAGCTCTATAAATCTTCTGCTCACAGTGCCTGAGAGTCAGCCAGTCTCAATTCAATAAACTCTAAGCTTTACCCAGTTAGGTAAATACAATGTCAGGACAGACAGAAATAGGAGACCAGAGGTATGATGATTTGTGGTCTGTAAGAAACTGATACTACACTGATGAAGCTGTTCATTTATGCCAATATGAAAATAACACTGAATTTAAGAGGAAGCGCACAAAGTTGTCCCAAATCAAAGAGTACACCAGGTGCTATTACAATCAAGCATATTAAATGAAATGTTCCACTGTTGCATGTTCCATCTTGTTCTTGGGTTTAATGATTGCCCAGCAGGCTGAACTATAAAAGGCCTGAGGAAGCTGTTGAGATGGATTATGTTGGCTGTTTGATAACCATCTCTTAAGGGTCAGTGCTTATAGGACATAGCAGACATTCCTACTGCACTGTGGTATGACATGCAACAGAGCATCTGTTATCTCACATGAAATTATATGGCTGAGTCACAACACAAAGATACATGGATGTGCTTTACACTTAAAGATGCCATGGGGAGTTTTTGACCACTAGTGGTCACAGTACTGTAGAGCGATACTTTGAGGAAAAGGTCCCCATATTATTTATTATTATAAGTTCTACCAGCACATGCAGAAAGGGCATATTATATTTGCATGCCACAAGCAAAGAAATTAAATATTACATGTTTATTCTGGTTGCAGATGGCAGGAATAAGGGCTACCTCCGTTGGAAAACATATCATGATTTGCTAATCAGGCCTATACATTAACCTGCCCAATGCATTAGTAAATAAAACTTATTTACCTAAAAACCAAGTCATGTCTATTGAAGGAAATGTTCAAGAAAAGTAATTTAAAAGCCATGCCTGTTACCTGCAAATCCCCGAATTATCATTTGGGAGCAGTGAGGTAACGATTCAGCAATCAAGAGAAGAAAAAGTTGGTCTTGCATGTTTAATAATATTTTTTGTCCATAATGGATATGAATCATTATCCTTTTTATTTCTCCTGGAACATATCAACTTCTTAAGTTACATTTAAACAGCTGGTGTTCTTTGTGCAGCTGTTTCCTCTAATCACTTGGCAATCAAACAGTGTGGCCAATATTCTGATATATTTTTAATTTGTTCATTCATTCATATGTTGAAAAAGACTGATTTGTAGGTAGTGCTGTATTTGGTATTTGTTTAGCCACTGTGGCTGTCGCTCGTGCTAATTGTCCAGTTTGTCTATACATCAAACAAACTGCTGTTGCTGCTGGATATTCAAAATACATCACTTCATGTGGATCAGAGTGTTTTAAATAATAAAAATAATAATAAATAATCTTTATTTGTAGAGCACTTTTCAAAAACAAGTTACAAAGTGCTTTAACAAGTGTAAAGAGACAATTAATACAAAAAGATAAAAGCATGAAAAACATTTAAAGACTAAAATACAGATAAATATAAAATTCCTAAAATGCAATAAAATAAAAGTGATAAAATAAAGTCAAATAAGATCGGGAAAGGCTCTCCTATAAAAGTATGTTTTAAGATGGGACTTAAAAGAGTTCACTGACTCAGCTGACCTGATTTCCTCGGGCAGGCTGTTCCAGAGCCTCGGGGCCCTGACAGCAAACGCTCTGTCCCCTTTACTTTTCAGTCAAGACCACAAAGCAGAAGGTGGTTAAATAAGAACATTTGTTATTTATTTAAAACTATTAAAATCATACCTCCAAATTTTAACTGGCACTTTGGCACTGGCAGTTGTATGACCACAGGTACTTTGTGAAACTTCCAAACCCATTTGCAACCAACTGTTTAAATCATGCCTGATCATGAATCTAAAAACACCTTGTTATCCCTGATCCTTGACAAGCTGACTTTTCAGAGCCCCCTGAACTCCTCTGTCCTCCGTGGGGAGGTATCCACCCCTGCCTGCCTCCTCACAACAATACAGGCACCGGGACTCTGCATGAAGAGGTGCCTTTGTCCACAGTGAAGAATGCTCATCTCACTTATTCTCTCTTATTTTCTCTCTCCCCCTCAACAAGCTTGCTTGGAATGTGTTGGTTTTAGTGTGCACACTTTTCTCCAAATGGTCACCAAACCATCGTTCTACATTGATTTGACATATGAGCTGACAGCTGACAGTCATTGAGTGTGTGTGTGTGTGTGTGTGTGTGTGTACTTCAGTGAGGTACATATGGGTCTCTTGTGGGCAGCAGTAATGGACTTGGTGCAGACAGTTTGAGACTGACTACTTGAGCAACACTCAGGCATACTTTAACTGGAGTCAAAGCAGTCCAGAATTAAATATGGCTCAAATAAACACAGACAAAACCACATCCTTCACCAACATTTACCATCAATATTGCTTCAAACAAGCATATAAATACATTCTGTACATGGACACACACATGCTGACACATTCAAGGTCACATGTGCATTTAGAGTGCAGAGAATATGTGATAAGGCTAAGTTGATGCACATGCATGAAGGTGGATCATTAATCAATGCGATATAAATGATTGTCAGACTAAGCAGGTCAAAGAAAGTATATATAAATACATATAAATATATAAATATAGTATATAAAGTATGTGTTGAATATGTCCAATTAGAAAACAAATTGTTACTACAACTTTACTGACTTTGTTTTTGAGGACATTTTACAAAGTACATGCAAACATACACTGTCACACACAGACACATTTTAACTCATCCCATTACCTTTCTGAGCTGGGTGAGCCGTGATGAAGTGCTCTTGGAGTAGTTTCTCATTTTGCGTAACCTGAGTCCGCAGAAGACAGCATCCACTTGCATGGTTCCTTTCCTTCCGAGTAATTTGCCTTTACCCCCCTTTATATCTCTCTCTCCTTCACTGTTTAAACACCCCTACCTCTTACTTCTCTCACTTTGCATAGCCTCTGCCTGCACCTCCCACATATACACACAGAGAGAAGACAGAGTGCTGCTCCAAGTGCACAAAATGTTTGAAAAAAGCACAAAGTTAGGGAAATCCCTCCTCCTATCCAGCCTCCAGGCTAAAATGTTTACAGGTCTTTCTCCACACTCAGCTCTAAAACATACACTCACTCATTCGGACTCCTATCTCTGAATGACGCTGGCTCCTTCTCTTTCTCTCTCCCCTACTCAAACTTTTCCCACCCCCCTCCCTTTAACCCTTCCACCCTCCTGCTTTCTCTCTCCTCCCTCTCCATTTTCCATCATCACCCCGTTCCACATACCCTCCCACCCACCTTAAACCCCCAACCGCTGAACTAATCTGCAGCTGGCTGGCCGATTGGAGCCCTAGTTGCCGGGGAAACGGAGTGTCCTGCTAAAAAAAAAAAAAAAAAAAAAAAAAGAAAGAAGAAGAATGGAGCAGGAAGGGGCAAAACTGAACACAACTGAATACATAAATAACAGCCTCCTCCGGGAACCAATTAAAGAAGCCCAAGGGCCTCAATTCCTGTCTCAATGAGGGGACAACATGTTAACTATTTTATCTCTGCAAAGACTTTGTTTACTGGTTCATGTGCCAGTCAACAGCAACAGCAACAGCAACAGCAACAGCAAGCAGTGCAGAAGCCTAGGTGGTGTGCTGAATGCTGTGAGTGGTGAGACTAAGTGTGCTCAGACAGAAAGTGTTTTGGCAGTGTTTGCTTTGATTACCGCTGACCTCTGCTCAGTGAGAGAATACAAACTGGTGAGTCCAGCTCACCATCAGGCCCAGGCATAGAAATCCATGTCATTTCTATGGGCCCAGGGCTCAATGCTCCTGTGGAAAGAGTGGAGAGAAATAAAGAGTGAGAGAGGGAACAAGGCTGGACATGCATACTGATGGCCAGTATGATTAATAATTAACCTGTTCAACCCCAAGTGCCCTCTTTGGCAAGTCAGATATATAAAAAAATGTTATGGTCAATTTTCAAAGCCTACAATCTTTATATTGAAAATGTGGTGTGTATATATATATATATATATATATATATATATATATATATATATATATATATATATTCAATGCATTTCTTTTATTTTCATGACTATTTACATTGCAGATTATCACTGAAGGCATCAAAACTATGAATGAACACATCTGGAATTATGTACTTAACAAAAAAGTGTGAAATAACTGAAAACGTCTTATATTCTAGTTTCTTCAAAGTAGCCACCCTTTGCTTTTTTGATAGTGCTGCAAACCCTTGGTGTTCTCTCAATGAGCTTCATGAGGTAGTCACCAGAAATGGTTTTCACTTCACAGGTGTGCCTTGTCAGGGTTAATTAGTGGAATTTCTTGCCTTATTAATGGGGTTGGGACCATCAGTTGTGTTGTGCAGAAGTCAGGTTGATACACAGCCGACAGCCCTATTGCATAACTGTTAGAATTCATATTATGGCAAGAACCAATCAGCTAAGTAAAGAGAAACGAGTGGCCATCATTACTTTAAGAAATGAAAAGGTCAGTCGGTCTGGAAAATTGCAAAAACTTTGAATATGTCCCCAACTGCAGTCGCAAAAACCATCAAGCGCTACAGCGAAACTGGCTCACATGAGGACCGCCCCAGGAAAGAAAGACCAAGAGTCACCTCTGCTGCTGAGGATAAATTCATCTGAGTCACCAGCCTCAGATTAGAGACTAGAGATTAAAGAATACCACACAGAGTTCTAGCAGCAGACACATCTCTAGAACAATTGTTAAGACAAGACTGCGCGAATCCGGCCTTCATGGTCAAATAGCAGCTAGGAAACCACTGCTAAGGAGAGGCAACAAGCAGAAGAGATTTGTTTGGGCCAAGAAACACAAGGAATGGACATTAGACCAGTGGAAATATGTGCTTTGGTCTGATGAGTCCAAGTTTGAGATCTTTGGTTCCAACCGCCGTGTCTTTGTGCAAAGGAGAAAAGGTGACCGGATGGATTCTACATGCCTGGTTCCCACTGTGAAGCATGGAGGAGGTGTGATGGTGTGGGGGTGCTTTGCTGGCGACACTGTTGGGGATTTGTTCCAAATTGAAGGCATACTGAACCAGCATGGCTACCACAGCATCCTGCAGTGACATGCGACTTCCCATCCGGTTTGCGTTTAGTTGGAGCATCTTTTATTTTTCAACAGGACAATGACCCCAAACACACCTCCAGGCTGTATAAGGGCTATTTGACCAAGAAGGAGAGTGATGGAGTGCTGCACCTCCACAGTCACCAGACCTGAACCCAATCGAGATGGTTTGAGGTGAGCTGGACCGCAGAGTGAAGTGCTGAGCATTTCTGGGAACTCCTTCAAGACTGTTGGGAAACCATTTCAGGTGACTACCTCTTGAAGCTCATCAAGAGAATGCCAAGAGTGTGCAAAGCAGTAATCAGAGCAAAGGGTGGCTACTTTGAAAAAACTAGAATATAAGACACGTTTTCAGTTATTTCACACTTTTTTGTTAAGTACATAAGTACATGTGTTCATTCATAGTTTTAATGCCTTCAGTGATAATCGCATTGAATGTGGTGTGTTCAAACTTTTGGCCTGTAGTGTGTGTGTGTGTGTGTGTGTGTGTGTGTGTGTTCCCTTTTGATGTAAGGTTGCCATTAAAGTGCCATTCTATATGTTAATATTTTACTTATTAAAATGCTGTTATAGAGTAGTTTTATCTACAATATTGATATATCTATCAACAGAAACTCAATCAGCAACAATTTTAACAATTGTTTAATCTTTAAGGTCATGTCTTGGGCAAAAATACCAAACATTCCTTAGTTTTAGTTTGTCACATGTGGTTATTTGTCTTCTTTTCTTTGTGTTTTGTGATTGTAAATTGCATATCTCTGGATTTTGGACTGTTGGTCGTACAGCCTTTTTAATGTTATAATGTAGCTTTTTGTTGTTGTACTTTATACACTGTTTCTAATCTAAAACAATAGTATTTTTAAAATGATCATGTTTTGACATCTTTAATGTTTTTGTTTTTATTCTTTTTTTTTAATAATGCCTTATTGAACGCTTATTGAACTATCATCTTTGCTGCTGTAATACTGTAAATGTCCCCAATGTTGGACTAACTAATCTCTTAACGAACTATAGCTCTCAAATAATGTAATGGAACAAGAAATTAAAAAATCCCTCTAAACTAAAGTAGAGTATGACGTCAACTAAAAATACTTCTAATGTACAAGTACCTCAAAATTACACACAAGTACAGTACTTGTGTAATTGCGTATATGTCTACGCTAGATCTGTCCAGTTACTTTCCACCACTAAAAAGGTACACAACTGCACACATAAGCAAAAGAACAAAGACACACATGCATGAAAACTGCACAAGCACACACAAGATTGGGTATCAATGTTGCAGCATAATTTCATTTTACTCTTCAAATGTATTATACAGATAAGTATACAAATGCATTTCTAGGAGCTTCATCTGCGTTCATACAGTCATTTCACTGAACAGCCTTTATAAAGCATCTACCAGCATCACCTCTGCAGCGCAACTATCCTGCTGACCTCTGAGACCAAACCCTGACCTCGCCTTTGAAATGCAAGAGAGATCTAAAAAAGCCTGGCTTGTCCATCAATAGCTGTGAGGAGAACAGGGTGGGAAGTGGGGGCTGGTAACATCTGTTTGGCGTTTATCCCATCTTATTGTGTTGCTGAGTCCTCTATCAGGCCTACAGATGGGATCCTGGGAGTGTACCAAGCCCACTGTCTAGGGGACTCGCACCGTGACTGGGAACATGGCTGGGACAAGTTCTCAGTCCTTGATGGTGCATAGCAGGCTGATTGCAGAGGAAATTACAATAAAATCAAACCCAGGGTGTGTTTTCTTCCCTTCTCCTCCTTTCATACATGTATATGAGCCCAAATACATTAATTGTGCCAGCCATACCCAAAGGTGGAATGTAATGAAGTACAAATAGTACACTCAAGTACTGTACTTAAGTACAAATTTAAGGTATGTCTACTTGAGTATTTCCATGTTATGAAATTTTATACTTCTACTCCACTACATTTGTCCAACATCTTTAGGTATACTTTTTAGATTACAGTTTATCTTCCCCTTCTTGTCCAGCGAAAACCATGTATCACCAGGTGTGTTGATTTTTAATGTTTGTGATACACTGATGATGAAGTGTTCCTTTATGTGTTGACAAAATTCTCCTACTACTTAAGCTAAATAAACCCTATTGGATCAGCTGGAAAAACCATTGTCACAAAGCTGAAAAAAGGTTTTTAAAATTCTTCTGAGCTCATGAAAAGTTGACTTTTTAGAGATATGTGGTTCTTACAGGACAGTCAACGCTACAAACATATAATCATCTTATAGAATGTGATGCATTGCTGTAGATTAAACTACCCAACCGTAGCCTATATGAAGGAGTTAAAATGAGCACAACATTAAACATCTATCGCAGTATGCGACATACACAATAATGCAGCAGTAATATTAATCCAGAAACACCATATATAGGCTAATATAAAAACTCTAATCTGGGACATTTTACTACAGAATACTTTAACTTTAAGTACATTTTGCTGATACTACTTACGTACTTTTTTCTAAGTACGTTTTTGAATGCAAGATTTGTAAGTATTTTAACAGTGCAGCATTAGTACTTTTACTGCAGCAAAGGATCCAAACACTTTTTCCACCACTGGCCATACCAGTACTGTAGAAAAATAATAAAGCCGCTCTTAAGTCATCATTGAGGAACTTTTGTTCAGGAAAGAACCGAATATCCTACCAGGAAGTCCTTGTTAATGCCACATCCATTAACGCCCATAGACAGGAC
Organism: Percina caprodes; assembly: GCA_013375575.1. Lineage (NCBI taxonomy): Eukaryota > Metazoa > Chordata > Actinopteri > Perciformes > Percidae > Percina > Percina caprodes. The sequence continues at coordinate 1,166,380 of JABXJD010000069.1, read as the reverse complement.
AAATAATGTTAATGTCCAGACCACCAGAGATGGGAAGTAGCAAAGTACAAATACTTTGTTACTCTACTCAAGTAGATTTTTCAGATATTTTTACTTTACTATTTATTTTTGTGGTGACTTTTTACTTCTACTCCTTACATTTTAACACAAATATCGGTACTTTCTACTCCTTACATTTGACAAAACTGGCTCGTTACTTTAGTTGTGTACAGAAAGGTAGTCTTTCAGGTGTGATTGTGAGTGCATGTCGGAGAATAGTGTGGACACGCGCCTCACACCGCTAGTAAAAGAAACTAGCTGTCTGGAGGATAATCAGTTGAGATTGTGTGTGTGTGAGCCCTTGAGAACTGTAAGTCGTATATAACTCTATGTTTTAGGCCTATTGGCAGACATCCATTTAAAATGTAGCCAATGGCATATAAAGAATAAAGAGCCTTTTTTCCATGTCCACTGTAGTTTCTCAGCGTCTCTCTAGTAACATGTGTCTGGTCCAGGTAGCTTTGTCATTCGCAAGGTTACTTTTACTTTTATACTTTACATTTCCAAGCTTGGTCTTTTTTACTTTAACTTGAGTAAAGAAGTTAAATCAGTACTTCTACTTTTACCAGAGTATTTTTTAACACAAGTATCTGTACTTCTACTTGAGTACGGGAAGTGAGTATTTTTGCCATCTCTGCAGACCACATAGCTAACTGTTAATTCTGCTTTACCCAAATGACCTTCTTAACAACAATTGATCACCAGCCAGCTACAAAATGTTGTTGTTGCATTAGTTCCTTACAACTTGAAGCTACTAGTGCGTAGTTTTTGTCGCCCCCATGATGAATTCTAAGTAATGACAACAAGACTGTTGGCGCGTCCATGTGATACAGCCTTCCGATAATTAGCCTAGCGTTGTAGTAACTCATTTGGGAATAATTTTAATAATAATAATAAATGTATTTTTATAGCGCTTTTCTAGACAATTAAAAAACAAAAAAACAACCATTAGTTGCAGCCCCATAACCCAGAGTTTTTGCTTTCCTTTAGGCCATTGGTCCTCGACTTCCCCAAAAAATCAAACAGAAGACCATATGTTGATAAAGCATTTTAAAAACACACTTGTTCCTCTCTTTTATCTGACTTTCTCCTGCAAAGCACTTGACGCCATTTCTGTTTTAAAATTGCTATGTTAAAAACTTTGCTAGGTTTCTTTGTTGCTAAGGTCTGCTCTGCTAAACTGAGAAACAAAAAGAAACATAACCTGCTTTTGTTTTATTTAATAGCATTATAACTTCTGTGGTAGGCTTATTTCAGTTGTAGGCCTAATTATCTTTTACTACGAAAATAAATCTTCTTCGGTTTTTGAATGGCAGTTGGCAACCAGCTATTTGGAGCACTACCACCACGAAAATAAAAGATTTGCAGTGGACATTCTTTAGACAGCATTGAGGAAGGCTGTGTCCCATTTAGATGAGCCAGCTCCAGGGTGTTGGTATCCTACATGCAGGCTTCCTTTGACACGTAATAGAACAGAGACGTCATTAATGTTCTTGCTCCACCTGGGCTTTTTCCTTCTTTGGGTTAAAATGTCTGGTGTGTAGTTAAAGCCAACAGCTATCTCAAATAGTATGCTCACCTTTGCATCTTTTTACTTCCTTCCTTCCTTCCTTTGCGTCCTTGTGGTAGGAGGAGAAAGGAGACAAACTGACCAGGCACCCGAAATAATGTGTAACATGTCTCCATCTGCAGGACGGTTGACGTCTCTGCAAAAAAAAGTATACTAGATACTAGCGTTGTCACAGTAGTATGTTAGGTTTTTTGTTTTGTTTTAGTTGTAACACTTTAAAGTTCTACTTATAAAAAAACTACTCAACTTATTATGTGTATTTCAGGCCTGTGTGTGACAAAAAAAGTGTAGGCCTGCACAGAGTGTAAATTGTAATTTCACTACTGGGGATTAATATATAGAATACAATAAATCTGTTCCTCCGACAATGCTTTCCTAGCTTTCTGCTTCTTTTTTGCGCGCTCAGCCATGTGGATAGTGCATATGTCTATGGGATAGTGTGAAAATTCCATCGCTACACAGTTAATGAAAAGGTACTATCGGTACCATAGACCGTTAATAATAATATACAGTCTATGCACGATCTGTTCCCATAGACAGTTAAAGAAAGGTTCCACAGTAGCGGTCTGCCGTTAGCCTCCACTGGAAAGATAACGTTAGTTTAGCTAACAGCTAATTCGACTAACCACTAGCTGAGACAGCAAGTAAAAGACCCTCCCAACTGAAAATAACCGTTAAAATATAGCTATAACAGCTGTGACGTCAAGTCTACGTTACTTGTGCTAATTTAAAATACAATCACTCAATATTTGTTTGAATTATTACTGTAACGTCTAAATGTAGTTGTAGCTTGCTTTTCCCAGTGTTTAGTTTGAGTAACGTTATTTTAAGCTGAATCAAGCTGTCAGCTAGCGGTTAGCCGAAATAGCTGTTAGCTCAACTAGTGTCAGCTTCCCGGTGGAGGCTAACCGTTCTCTTAGCTAATAGCTACATCTGTTCACGATCTGTACAGTTCTGCATACGGAACGATCTATCATAGTTGTAGCGGTCAGCCGTTAGCCTAATGGATGTAATAAGAGGACGGTTAGCCAGCTAACGAACGCTGTCTCAGCCATAGACATATAAAGAAAGTTCCTCTTTATATGTCTATGGTCTCAGCTAGCAGTTAGCCGAATTAGCTGTTAGCTTTCCGGTGAGGCTAACGGCAGACCGGTACCGTGGAACAGATCATGCAGTGTCGTAAATCCTTGTACATTGGGTTTACGACATTTTGCGCATGCGCAGGGCGGATCGTGCAGGCCGAACGGATCGTGTAGCGACAACTCCCAGTGGAGAGCTTCCTGATAATACATCCATTGTGGAGATGAATAATATTTTTGGCTGGTAATTTACAGTAACGCCAGCTGAACCATGAAATGTGTCACTCGTCGACAGTGGGACCAGTTTCCTCCCGTTTACAGGAAACACAGTAACTACCATTGACTGTAAAATGGTGTTGTAGCAACGTTAAATTAGCTAGCTAGTTTAATGTAACTTTAACGTTAGCATTAATCGAGTTCGCCTCGTAGATTTTTACTTGGGGACCACTGATTGCAGATTACCATCCGAGTTTGGAGTCGTCCTTTACTGATGATTTAGCAAAAGCGTGTGTTGTAATAAAAGACAAGCACATGTGGACAAAAAAGTCACCTCCTGGACTGAGCAAACAGCTGGCATGATGATCATCTTTGGAGCCAGAGCGGTCCTTAACCTGAGGTACACTTTCCAGAGAGCAGGGTCCTTTACCAGAAGCAGACTCATCCAGAGCCCCAGGACATGTTTTGCTAAAAGAGGGCAGATTTTAACCCAAACACCCAAGGTTACATTACTATGTTGGGGTGCAGTTAAGGTATCATCATGTGCAGCAATATGCCAGGAAGCAACTCTTCCACGCCAAACAGCTGACAAAAAGTCTCTAGCTAAAGTCCAAGTCCACAAACTTGTGTTTTTTCTCCGCCTCGGCCTTCGTGCATTGGTGCTGCTCCTTAAATTTGCCCCCCTGCTCCTCCTCTTCCCGTTGGCTCTGGTGTCCACTCGCTTGGCATCTTACTGGCTGGATGCTTTGCTGTGGGTTACTGAAACATCTGGGCCCACTTTCATCAAGCTGGGGCAGTGGGCCAGCACCAGGCGGGACATGTTCTCTCAGGAGTTTTGTGAGCGCTTCTCCATGCTTCATGTGAAGGTGCGCCCTCACCCCTGGGCCCACACCAAGCAGTGTCTCCGGAGGGCTTTCGGAGAGGCCTGGCGAAGTGTTTTAGTGTTTGAGAGCAAAGAGCCAGTGGGTTCAGGATGTGTGGCACAGGTGTACAGAGGCTGGGCGAAGGCGGACAAGGTGGAGGACCCAGCCTTCCAATCGCTGGTGGAGGAGATGGAGAAAGAAGACTTGCTGGAAGCCTGGGAGATCCCTGGTCTGGGGGGAGTAGCCAGGTCCATGTGGCAGCTCTGGAGGGGGAGTAAGGAGGAGGAGGAGTATGAGGAGATAAGTCACCCAGAGGGGCATCACAAGGAGAGCAGTGCAGAGAAGGAGCATATGATACCCGTAGCTATCAAGGTAAGTGTGAAAATCCTAAAACAAGTCTATTTGGGGACATCATTAGAAATTGGAAAAAAGGTTATTAATTGCAATATATCACAGAATATTGCAATATGTTTAAAATCGCAGTAATATTGTATTGTGGCATAAGTATTGTGATGACATCGTATCGGGAGGCGTCTGGTGATTCCTACCCTTGGTGTGTTCATGTTGCATCCTTGTTAATACTGTATCATGCCTTCATGAACTGTTTGTCACGTCGGATTGTCATACTTTTTGTGAGCCTGTCAGCTAATTCTTCTAAATTGTTTTTGGTGGTATTACAGGTGATCCACCCAGGTGTCAGGAGGCAGGTGGAAATTGACCTACTGCTGATGAAAGCGGGCAGTTGGCTCCTACAATGCCTGCCCGGACTCAAGTGGCTCAGTCTGTGTGAAATAGTAGAGGAGTTTGAGAAGCTTATGACTAAACAGGTAGGAATATTCAGACCCCCACATTTAGAAATAATACAGAATTTAAGTAATTTAACTTTGTGCTCACATTCTTGGTTAAATTACAGATTTGTCTCTTTGTCATCAACAAAGACAGCTTTAAATGTATTTGCATGTCCGTACAGTGGCTAGAGGTGTAACAAGTAAAATAACTTAGGTGCCTATAAGAACAGCATGAAAAGACAACCTCATAGAACAGAAGTTTAATCATTTCAGTGATCTGACTGAGCTTTTATTTCAGATTGATCTCCGTTTTGAGGCCAGGAACATTGAGCGTTTCCAGGAAAATTTCCGCAATGTGGATTATGTCAAGTTCCCCACTACCTTTCCACCATTTGTCACTAGTACCATCTTAGTGGAAACATTTGAAGTGAGTATAAAAGGATTTAAAATATATAGAAAGATTTGACTTTGTTTGAGTAATAGATGGAGCACCACTTGTAAAGTACAAACAAATTACATCTATCAGAATATTAAAATGCACACTTCTATGACTTATGAACTATTGTCTTCTTAAGTAAACTCAAAATAATGTGACACAATGTCAGGGGCTTCTAGGCAATATAGACCTATTCTGGTTGAATTAATATTTTTTGAATGAGGCCAACACTTTTTCATTCATATTCAACCTTTTTGTTCAGGAGAGTGAGCCCATATCCAACTACCTGAGCTCCGAGATTCCTCAGGAGGTGAAGCAGAGAATAGCCAGGATGGGAGTCGAGACCATGCTGAAGATGGTGAGATACGTCGCCTGCTGGATATCAGTTGCATCTGATTAATTGTTACCATTACTGTCATTCATAATGTGTGTGAATGTGTTTTATATGTCAGATAATATTGATCTGTTCCATGTTCACATCCATTGTCTCCATCTATATATCTGTATTCAAGGTTTTTGTGGACAACTTTGTGCACGGGGATCTCCATCCCGGGAACATTCTGGTCCACTGTTGTCGGCCTCCTCCTGGTTGTGACAGTGACAGTGCTGGTATATCAGGGGAGGCCCCTGGTAAGGCCACCCTTACTGACTTGTGGGACACGGTGGTGGTCAGCTTCAGACCAGACCCGTGTCCTCTTCAGTTGGTGCTGCTGGACGCTGGCATCGTAGCCCAGCTCAGTGACAACGATCTTGCCAACTTAAAAGCTGTCTTCACGGCTGTGGTGCTGCATCAGGTAATGAGGGAAAGAGTACATACATGAAGTTTTATGCTGAACTATGACAGTGGAATAGCCTGGATGCTGTACATCTCATCTGACTGACAACAGAAAGACTCGGATTCAAGCAATGTTTTAATTAGCACCTAAACTGTCACACATGCTAGTTCACACCAAATCATTTTTAAAATCTTATATACAGTATATATTTTATTTTATTTACAATGAATGGTTGGGATGCTTCAACGTATAATCAAACAATTAGTTTGAACTATTTATAGCAGTTTAATTTTATTTAACGTAATGTTTATTGTGAATTTGCCGAGTTGTAGGTGCACTTGCACTAAAGTGACTATCATAGTATTTACTGTTCAATCTTTATCTTTCCCCAAAAGGCAATTTGTTTTTGCTGCATGACCAAGACGATACATTACAAAAAGCCTACATAGGGTACTGTTGCTGTGTGTGTGTGTAAAGGATTCTGATTGAAAGGAGCATTACTTGGCCATCTACTTTTTTGAATGTAATGACACCTTTTATGGGTGTTTTAAAGATCAGAAATTTCAGGGATAAATCTGTGTGGAAATATGGAAATTTAGACATTCTTTTAAAGGAATGTATCAGAACATACTTTAAAACATTTTTTTTTTTTTTACACATTTGTACATTTTAAACTTTTTTTTGCCAAAGCAAATCCAGTCGGCCTAAAATACTTAAAAATGGCAAACAAGAAAGGAATGTAATCTGTAGGTCTGTCTCTGTGGTTTTGTTTTTCTTTCTTCAGGGTGATCATGTGGCAGAGTTGCTCCTGAATCATGCTCGGGCCAATGAATGCCAAGACGTGCCACAGTTTAAGAAGGAGATGGCCCAGCTGGTGGATCAAGCCCTCAGCAGCACCCTTTCTCTGGGAAAGGTACTATCCTTGATTTGTGCATTCTTATTGTGTCTGATTTGCGTTTGATTCTGGGTCACATGATGATGACTCCTATGATGGTCATGATTATCACGTTACTAATCAATTATTGAACTATTATATTATATTTGAAAATAAATAGAATATTGTCATCGTTCTGTGATTATTACAACAATATACCATAGTTTGGTATCTCCTTTTCCTTTGGCTTCTACTGTGGGCTCTACTATGATCATATAAGCACGGTTTGTTTCTTTTATTTGCTTGTCCTGTTCTCACTATCCCGGTGTAGAAAATGTGCACATTTCACTCAGTGTAATACTCATTCTCTTAGCAGTTAGTACTGCTTTGCAAAGGCCCATCCATTATCAGAAAACGTTCTGGTAAAGTAACTGATACATAGTTCAGGTATTGGTTGGTCATGGGGGTCAGTGACTTTAGGAAGTAACAGTCACTGATTACTATTGATGTATTTTTGTTGTTTATAGTTCCAAGTGGGTGATTTGCTTTCCAGAGTATTTGGTCTACTCATCAAACACAAGGTAAAATATTAGCTTACTTTTGTTATGTTAACTGAGCACTGGTAGTTGCTGAGCTATTAACCTTGATGTTGATTGTTTTTTTAGGTGAAGCTGGAGAGTAATTTTGCCTCCGTTGTGTTTGCCATCATGGTGCTGGAGGGTCTCGGCAGGTCACTCGACCCGAACTTAGACATCTTGGATTTGATCAAACCCCTGCTGCTAAAGAACTGTGCCTCAGTGCTCTGATACACACACACACACACACACACACACACACACTAAGGACTATGTCCTGTATACATAGATTGATAAGGTACATGTGCATATAAGATTCCACTATAGAACAGGATCACTGTGTGATGTGTCATCATTACATTTTAGCAGTGCCCTAAATACCTCATTTACTTTTACATTGGTCGTGTATATAACTTTCATCACTTCAATTTTATTTATAGTATCAATTCATAACGAGTTATCTCGAGACACTTTACAGATAGAGTAGGTCTAGACCACACTCCATCCTCACTGTTACTCTTGGATTTTACCATCCACTGTCTGGTTTCACCCACAGGAAAATGATCTTCCTGGCATGTCTAACTGAGCCTAATGAACGAGAGATTGTGCGCTTTACATAAGGGATCACTTTGTTATTGAGTGCTAATGGACTCAGATACTGTACATTTGCAGACACACAGATGGCATCAGAGACCATTTGTAGTGATTTATGATATAAAAGAAAATACTGTGAAAATCTCTAGTTGATTCTCCAAAGTATGTTTTACTTTTTAATGATTAATATTGATCTCAAGATGTGTTTTATCCCTCATATCTTTTGATGCATTTTAGATAATGTTGTCAAATGGGCCGTTTGCTTTAGTGGGAATTACAATGTACTGTAACATTGACCATGTGAAGCTTTTAGCTAGTTGTACTCACAACTGACATGTCTTTTAACTTTTAAAATAGTGTGTACACTTGTATGAATTATGCATATCAATAAAGAGGGAATTTGTTAATTGGTCTTTTTCTTTCCTTTGTTGCCTCTAGTGACCAGTTGTAAGTTTTCTCATCCTTTAAGTAGTTCACTGATGTAGCTTCAAAGCAGAAAATTCACTACATCAAGAGCACAGGATCCATTAATTTACAATTTTATTAAATCTGTCAATGAAAAACACAGACAAGAGACGCGGTTCTGTCAATGTCATCAGGAAGAACAGTCAGCATGGCTGAAAGAGTGAGATCAGGAGGTTTTGGTGCAAAAAAAAAAAATACTCATCACATACCCTTTTATTGCAAAACTGTTGAATTTTTTTGTATCACCACCAAGAGCCCCGACCGAGCAGCACTGTTCAAGTAAGGAGGGAGGGGAGAGGTGACAGCTGTGTAAAAAAATCTTTCAATAATAATGACAAAAGAAATAAAAACATCTCTAAAAGACAAACACAATCACCTCAGTATAAGACAAGATTCTGTCACAGTTACAACAACCAGAGAAAAGTTGTTTTCTTTTTTTTAATGAATTAAATAGTTTTTAAAAATATCTCAATTTACTTATACTCATCTTTTTTTCATTTATTGCGAAAAATAGGCAACTGGACTAATTGTGATGATGCAAGTTTGTTTGTGTGTGTGACAGAGAAATAGAGATTAAGTGGAGAGATATAGTAGAACGTCTGGAGCGTTGGCACTGAGAGCAGCAGCAGTGTGCGGCAATGCAGTACTCTCATTCAGCCACCAGGTGGCACTGTTCAGTCTGCACATTCCTCCGGGCCGGAGCTATGGCGGCCCACCACCACCTACTGTATCAGAGGAAGTCAAGATATGCCAACACCATCTTCTGTTTTTGGAATGATGTTTGTGTTGAAACTTTGTCCACAGTTGCTTATCTGCGTTGCAAGATCTCAGTTCTATGTACAAAGGTTTCAAATCCCTGAAGGACATCTACAAAGACCAGTGCAACATCCACGTGACCATCCCTTTTCTGGAGTAGCTTAGGGATCAAAGGGTTCCTCTATAGGGAAAAAAGAGGGAATAGTACCAATCAGATCAGGTAAATGTGCCACAAAAGGACTCAACAGAAGTGTACCTGGAAATCAAAGTCAGGAATGATGGCATAGGACCAAGATTTAGGAATGTCAAAAGTTCAAGAAGACGGGGTTGTAACATAGTTATTAGCTTCCTCAGAGGGTGCACCAAAATATCCTAAAATAATTCTTTCTGACAGTATGTCTAAGAGAGGTGATGAAATGGGAAAGAAACCAGCAAAATTAACAACTAAAATGATGCATCCATTGTCCCTTTGTCATATCCATTCATGCTGATCCATCAGTCTCTCCATGCATTTTAAAAATTGTCTTTAAAGACCAAGCAGTCCCCCTCTGCGTTGAATTGATTGTATTTTTGCTTATACTGCACTTTTTCTGTTTGTCTTTGTCAGAGTGGCAACTGCCAGTGGGTTGCTCCCTGGAGGACTGGCTGCCCTCCAGTTCTCTGAGGTGATCCCCAGCAGGAGCGTGCAGCTCATTTAGAATAGGGGTAAATAGGTAACCAAACAGGTAAAGGGGCTTTTTGGGATCAGATTTGTAAAAGAAATCATGGTGTAAACTTGGGTCTATGTTGGCAGATCTTGAGCACAGGCACATATCTCTCCCAAAAACACACAAACCTGTCTGTCTCTGAGGCCCCGGCTATGTAAAGGTCATGGCAGATGGAGCTTCTTGTTGACTTTTCTTTCACGTCATTAAAACGATCAGCAGCTGCCAGTGGTCCATGACTGGATCCAAACAAGGTAAAACTGAGAATTTGGAGATTAGATGAAAGGGACTTGCTGACATCTTGATGACAGAAGAGAAGAAGGAAAGCAAATCTCTTTCAAATAGTGCCTGACTTCTCCCATTTACGTGAGCAGCATCCATCTTCAAATTATCTTTTTAGGAGATGTTTTGGAAAACACAGCTGTTATGTAATCTCCATAAACTTGTCTTCACATTCCTTAAAGGAAAAGATGAGGGGCTTATGTGGGACTTAAGCCTACTCAGATAAGCATGTAATGGATGCGTGGGGTAGGGCAGGAAAGAAGAAGTCTTAATCATCTACTCTGACTGTTTGTCTCCATGCTGTTGTTCCATAGGCTGCCACCAGGAGGTGATGTTTGGACTAACTGTTGGTGGACAAGGGGAGGAGGGCGTCTGATCAAAGATTGTGGCTACGAGTTGAGCCAGGGGTGATTGAGGCATTCGCCGGCCGAGGCCCTCTTCTCAGGCACCATCTCCAGCATGGGCAGAAGGAAGTGAGTAAAGTGGCCGGCGTCTTCGTGTGCCCAGCCGTACTTCTCCACCAGCACGTCAAACAGGGACCACGGCTTCAGCTTGGTGATGTGCCGCAGCTCACCTGCAGGGGGCAATAGACAGCAAAATCAATGATAGAAGGAGGATGTGGGGAGAAAAGAGACTGGCAAAGTCAAATCAATCAATCAAATTTATTTAAAAAGTGTAAAATCACCATTAGACATGGTCTCAGTGCACTTTACAACTAAAGGAACACAGAAATAACAGAGTTACAAAACAGACAGTGTAGAGGGTTGGTGCACCCAAATTTCAAAAAACAGTTTATTTTCCTTTTCTTTTTTTTTTAACTTGTTTTCAACGATGAATGGATTCAGCAAGTATTGTTTGGGTAGCCAAAGCCATCTTAATCCTTTGTGCTATGGAGCTCCACTGTTGTCCAAAAACTATTAAAAACACATTAATGATTAACATAGGCACTGTGGCTTATTATGTGTAAATTCCACATATGCTGTCTGCTGCTGTAAATCTACAATAGCCCACCAAACGTGCATTAACATATGACTGAAAATAGTCCTCAACAAATAACTATTTTCTCCTATTTGAGTAATGCTTGCTAAAAACTACAATGCTGTTTTAGAAAATTACTTGCCTTGTTTTAAAAAAAAAACAAAAAACTTTAAAAGATTAACATCCTCAGCAGGAACAAATGGACATAGGGCTGAGTGCAATAGACAGGGTAGGACATCAGAAGGTATTGACAGACAAACCAACGCATTGCTTCACAGGATTTGTTGAAATAAAAAATTATATAGTTTTACGATTTGCTTAAGGGGTTTGGGTTTTGGTTAGTTATAATAAAAAGAACCATCAGCCTCTCTGGGAACCATCACCTTATTGTGGTAGAGAAGTTTGTGTGTCCTTATGAACATGAGGGCTGTGTTGTCTGGAGCTTTGTGCTCCTGGTAGGGTCTCCCATGGCAAAGTGGTCTAAGGGGAGGGGCCAGACAAAGAATGGTTCGAAAATCCTATGATAAAACGAAGAAGAGATCGAGGGACCCTGACCGGAGGAAGCCCGGGGCCCCCGTCTGGAGCCAGGCCCAGACGGCGGGCTCGTCAGCGACCACCTGGTGGCCGGGTTTGCCACGGAGCCCGGTTGGGCACAGCCCGAAGAAGCTACGTGGCTCCTCTCTCACATGTGAGTTGGGTCAGGGGATGGGGGAGGACTCTGGACAGACCTGGTAAGCCCAAACGCGTAGTGCGGGTAAATTGGGAACGTCTGGAGGAGGCCCCTGTCCGATGGACTTTCAATTCACACCTCTGGCGCAGCTTTTCGGGCATCCCTGTGGAGGCTGGGGGCATTGAACCTGAGTGGACAATGTTCAAAGTTTCCATTGCTGAAGCTGCGGCGGCGAGCTGTGGTCTTAGGGTCTTGGGTGCCTCAAGGGGCGGTAACCCACAAACACCCTGGTGGACACCGGTGGTCAGGGAAGCCGTCCGACTGAAGAAGGACTCCGGAGGCAGTTGCAAGGTACCAACGGGCCCGAAGGGCTGCAGCCTCTGCCGTGACAGAGGCAAAGCAGCGGGTGTGGGAGAAGTTCGGAGAAGACATGGAGAAGGACTTTCGGTCGGCCCCAAGGTGCTTCTGGAAAACCGTTCGCCACCTCAGGAGGGGGAAGCGAGGAATCATCCAAGTTGTATACAGTAAGGATGGGACGTTGTTGACCTCAACTGGGGAGGTAATAGAGTGGTGGAAGGAGCACTTTGAGGAACTCCTAAATCCAGCTGACACACCCTCTGTGGTAGAGGCAGAGTTGGAGGATGATGGGGGATTGTCGTCAATTTCCCTGGTGGAAGTCGCTGAGGTAGTCAAACAACTCCACAGCGGCAAAGCCCCAGGGATTGATGAGATCCGTCCAGAAATGCTGAAAGCTCTGGGTGTAGAGGGGATGTCTTGGCTGACACGCCTCTTCAACTTTGCGTGGAAGTCTGGGACGGTGCCTAAGGAGTGGCAGACCGGGGTGGTTCCCCTCTTCAAAAAGGGGGACCAGAGGGTGTGTGCCAATTACAGGGGTATCACACTTCTCAGCCTCCCTGGTAAAGTCTACTCCAAGGTGCTGGAAAGGAGGGTTCGGCCGATAGTTGAACCTCGGATTGAAGTGGAACAATGCGGATTCCGTCCTGGCCGTGGAACAACGGATCAGATCTTCACTCTTGCAAGGATCTTGGAGGGGGCCTGGGAGTATGCCCAACCAGTCTACATGTGTTTTGTGGATCTGGAGAAAGCGTATGACCGGGTCTCCCGGGAGAAATTGTGGGAGGTGCTGCGGGAGTATGGGGTGAGGGGGTCCCTTCTCAGGGCGATCCCATCTCTGTATGACCAAAGCGAGAGCTGTGTCCGGGTTCTCAGGGTTGGCCTCCGCCAGGGCTGCGCTTTGTCTCCAATCCTGTTTGTAATATTTATGGACAGGATATTGAGACGTAGTCGGGGCGGGGAAAGGTTGCAGTTCGGTGGGCTCGGGATCTCATCGCTGCTTTTTGCAGATGATGTGGTCCTGTGACCTTCAGCACTCACTGGATCGGTTTGCAGCCGAGTGTGAAGCGGCTGGGATGAGAATCAGCACCTCTAAATCTGAGGCCATGGTTCTCAGCAGGAAACCGATGGAGTGCTTTCTTCAGGTAGGGAGTGAGTCCTTACCCCAAGTGAAGGAGTTTAAGTACCTTGGGGTCTTGTTCGCGAGTGAGGGGACCATGGAGCGTGAGATTGGTAGGAGAATAGTAGCAGCTGGTGCGGTATTACATTCCGTTTATCGCACCGTTGTGACAAAAAGGGAGCTGAGCCAGAAGGCAAAGCTCTCGATCTACCGGGCAATTTTTGTTCCTACCCTCACCTATGGTCATGAAGGCTGGGTCATGACCGAAAGAACGGGATCCAGGGTACAAGCGGCCAAAATGGGTTTCCTCAGGAGGGTGGCTGGTGTCTCCCTTAGAGATAGGGTGAGAAGCTCAGTCATCCGAGAGGAGCTCGGAGTAGAGCCGCTGCTCCTTCGCGTCGAAAGGAGCCAGTTGAGGTGGTTCGGGCATCTGGTAAAGATGCCTCCTGGGCGCCTCCCTAGGGAGGTGTTCCAGGCACGTCCAGCTGGGAGGAGGTCTCGGGGAAGATCCAGGACTAGGTGGAGAGATTATATCTCCAACCTGGCCTGGGAACGCCTTGGGATCCCCCAGTCGGAGCTGGTTGATGTGGCTCGGGAAAGGGAAGTTTGGGGTCCCCTGCTGGAGCTGCTGCCCCCGCGACCCGATACCGGATAAACGGATGAAGATGGATGGATGGATGGACCATGAAAAGTGTAAAATAATACCAGGGCCAGAATTACAGAAATTATTACATAACATTATATATATATATATATATATATATATATATATATATATATATATTAAAAGCAGCAAATGTATTATTATGTAAGAAGAACATGATCTAACATAAGACTGATCCTGTTTTTGGGTATCGATCCTATTTAAGCTAGTATTAATACTTAAAACAAGACTTGGTAATGGTAGTATTTATCCCGAGTAACCAGGGCCACGTTTAAAAAAAGAAATCTTGCTGTTGACTTTTCAAATATCATATTTTGTACACAAACAAAACTATCTGCATTGCTAGATTCCATTAGCGGTAAGTAGGTTATTTGGGTGAACTGACTACTCAATCCGATGCCATAATTCTGCAGGCTCCAGCCAAACCCTACAACAGCCGATTTTACTGATTAGTTCAGCCTCTCTGATTGAGCATGTGCTACTCAGTGAGGTGCTGTAACAATGGAGTAAAAACCTGTAGAGTTCTTTGCTGCAAACCACAAGAACAGAGGGCGAGAGGTGGATAGAAAGAGACAGGGAAGTGGCAATGTAATGTAAAGAAACAAAGAGAGGAAGGTGTTTATTATTAGAGAGAGAATGAAAATGATTGGCTGGGAGCACAAGACTGACTGAATGATTAATAATGGAGCTGATCAAGACCAACGGACCAGTCCAAACCATGGATGCCATGGTAACCTCTACTCCCTATATACTGATAGGAGAACACCAGATAGGGGAAAGGACACCATCAAGACTTGTTTGGCATTCAAGGAGACATTGCTTGTCACAAATCACTGTATTATAATCTTTAGGTCTGTACTCTTATAAAAGTATTTGTTTTAATTGTTTTGTCTCCAATTAATGTATCTACTTCCCCGCAAGTTCAGAACAGATCCGTGTGCATGATGGAAACAAGGTAATGAAGCTGCTTGATTGCAAGGCAGCATGGCAGACAGAAAAAAGCCTAGAGAGAGCAAGAAAGTCAGACCAGATTAACAGAGCGCCAAGTGATAAAAGGAAGAACATTGAGACATCAAGTGCAGACTCAGACCTCAGATAGAGACAACATCAAAGGCAGAATATTAAGGTCTCATGACACATTATGAAAAATATATGAGCAGAAAGGGAAGGAGACTGAAAGAAAGAAAAAAAGAGAATAAATAAGAGAGTGCAGGGGTTATCAGCTGTACCGAACACAGATCCATACACTTACCAGACTCAAAGATGAGTGGACTCAGAGAGGCGTATGACACACTAAAGACCTTGGATGCAGTAAAGCCTAGCTATTCTGTGAGTATGACTTTACTGTCATTGTTACCGTTAATACTGCTATTGTAATGTTATTTCCAGAGTAGACTAGCTCCTTCTTTAAAGTGTGGAGGCTTTTGCTTACAAATATTATTATTAATGATTATTGATCATAACTTTGATATACAGTCTGTAGTGATTCATTATTTATAAGTTAAATTGGCTGTTTTTGCAAAATTCGGATTAGAACATTATAAGCAAAACATTTGACTATATATTGCCAGTTGGCCGAAGTCTATATTACCATAATACATTTCCAAATTATTTAGAAAAATAAATTTTATAACCATGAACATGTTTTTGTAAATAATCTCACTTTACTTCAAGCCAGTACTCGTATTATTTGTGTTTTATTTATTTACTTCAATCCAAGAAAGAAAATGTTCTCTTATGGGAGACAAAAAGTATAAATAAACTATCATAATTAATCATCACTCAGCCCCACAATTAACCATGCATTTTTGGCAACTTACCTGAAACTGAAAACTCTGACTTGACTTAATTCAGAATACTGTGGCAGTATTACAAACGTAACTCTACAAAACATCCATCTCAAAACCACTATGCAGTTCCTCCTATACAACAGCTATCCCTATAGCAGGCCTACCCTACACCTAACCAACCACCCACAGTGTGTTTTACCTTTCTTGGAGAAAAACTCTCGGCTGAACTTCCCGGCAGCGACCACTTTCCGTGGGACCTTCCCAAGTAGCTCCATGATCAGAGCTATGTGGTCTGCCCACCACCACATACATAGGGGAACAGGCACGATTCATCATTACAGCACACACACACACACACACACACACACACACACACACACACACACACACACACACACACACACACACACGGCTGTATGGGACTGACACACACACTGCTGCCTTGGGGTACTGCATGGACACACGGCTACTGGAGCACCTTAAAGTGGTGAGGGTTTTATTTTTTTCTGACTGTTTTCAGTCTCCATTCTAAAAAATACACCTAATAACTATCAAATCAAATCCACAACAACATAAGCTTTAAGTTTATAAGGTTTCCCGACTGCTGCTAGTGTCCATGTCTGTCCATTTTATACAGCTGTGTGTCCCAGTCCCACCAGCTATCTGGCCAGCGCTACCTCTTCGGTTGAAGAACTCCCGGGAATATTTTCCGGAGAGTGCAAAGTGCCTCGGAATACAGCCCAGCAGCTCTATGATGTGGGCTATGTGGTCTACGGAGGAGAGAGGGAGGTGGGAGGGGGGGGAGGTTGGGGGAATAAGGGAAAAAGGATGCCAAAAAAATAGAAGGACATGCAAAAGAGAGAATGGGTAGACATAGGAGGGGAAACTTAAATGAAAGCGAAGGAGATAAAAGTAAAATGTATGGGAATTGTAAAGAGGGTGGATTGTGGGAAGGAAAATAAAAACAGGGACAGGAAGTGACAGGTAGAAAAGATCACAGAGGGTTCAGGGAGGAATAAGAAGAAGGGAGGGGAAAGGAAAAAAGAGACCGTCATAGACAGTAAAGGAGAAAAACCTGTGTTAGTGTGCTGTGCCTCCACAGCAGAGGTGATTAAACTAAATGATCAGCCCTGAAATAAAAGTGACATGCATTCAGATCTGAATGAACTATAACACCAGGTTAGATTTTGAATTTGGCCTCAATGGCAGGAGATCAAAGGTGTAAATTGGGACGTCATGATAAAACGGACACTGGCTTAATGCCTGTGCAAAAACATGCAAAATGAGGTTTACTGTGTGTCACATGCAATGACAAAAACAACACAATGAGCTGTTCAAAGGTCACAGGAGTTGAAGAGATAGGGGTGAGGATGAGGATAAGGATAAGGTTGCAAATATAGGGACTGTATTGCTTGATAACAGAGTAACATGTGACCAATATATCAATGCACATACAGTATATATATGGCTAATGTTGCCTTCATGCTGCAGTTAATTACTGTCACCATTTTACAGTTTCTTAGGAACTGATATGTTATAATGCAAAAGTCTAGCCATTTGACAATGACAGGAGGTATGTGAGCTCTCTGTGTATAAATAACATTTAAACAATTCAGGGTTAGGTATACAGCAGGGTGATGATGAGTGGAGGCATAGCAGCAAAGTAAAAGAACAGGATTTACAGTTGACAGTGGATAGTGGGATTTGGGGGGAGGGATGCTATAGTTTAAACTAAACTTAAGTTGGCCATTTATATCAATTTAGAATTCAATTGGTATTGATCTATCAACGTTTTTGTCCATTGTTCAGATGCATTGTCAGAAACAATAACCCCATCTTATATAGATGACATGCTTACAAAACAAATGCATGCGTAAAACTCCCGATACTGTACAATCAACAAAATAAAATAGTGGTGTCTAAAATGTTGCAACAACAAATCTGTACTCAGTGTCTGCACTTTTTTAAAACATAATTACTAAAAGTTGAGCGAATGCAATTGCAAACTGTGACTGCATCACGAAATGTTAAAGCACAGTTTGGAGCAATGCATCTGAACAATGGAGAAAATCTGTAAAGAAAATCGAGGTTAAACAGTGCACAGACACAAATTTTCATTTGAAAATACATTAAACCGATTATTGTTTTTAATTAGAACAGTTCATAAAACATTTAAGACACTTGTATTTCTGGGGTACACCTTTCATCTTTAAGTCAACATCTAGAATATAATGTAAATGAAGCCTACAGTCTTGAGATACAATATTCAGCTATGTGGAACACTTAACAAATATAACATTTTCTGTTTGTATATTTGGGAATTAAATTTGTGTGTGTACGTCATAAAGATTGAAATACTCACCCTCATCACGGAGTAGTCCTCTCCGGAGTGAGGCTCAAACAAGTAATCTCCAGTAGCCAGCTCAAAAGCCTACAAGAGACCAAATGAAGTACTGTACTTGAGTCCATACTGACTGTGTATACTTTAAAAGAAATTGGATATGAGTAATGCACTGATTATATGCATGTGTCCTTACCATGCAGGCGGTACTCCAGATGTCTGCAGGAGTGCTGTAACCAGCTCCTATCAAGACTTCAATGGAACGGTATTGTCTCGTCTGGATGTCCTCTGTAAAGTGCTTGTGCTGTGGAGAGGAGAGGAGAGGAAAGGAAAGAAGAAGAGGAGAGGAACACATTTCATTATACTTGTATGTCTATTATATTACAGTTTTATTTTGTTTTCCTTATATAAATAACGCTGTTACTTTTTTTCAGTAACAAGTAATCTAATTGATTACCCTTCCCATTTTAATCGCGCCGTTACAGTTACTGCCGATTACTGAGTTACTATAATTAAAGCTGTTTTTTTCATCCGATCAAGTAAGTCCCTGAGCCAACAGGCAAAGACTTTTTTTTTACTGTTCTCCCTTGGTTAGTGGGAGGTGGATGTGACAAGCACATAAATGCTGACGATTGGCCGAGGTTGAGTAAAACTTTATGGTAAGCCAATCAGAGGTAGAGTTGGGCAGGTGTTCAAAAGCACGCATAGTTGGACACACAACAAACAACACAAGTGAATCAGTCGACAATAGACAGGTATGGCGTTATGAAATTAAGGAGAGGGTTAACTTTTCCTGCTAAAGATGTCCCACCGTGGTCAGAAAGCACAAGGGAAAACACTTTGTTTCTCTCACTATGACTCTACTCGCTACTACAAACACACACAAGTATAAACATCAGGCCACTTAAGTTATTTGCACTACATAGAGTGTCTATATTTGTTATTTATCTTTGCTATAGTACTTAACAAGCATAACTTAATTTTTCCCAGTTGTGGCCTGTTGAGGGGCAATAAATATCAAAACTATTTAAACATAATATCTATGTACATGGCATTTGATTGGAGGCTAGTCTCACTTTGTCCCACAGCAACATTAAAATAGTTTAGACGTGTGTACATTATTTCTGTTAATAATGTGTTGTATTAAGTGTCCATTTAATTATAATATTCAGATTTTATCATAAATAATTGAACATGCACATGTATTTTAAGTTCCATTAAAGAGGGGTGGAGGAGCGGTCACATTTGCGCATTTAAGATATTTTACTTGAAAGTAACGCATTAGTTACTTTCTGAAGTAACTAATTACTTTCATAATTTGTAACTATTAAATTTAGTTACTTTTTGGAAGAAGTAACTAGTAACTGCCCAACACTGACGTTGACATATAATATATACTGTGTGTGTATATATATATATATATATATATATATATATATATATATATTTCCTCCCTGTGGGTAAATCAAGTAATATCAAATTCCAAATACTGTGTCTTACCACCCAGCAGGCATTTCCGAGATCAGCGATTTTGACTCGAATTGACTCAGCGTTGCGCGGGTCTAGTGGGTTGATCAGGAGATCTGCAGCTCTGGCCCTGACTGAGAGAGGATGGAGTGGGAAAGAACAGGGTTAAAGGAGAATTCCGGTCGATTCCAACACGTAGCTTTGTTGTCTGTAAATTTGGAGGTCTGTCAGTAGAGAGAAAAATGAAAACAATCGGTGCTGCCTACACTGTGTTATCTTCCTGCTAGAGTTAGCACCCAACAGGCTTAAACAGGGCAAGTTTTAAACGTTTTTGAGTAATGTGGATGAATAATGTCGGGGTGAGTGGACACAAAAACCTAATAATGAGAAACTGGAAGCTATAATTTATAAGATAGAATATGAAAACACAGTGAGGATTATTCATTTTCCTATCATTATGCTTTTTTTACTTTTCATCATCTAAGTAAAATTCTCATTTACATTTTATTTTTCAATACCGAAATTGGCAAGAAGGAAGCATAAATCAGGCAGCACTAAATAATTTGTTATGAAAGAAATATGAAAGAAAGCTTCTTCTTTTTTTAAAGCCCCATAGTGTTAACCATGAAATTGTGATATCGTTAAAGACATTATTCACATAAGTATGAGGTATTTCATCATAATTAGTTAATCCTATTTTTAGGATAAGTTTTATTTGTAATCATTTTTATTTTTATATTTTATAGATATTTTCATATAAAAACATGTTTATAGTGCTTCTAACAATATAAAATAAAATGATACATTAAATAAAAGTGTAACTGATAAGAAAAGCTATTTGAAATAAAAATGTCCTCCAGAAAAACCATGGTATGTTATTATGAGAGTAAGTATGATGAAATAACATTTCATAACATGCATTTGTCTTAAATTATTTCACAAATTATAAAGTAATTTAGGCCCATATATTCAACACAATTTGTGTGATTATGTGATTTTTATTACCATACCATGACCATAATTCTGGATTCTGATTGGCTGGAAGTTGTGGATTAACTTAACTGGACAGTTGGGAGCTGAACAGCATTGTTGGCTTAACTTTATATGAAGGAGCAGCTGAAAGAGTATGAAGCGTTGGAATAATGGAAAAGGATACCATATATACTGTAAACAACGAAAGGTATTGAAGGAGGAGCTCCTGGGCCAGACAGTTTATTTAATAAAGATTAAGCTGAGAGGCACCACTCAAATTCTAGTTTATTACTCGATAATTCCAATTGCCTAGATTTTTACATTGTGAAAGAGAGAGGATTTTGTTTAACACATTGCTGTAATATATGTTTGCGTGTTATAAATTTAAAAAATAAAAGTGAGCTAAAGAAGTGTATTTTCTGTTTTGCTCCTAAAATGTTAATATTGGAGTTAATGGGGTATTTGGATGGTACCACTGTCTTTTTGATGCTCTTAGCACATCATGTAAGTCTGATTGGATACATTTTTATACATTTTGGTAAAAAGAAAAAAGGTAGTGTGAAAATTGTGGGAGTGAGGAGGAGTTGAAGAGACATTTTTTAAGATTATACTGAACACTTTTGGGCTGTTATGGATTTCTTGAGTTTGTAAATCTGTAATTTTGTGAGAAAATAATAGTTTTGCTGTGTAAATCAGTGGATATACAGTCAGCACATTTTACCTTTGGGTGTGTCTCCTGTGCTTGAGGACGACACAGTGCGACTGCGGTCAGCGGTGGGGCTGTTGGGTGACTGGCCTGCTCCAATGTCTGCCGTTTCAACAGAAGTGGGGTTTCCTGGCACAGGATCCAGGGGCAAGTCGGGGAAGAGAGGCATGATGGTTGGGTGGCGGTCACTACCACCGTTGGTAAGGCCCGGCTCACCCAGGTCGCCATTATACATCTCATAACCGGAGCTGAGAGAGTGGTCCCTGTCTGTGTAGCTGAGCTCGGACTCCACCAGGGGGCAGAGGAGATGCTCAGGGGTGGGCGAGGGAGGGGGAGGATTGCCAGGGTTTGGTTTCAGTCCTTCAGGTCCCAACAAAACGTGACCGTTGGTTTTGGCTGAATTGCTTTTGTTGTTGTGGGGTTTGATGGGACAGGATGTTTCTGTGAGGAGTTCCGTGGTCGTGTCGTCATCCTCGTCTTCCTCGTCGTCATCCTCCTCCTCTTCATCCACATCCTCCCCCTCCTGCTCCTTCGACTCCTCTTCCTCTACCACCTCATCTGTTTTGCTCTCACTCTTTGGCTCCCCAGTCTCATTCTCCTCTCTTTCAGTCTCTTTTTCCTCCTTAGACTCCTCCTCCTCCTCCTCTTCTTCTTCTTCTCCCTCCTCCTCCTCCTCCTCCTCCTCCTCCTTCCCCTCCCCCTCCTCATTCTCTTCCTCTTCGCCTTTCAAGCCCTCTTCATCCTCCTCTTCATCCTCCTCTTCCCCCTCCTTGCCCTCTACCTCTGCTTGTGTTGGATCTCCATCACAAGCGTCTGTGGTGGGGGGAATGGGGGCATCTTTTTCAGCAGTACACGTAGGCTTGTCCTCCTCTTCCACCTCCTCATCAGGGTCTTCATCAGTGATGTGGGGTGCCTCGCTCTGCTCCTGGGGAGGTGCCGCACCTAATATGGAGAGAGCCGAGAAAAAACAGTTGAGAGAGGAAGTGGGTGGGAAGGAGATATAAACTCAGTCAAAGACAGTGTAGGCAGTGAGTGAAAAAGCATGTAAAGAGATTGGAGAAAAGGAGGCAAATGAGAGAAAAGGAGAATGAAAGAAAAAGAAGGTGAAGAAAGGAGACTGAGAAAGACTGTGTTTTCTTTTGTGAATCAGCCTAGCCTCCCATACACAGTGGTACTAGCGTGGGCTAGGTGGTTAGAGCCACTCCACCTCCTATTCATTCACAAACTGCACAAACCTATCGCACATACACATACCCACATACTCAGTAATGCTGCAGATCACCTTTCTAGTTGTTGACAACCTGAATACAGTAAAATAGAGCAACCCAACCTAAATATGTTACTTAATTGGCAGGAATGATACTATGAGTTTGCTTATAGGCACTTAACTAATAACATTGATAAAATATACTAGCATGGCTTGACTTTGCGGAGTGCTTGCACGCTGTCTGTGGAACTAAACACCATGGCAACAGTAAACACTGTGTCACAGCAGCCAAAATGTAAATGAAACATGCAACTTTCTAGGTTGGCAACTTGCTCATTGCCAACCTAGATAAGAAAAATGAATATCCAAAAAGGTATACGGACCAGACAAAAATAAAAATAAAAAACACAGAGACCTAAGCCATCTCCAAAGACAGCCGCAGCTAGGAATGTAACGGTATGAAAATGTAACCTCATGGTTATTGTGACCAAAATTATCACGGTTTTTCGGTATTATCGCGGTATTTTTTAAAAGTGTGTTCAATGCCTTTAGCAGCAACTTTCTTCCTGCACGTTCTGCAGACAGGATAACTATCTTCAATCAACTGCCCTTTGGCATATAATAACCAGAATATGTCATCTCCTTGTTCTGCCATGATTCCAACTTCAAGAAATGCACGTTGCAGGCTACGCAGTGTGCCTGCATGGCAACTAGACTTGGATGAAGCTGGGATGGATTAAACACACGGTTTCCACACTGTGGTAATCCACCATGATAATAATGATATTTTAAATATTGTGGTTTACCGTTACACCGTAATCTTTACATCCCCAGCTGCAGCAGGATTAAAATTAGTTGTCTTACTAATGCATGACACAAATTGTCCCGGCCATTAATGCGTTTTCAATGAATTGCAATAATGTTTCATGACTTCTCCTTATTTATTTTTAGGTAAATACATTTGTGGGTGCCAACAGGGGGTGCTGCAGCACTCCCAGCACCCCTACTTCCAGCAGTGATGGATACAGCCAAAGAAAATACTTTTTGATTATCTCAATATTTAGTAAAGCTCTGTAATGTTAATTTAGCATCATACTGCATTTGTCATGGGTGGATAGCATTAATTCCTGAAATCAGATTGTAATAAAGTGAGAGAAAAAGAGTCTAACCCTTGTGAAAACACCAGCACTCAACCTGGGGAAAACTTGATATGACTCACATGTATGATTAGTCAACCTGATGGGCCTCTCCCTCTCTCTTTCCCTCTCTCTCTCCCTCTCGCCTCCCTCCTCCTCCTCCTCATCTTCCCCATCCTCCTCGTCATCATCATCATCATCTTCGTCGCTCTCTCCCAGAGCCATGCTGGGGCCCAGCTGCGGTGGCGGCGGCTGCAGGGGTGAAGACAGGTTGTGCTCATGCTCCCCTTTCTCTCCCCCATCTTTGGCTCTCTCCTCCCTCTTCTCGGCCTCTCTCTCCAGGGCTTCGATCTCCAGCATCCGCCTCTCCAGCAGCTCTGCCTGCCGCTTCTGTTTCTTCTTCAGCTTCTTCTTCTTGTTCTTGGAGATCTTCCCCACCTGGGACAAAAAAACAAGACGGGAGAGTCACAGGGGAATCAAGACCATGAATGAATACAAGGTATTCAAGGAATACAACTTTTGATATTTATTTGAATCTTAGGTTATGATTTGTAAGTAATGTCCACTAAACCTGCCACTGTATATGGATAGTAAATGTAAGTACATTTGAAATATCACCACTGTCCATTAAAAAACTTTTCTTGTTTTCTTCTTCTACTTCTCAAAGGCCCAGAAGGGAACATGCAATCAAACAGATTTCTAATTTTACTGCATCTAGTACAGTCTTTTTTAAAGTCTGAAAATTGCTGCAACCCCATTTATTAGGGATATTGGGGATTCATTAAACATTGCTAATGTAGAGTAGTAGAAGCTTTGAAACCAGTTAGAACCTACAATTTGACTTTATGTGTGTTTATGTTTGTGTGTGTGTGCATTCCTCCCATTTTATACTCACATCTGTTGTACTCACCGGTTTGAGCTGGGGGGCTGTGCTAACTGACAGACAAAGAAAAACAACAATGAGAGGCTCCAAAGTATCACTAACTTCAATCTGTCACACAACCAAGTTCACACCACGTTCAATATTCCACTCGCCTGGAAAAGAGATGGTTAAGTTTTGTACATGTTTCCTTTATAGACCTGATACATACAAAATCTGTAGGTGAGGTGAACTGCAAAAAAGAAAGATAAAGATCTTTCACACTCCCACACTCTTTGCTTCGTTTCCTGTATTGTACAGTATTTTCTCACCTCAATCATCGCAGCAATCCAAATATGGATAATAAACCTCAAAGGAGTTACAGTAGAGTGAAAATGAATACATATACAAAATATTCTTCCAAACATACAGTATTTGCAAATGAATAATGCTCAATCTTTCATATTTTATATTAATTGTTTTTTAATATGCTCAACAGACAAAGTGCGGCTAAATAAACTTGTTATAACACAAACAATCCAAACTATTGTCATATCTCTCCAACAAACTTTCAATCTTTTCTGAAACACAAAAGATAAATGAAACAAGCTGAAATAAAATACATGTTGCCATAAAAACACATCTGCACTTAAATGTTAATGACAATAAAAACCTTTTTTTATTTTGCCTCTTCAATCCCAGACAGATTCCGTTACCGCTGAGCCCTTCTGTTTTGACAGTAGATGGTTTTGTGCCTCACTTTAATTGCGTAGAAATGTAAGCAGTACAATTGGTTGCCCTAAGGCTCAAAGAGACTACATCGGCTGATGCAAGCAATTGATAGCTCATGAAGGGGTTCACTGGGAGGACAGGGTTCATGTCAAGTTTGTCAAGACTGTTTTTATGAACTTGATTTTTTTCAGTCAAGGAAACTCCACAGGAGATGAAAAAGCAAGAAATTGGGGGTGCGGTTTCAAAAAGGCAAGAAACTGAGGATGCACAAAAGGTGTTCTCTGTGAATCCTTTTTTCTTTACTGAACACTTCAATATTAAACATGGTAGTTTTTTCATTCATGAAATGTATCAGACAAAAGTTGTATTACATTTTTGACAATTTGATTTATTTTCATTAACTATCAATTATCAATTTCAAATCAGAATAATGAGCTACTAACCTACTACATGTACTGTAAGCTTCATCTATAACATACTGCACAATCTAAATTTCTGTAAAGAAGCTACACATCTTGCGTGAATAAAACACTAACACAAAGACAAAGGACTTTACCACATGCAGAGTTAAATGTAATTCCAAAGATTTTTGTTTTTTCTTTTGTTAATTTTAAATAAATTGAAACATCAAGAAATAGTTTTGGGAAATACATTTATTTGCTTTCTTGCTAAGAGTTA
Organism: Percina caprodes; assembly: GCA_013375575.1. Taxonomy (NCBI): domain Eukaryota; kingdom Metazoa; phylum Chordata; class Actinopteri; order Perciformes; family Percidae; genus Percina; species Percina caprodes. The sequence continues at coordinate 1,140,689 of JABXJD010000069.1, read as the reverse complement.
GGTAAGAAGATCGACCATTCTCACATCTGTACGCTAGATATGAAACTACAGCCAGCAGCCGGCTAGCTTAGCATAGCATAAAGGCTAGAGACAAGGAATAACAGCTAGCCTGTCTACCCTCTTCTCATCTAACTCTCAGCAAGAAAGCAAACTTCCCAAAATGTTGCACTATTTGATTCAAAATACACATAATGTAAGTGTTTGCACGTCTACCTGCTGATCCAGACGGTGGGGGGGCTCCAGCCTTCTGCCATTCGGTTGCCTCCATGGCCATACGCCTAACAAAGGCGTCATCTACACACATCAGGATGTTCTCTGGCTTGATGTCCGTGTGGATGATTTTACATTTAGTATGGAGGTAGTCAAGACCCTGCAGGACCTACAAACACATTCAGATAAACAGACACAGGTTTTATTACTGAAAAGCATGCTAACAGTTGTTGTTTAGGTGTTTACACACTCTAAATGCAGATAAAGCCTCTCTCCCTGTTCAGCTCTACTCTGTCCCTTTAATTCTTTCTCTCTTCCTCAGAGCCAAATAAGCCATTCTTCTAATGATTGTCATTCTCTGAAGGCAGAGAGCAAAGACTGTTTTTGTTTCACTGTTTCTTTCATTTTTTTCTGTCCAGAGGCTTCGATATTGAAGCAGGGAACAGTGTAATTTAATTCTACTCATCTTCAGCTTGGCTTTCAAGAGGTGGGAGGCTGGCAGCAGCTCAAACGGCTGAACAACTTCATATGCTCATCAGGTGGCTGAGGGGGAAATGCCTGAAAGCACAGCGTCTCAGGATGGCAGTGGTACTGAAGTCTAAAGTGGGAACTGCACAATAGCATGCACTGAATTATTAGACCAACTATTGGGTGTGAATTTGGCTGTCTGAGTCTCTTGCTCTTCTCATATAATATTTCTTCATCCACTGTTTTTTTTTTCTTTCTTTCCTATCAAGTTACTTGTTTACTACTCTTGCTTTGCCAGACCCTCTTTCAAAGCGTGCTGGAGGACTCCACATAGCATTTGGGGAAGGGAGGAAAACGTGCTCTGGTTTATTGGCATCACTATCGTCTTGGGCTGCGCTAAACAACAGAGAAAAGCTGCGGTGCCGCTGTAAAATAGGCTTGGAAGGAACTTGTTTTGGTAGAACATGTGTAAGTTTAAAAGTTGTTTTAGTCACATAACAGAAAACTCTGATTTGACAGATAGTCTAGCTAGTTGTCTGGATTTAACTGTCAGAGATCTTAGAAAAGGTTAACCATAGTCCTCATAAATCCACCGGCGGATTTTATGGCTGCAACTGAGCAATCCCGGAAGTGGAACATAAAGGATATAGACTAGTCTTTTACAGTCTTTACAATAAAGTCTCAGTATTAGAATACACATCTATGTTTTATGATACACAGACTTACTTTTGCCTAAGTTTAAACACTGCTTCACAGAATAAGAAGAATACTGCAGGATACTATGCAGGTGCAGCATGCTTGGGTTGTGGTATATTTTTTCTAAATTTAAGTCCTATCGAGAATCAACTCAACCAAATTGTAAACATACATAACTAATCATCAGTCATGTCAAATGACATCTCAGATTGTTGAAGTTGACAATATTCACTGTACTGTATAACATGTTTAAGCTACTTTGTTTTAATAAAAAGAAAAAGAAAAACATTTCCCACTTGACAATTCCACATGACCACACTGAAAAGCTAGACATCTGAGTTTTCCACCAGCACTTAAACACAACAAGTATTTGTGGATTGGAGAAAAAGCTCCAAACACAAATTTTACCCAAACCAATTGGGTTAGCAATCTGTCAATAAACACAAAAGTTTTTTGAAATTCATTTGAAACTGTGTTATTGGCAGTAGACTTTTCTCTCCCCATTGAATTCCCTTTAACACAATGATTAAACATAAATCTCTCCACTCCATTCAGGACAAATATTTAATAAACATGTCCCCTTGTTCCCAGGTGAAATTCATGTAGTTAATTGCATTGGCCAGATACATTATTTATCCAAATTATGTGGAAATACAGTCAGCAATATATATATATTTGGTGTGTGTGTCCTTACCTGTTTGATAATGCTCTTGACACATGGCAGAGGCAGACCTTGGTAGTTGGATTTAATAATCCACTTCAGCAGGTGGTGACCTAGCACCTCAAACACCATACACACATCTGCGATGGAGAGTCAAGGACTCACATTATCATATCTCTGTCACCCACACAATCTCTCTCACTCACTCACTCACTCACTCACTCATTGGGATACGTATGCCATTGACTCCAGAGATCTTGAAGTCATCTATCAGCTGAACCACCATGTCTTTGTTGGGGTCACCGGGGTCGCTCTCTCTCACCTGGAGGACAAGAGGACAAAGAGCTGAAGCAAATACGACAGGAACAAGGAACAGAAGGTAAAGCAGGAAATGAAACAAACAAAGGACATTGAAGGAAAAAATTACAGGAAAACATGTAAGAACAAGAAAGAGGGAATGGGAAGACTGAAAGAGAATGACAAAGCTAGAGGAAAGACAGGAAAAGAGAGCAGGAAAGGAAGAAGACAAGGGAGATTGATGTAGGAGATAAAGATGCAGACAGACTGATTGGAAGGGGACTGTCCTCTGCACCCATCATGCAAGATAAATGATCTTTAGTGCTTCTTGTTACCTAACAGGGGGGTGGTGGGAGATGCAAGGTGTGAAGAGGGAGGAAAGAGGGAGGAAACAGGAGAGAAAATGTAGTAGAAAAGGATGAGAAGTAGTAAGAAAGAAAGGAAACACAAAATTAAAAAGGAACAAACAAAAGAACAAAGGAAGATGAAAAGAATAAGATTTACAAATACTTAAATGTCAAACTAATCAGATTCTCACACATCGCAGCAGTTTGATCTCATCCAGAGCCGTTTCTGTGTAATGCTGGGCGCTCTTCACCACCTTCATTGCCACAAAGTTCTTCACTCTGTTATAACAAACACAGATACATGCAGTCATGTTCCTTATAATTGGTTGTTCAAGCCAGTTAGGCTGATTAATTTGTCTGAATCAATATTTGTGACAGATATCATAAAATGTCCTTCACCATGGCTTTATTACAAGTTTTCTCAGCTATCATTCCCACGGCCCATAACCCTAACCCTAATGGTGGAAGCCAACCAAAACTCTTTCCCAGCACACCATGCTTTATTCACCAAATGTTTTTGGCTATCAGGGTCGTTTCTGGTGTGTCTGACATTCAAGCTTCGTTGCATCCTAGTGTACAGATCACCATGAATACAGGTATATAAAAGAAGAAATATCAAAGACCATAAATACAACACATTTAATATTCAAACATCTGTTTTTAGAATATTCTCAAGCAGATCTTTCATCTTACCTCCATGAATATCAAACTGTTCCATTACAAAGCAACAAATCCTGTATGTTATCAAAGTATATGATCCAAATGAAAGTAATGCAAATGAAAATCTAACAAAACTCTTATACCTGCAACAACTGATCTGATTTGTTTGCCAACTTGGGGGCAGTGAAAACAAGCTGTAAACACCACATTGACATATCATCACTTTTTGAGTTGATAAGACAAACTTGTTACCAACAATGAGGCCCATCAGGTGTGTTTTACTTTTATGTGTGTAAGGTACACTACCGGTCAAAGGTTTGGGGTCACTTACACATTTCCATTCCACTCCAATATAGACAGAATACAAGAAGATCTGAGTGGGTGGCTGATCTTTAATGCAATATCTACATTGCCCATTATCAGCAAACATTCCTCCAATGTTCCAAAGGCACATTCTGTTTACCAAGCTGATATCATTTTGAAAAACTAACTGAGAAAACATTGGAGAACCCTTTTGCAATTATGTAAGCACATAATGTAATCTGAAAACTGCTGCCCTGGTTACAAAAAAACAATGAAACTGACTTCCACTGGTATTCTGTCTATAATGGAGTGCAATGGAAATTTCTAAGTGACCCCAAACATTTGACCAGTAGTGTAATTGTAAATGTCCCTGATGGCCCCTCATAACAAACAGCTTATTGACAAAAATGATCATTCTAAGGCCAAAATGTACTCTCTTGTAGTTCTGTTTTTGGTCTCTACCAACTCCTGAGGGAAATATGTGACTCTATAGCTGCTAAATGCTCCACTGTGTTCTGCCATTTGATGCCAAGCAAGTAGTGTACAGTCACAGCTGCCTGCTGGCCAACAATGATGCTATGAGAAGGGTGAGACTGAACCAAAACAGTAACGTTGGAAATTATGCATGTTAGGAGGTAGGAGAGAAGACAAAACAAGTCTTAATATTGACACACTGAATATAACATTTGTCAAGGATTGTGACTGACTCTAATGTTACCCAGCTCCAACTCACTAGTTTATGACCATCATTAGTGTAATTAACACCAGTGGATAAGTAAATGAGTGTGTGTGTATATGTGTGTGTGTGTGTGTGTGTGTCTCAGGGAAAGGTGACACTGGGTTGATGATAGCGTCATCCATCCACACCGGTTGCCTCGTGAACACAGAAACAACATTATAGTGCAAATGGATGTCTTTGGTACCAGTGCAGGGTGGTGTTGGTCGCAACCATTGTCGTGGTAACAGTCAACAGATGTGTGTGTGTGTGTGTGTGTGTGTGTGTGTGTGTGTGTGTGTGTGTGTGTGTGTGTGTGTGTGTGTGCGCATGCCTGCAAGCGTGTGACTCACTGTATGTCCCAGCATAGCCATACGGTGGAGAAGTGCCCCCACCCCAACTTCCTGATCACATGGTACCTCCCGTTGAACAAATCCCCGATCTTCACCGGATGGTACCCTCCTGAGGGATAAAGAGAGAGACAATGAAGGTTACAGGCTGCTGATAGTCTTAACCAGGCAATGACATGAAACCCATTAGTGAGTAAGACGTGTAGCAAGAGCAGCAGAGAGGGAGGGTGGTAGAAGGAAAAGTACAGCACAAACAAGTCAATTGCAAGTGAATGTTATTTATACAGCCAATATCACAAATCACAAATTTGCCTCAGGGGGCCTTACAATCCGTACAACATACAACACTCTTTGTCCTTTTCAACACCCGCTTATGATAAGGAAAAACTCCCCAAACAATCCCTTTAAAATGGGGAAAAAAAAATGGAAGAAAAATCAGGAAGAGCCACTGAGAAGGGATCCCCCTCCCAGGATGGAGAGACTGGCAATATATGAAGTTTTTACAGAATACACTAACAATTCATTATGACAAAATGACACTTGGCATGTGAACATATATGAAAAAGAAGGATCCAGGAGGATGTCAAGCAGCTTCGAGGTGTCGACAAAAGATAACTAAAAGAGTAACTAAAGATAACAAAATACTTCCTTAAAAGCACCAACAAATAGTTGATCAAAGGGAAATAAATCAGCCACTATTTTGATAATCAATTAATCAATTTAGTAGTTTTTCAAGAAGAATACTGTTTAAATGTTTGCTGGTTCAAGTTTCTATAATGTCAAAATGTGTTGCTTTTCTTAAATAAAAGAATATTTTCTGATTTTGGACTGACAGTCAAACAAAAAAAAAAGACATTTGAAGATTCCACCTTGGATTTTGAAAAACTATTTAAAAACAAGCAAAACAATTGATAATAAAAAGAATTGTTACTTGCAACTGTAGTGAACATTGTGCATTATTTAATATTGAGCGAACATGAATTGTCTTAAAATAGATGTAAACAGCACTACTATTTGTAGCAGGTGAGTCATTCGGTTTTGTCATGACAAATTATGGTTATGGTTAATGTGTCATGTGTTCATGACAATGTCATGTCACTCTTATGTAGATGGTGCTATGTAGATACCTTCAAATAAAATGTTACAGAATGATTTGTATACATAATGTATTACATAATGTGCCTCTGCCCTGGAGTGTCACAAACATGAATATAGTATATTGATGATGTGTTTTCAGTGTGTAGCTCTTTTGTATTCCATTAGGCATCCATTCCAACTCAACTTCAAATTGAACAAATTAAACATTGTTCAAAAGCACAAATCCTCATGATTATTTCTGTGAACCATTTAAAGATTCCAATATCATTGTGACAACAGTTGCTCTTTTGTAACAGGAGTGCATACAAAACAGTGTAGGTATGTGCATCTGTAAATTGAGTTAAATATCACTAATTAATTCTGACTTGATAATACAGTAGATGATAGTAAACTCCAAAAAGTTCAGAAGAGACCAGGATCATCATGTTAACCAAAGCAGTTCAATAACAATAACTATTTTATTTTTGGGCTTGTGTTCAATAAGGAGGCTGTTTATTAAGAGGTTAAACAACAACAAATCTGTGGTTGTTTGTTATGCTTCAACCGAAAACATCAAAATCTTTTTGCTGTTGCTACAATGATACGACCAGCTGGCAGAGAGAAGTCTTGCTTACATCTGTTGTAGGGGTCTTTAATTGAACATAAACTTGGTGATTTGTATATTTTTTAAGTAATATAACACAGACACACCAGAAGGGTGGGCAGGGCAAAATGTGTAGAGTACACAGAACACTACAATAAATAATACTACTATAACTCATAATAATAATAATAAAAATAAAAATAATAATATACCATATAAACACTTCTCCTAAAAGGGTTTCAACATGCATTTTTGAATTTCTTAAAATATTCAGTAATAAATGAAAGAGGTAACACGTGAAGGAATTTGAGTAGAATCACTTGTTTTCACAGAAAGACAATGAAAAGAAGCCAAAATACACAACAGAGATGAATTTCTGATTTCGAAGAAATCAAGAGTTATACTCCAAAACATCATGATATATTATAGCATGCAATTAAAATGCATCCCTGTAAATTATTAGAATAACAGTAACAGCAAAATACAATTTAAAAGACGGTGCACTAAATTTAGATATCAAATGATAAGAGAAGTGGAAAGTTCTACAGTGTTTACAGAATAGGTGTAGCATTTTGAAATAGCTGTGTAATGGAAATGAACTTCTTTGCAGACAGCACAGCCTTTGGCATCCTGGGACACTGCAGAAAACTAGACTGCCGCTCCTTTCTGGCAACAACTAAACAACCTTGAAAAAGTTGGTGTCACAACTGCCAAGCGTTTCACACTGATGGCTACAACGACGCTGCTGCAAATCCCATCAGGACGTAGAGAGAAATGGGGAAGAGAATTACAGACATAAGCAGAGAGAGGAGATATTGTTGAGTTCTGTACAACAGATGTAGAGTGGAAGTAATGGGCTGGGACAGATGACTCCAGTATGTGTGGGTCTGTCTCTGTGTTGTTCTGACCTTTGCAATAGTCCGCGGGGTCCTCCTGCTCCTCATCGTCGGAGCCCAGGATCTCCTCCTCCGGCTCCGGGGTCCTGCTGGCTCAGGGGGAGGTGGAGGGCGGTGGGGAGGAGGGGCACTCACCGGGGCTTTCTGCTGGGTCTCAGGCCTGTAAACACAACAGAAGGAAGGACATTAGGTAACCTATCAGGTAATTTTCATCGGAAACCCATCTCCCAGCCTGAACATTTTTGTTTTAGTACTTCTAGCTGTGACTCAAAGCGAGTGCAACTCCAGACTGAGCTTTAAGTGCAAATGACTAATATCTAAAGAATATCATTTAACACAGATTCATCCAGTACTGAGTTCCTGAAAGCTTCTGATTTGCTTCTCTGAACACATTGTGTCAGCCAGGTCTTTCATGCACAGGAAGTGGTGTTTAATAAGTCTGTGTTAGGAATAAATAAAAGAATATTTACAGTTGACATGACATCTATAGTCAGTCAGTGTAGCTGAACAAATAAAGAATGAAGGTGACATCTACAGAAACTCATATTTAACTAAGAAGAAGGTCACAATGCCAGGAATATTTTTGACTGCAATACAATTAAATCAGAAGTACACAATATATAACATAAAACATGTTCTGATCCAAAAACCAATCAAACCTAGCTAACTGATATTCATTCAAGGATTTCTGCCAAGACCAAGCCTACTTGCAGAACATGCTTAAAGAAATACTTTAGTTTTAAGTTGGTGCAGTGTTTTTTCTTGTATGTATGGCAAGCCCCATTTTTAACACAATAAAATCAAGTTCATGTCTAAAAGGTGCAGTGCATAAGGAACTCTATACTTCTACAACCACTTCTGTAAAGTCAAACCCAAACCCTATGGATCTTATTCTCACATTCCCTAAAGTTGTTGTAAAAGTACCCTTTCAGATTGACAAAACAGCAGAACACAACATTAATACTGTTATAATAACAACAGGGTAATTTTAATATAAATTCATGTTCTAAAGGTATTTCAAAATCAGATAATAAAAACAAAAGGTTACGTTAAATTGTGTTTTGAAGATCTAATACTATGACAGATTTCAAAAAGATTCAACTTAATGATAATACTGAATTATCGCCCAGTCTAAATCATAACTGCAGTTGGTGGAGGGGCTGATATTGTTTGTAGCTCACAGACAGTCAGCTTGAACCGATCAACACCCACCCAACACCTCAGACATGAATCACCAGAGGAAAATGAATGACATCTAAAATAAAAATAAAAAAAATCAATTCTGAATCAATCCTGAAAAAATGTATCATTATGTAGAAGGTATTCTTAAAATGTATGGCATGATTATTGACAGTGACATATTAATACACATTAGACTATGATATCAGATATCAGAAGGTTGATCTCCACTCTCCATATCAGTCCTCTCTGCCTTGTTCCACTCCCTTTTGCATTTCTAAACTGGAACTGAGCCCATGAGAGAGAAAAAATAAAATAGGCTGCAGAGCACAAGCTGCTTCTTTCTATAGGCCTGGCTACTTTTTGAGGATTTATCCAGGGGGACTTACAATGACTGATGAGGCAGGGGGTTCAGCATTTTGCTTTTGGATGCTGCCATGGCCCACATGGCTATTTGTAGTGGTTTGTGATATGTTTTGGGACAATCCCACCAAACCTCTACACCAACCTGCCACTGTGCTACTTGTAATTTTGGTCTAACAAGCCCACTGTTCTTTACAGTTCATGGATCCTGTAGAGCAGTGGTTCCCAACCTGAAGGTAGAGACACCCCAAGGAATTGCAAGGTCAATCTGAGGGCTCAGACATTTACAAAAATTACAAAACTACATTTAAGTTTTCAGACGTTCTTCTATTGTTTACCTTTTTCTTGAAAACTCACCTCTTATGGCCTCTGAAAAAAATTCAAAAACTGCTGGGAACTCCTGCTTTAAAGCACAGAACTCTAAACTCTACCACTGTATGCTATACCTGCAGTACCACAGTAATGTAACAATGCTATCCAACAAATGTGTCCGCATTTGTTGTGATTGTGATGGTTTGGGTCAGACGAGTACTCCTGTCACACCATCCTGTAATATATGAACGTGTGCATTGGAGGTGGGAATGTAGCTCTCACATTCATCAGTGCTGAGAAAAAGGGTGACATTTTCAATCAATCTAACATTTCCTTATGACTTAATCAAACCTTCACCTTAAAAAAAACCTTTCGTGATCTCTCTGTTACACAACAGAGCCTAAGAGATCTCGACAAACAAGTCCTATTCCATGTCACCTTACAGTACCGGCAACATGATCAAATGCTAAATTAGGACAGAAAAAATATAAACACACAAAGCAAGCGCTTGTGAGCTGTTAGAAAATTGCGGTCACAGGCTCAGACACATGATGGAGCCTCTTGGTGTGTTGCCATGGCAACTGCAGAGCGAGGAGGGGGGAAAGAAATCCAGGACACCAAGCGTTAATGTGGTGGCAAGGCCAAAACACACATGCAAACACACACAAGCAATGGTTCTGAAGGACAGCAGATAGCATTGAGATTTCATGGCAGTTTTACAACTGACGACACACACACACACACACACACACACACACACACACACACACACACACACACACACACACAGACAGACAGACAGACAGACAGACAGACAGACAGACAGACAGACAGACAGACAGACAGACAGACAGACAGACAGACAGACAGTAGAGGGCCTGTCCTTGCTGTAGGATTCTGCTTCTTTACCAAAGCAGTCACGTAGGTTGTCTGTCATACATCACATCTATAAGCTCAGCGCTTTTATAAGGCCCATCTTGCCATTGGCTGTACGAACACTTAGCCTCCCATAACTTTCTGGACCTGAGCCAAGCAGCAAAAACATTAAGATAGCAGAGAGAGACAGGCAGAGGAAGGACGGGGACAGAATAAAGACGAATTATGCATGTCAACAGCCAGAAAACAGAAAGAAGGACGTGGAAATGAAGAGAAACAAGAAAGGAAAGAATCAGAGAGGAGCAGGAAAAAAAAAGTAAGAAAATGTAAGTCAGATACAGAGAGAAGCCTCATCAGACTAAAACAACAACAACAATCTCAAGAGACATATATATATATATATATATATAAGCAGAAAGAGGAGAGACAGAAAAATATGCAGGCAGAAACAGACTGGATGGACAGACCATACAGTATACAGAGAGAGAGACAGGCAGACAAACACAAGCCGAGACAAAGAAAAATAGAGAAGTAGAAAGACAGTAATGTAGGCTGAAAAGCAGATTGAACAGTCAGAACAAAACAGAGACACAAACAGAGATAAACAGAGACAGCATGCAGAAAAAACAGAAACAAAGAAAAAGAAAGAAAAGAGAAAGAGACAGGAAGAAAACAACCGCATGGACACAATCTGGGGGAAAACATACAAAACATTTTGCCTTGTATGTGGGTGTGTTTTTTGAGACATACTGTACATCATTCCACCTTAAATTCCACTGAAAAACAGGTGGAGGTGTAAAAAGCATTCATGCTGAGGGAGCGGAAAACAAACAGCAGGCTGACAACAAGCTCATTTTTGAATACCAAAACACAACAGTGAACTAAGATCATTACCTTCAAACACACAGTGCAGTATTTGTGTAATTAGAAATTAAGATTTTTTTTGGAAGATAGTGATGATCTGTGGTGTAACCTTACTCCACAGCGCTGTGGAGTAAGCTTGGAGCGCTCTGTCTGGCAATGCCAGACTAGGGTTACGATAACGACATTCTTTTTTTTTTTTTTTTTTTAAAGATGATTTTTTTGGGGCTTTTTCTCTTTAATATAGTGATAGTGGGTATACTGGAAAAGGAGAGATGGGGATGACACACAGCAGAGAGCAGCAGGTCAGATTCAAACCCTGCGCCACTGCAAGACTCAGCCAACGAATGCTCTTAATGGTTGAGCTAGAGACAGCCCCACGGTAACTACATTCTAGCAGCTATCCAAAAAACTAAGGTCCTAGAAATTTAGTCCCTGAAACGGTAGCTTTCTCTATTGCTGGGACATGCACTTCACTTGTGCACCTCACCACAAACTTAAGGTTTATATAATTGGATGAGCTGTGCTGATTATCAAGATGACGTTAACACTGTAATGGTTCAGCTGGTGTTTGTGCACGTATGTGATCACCTTGGTTCGGGGCAGTGTGGGAGAAGAAAATATGAACCAATGTCCCGCCTGTACAAAATATAAGTATTTTTATGTTCATGTAAAAGTGTGTGTGCAAGCTTATTAAGTCATCTCCCACTCCTTCAGTAATGCAAGTTTAAAATAGGACATCAAATGCATATTTTGGTAAAAACGCTATTTTGAAACTGGTAGCACTGTTCCAACATGTGACTGTAGAACACAGGTTGAGACAAGAGTCTCTCAGCCTATAACCTTGTACTGTGGAACTGGAAGTAAATGACTGCAGAATGTGCTGTACATCCTTCAACATCTTGTTATGTGTGTGGACATGCCCAGGCTGTTTCTTACACCCTACCCTTAGTGTGCACACACACACACACACACACACACACACACACACACACACACACACACACACACACACACACACACACACACACACACACACACACACACACACACACACACACACACACACATTTCCACTCTCACGCCCTGCTATGGCATCTGTAACCCCAATGTTACATTCTCCATCAACTGGCTCGCTGTTTTAGATCCAGCGTGCTATATGTGAAAATCTGCATACCAAAGAACCATTAATTAAATAAGACATTTCACTCATTGAACGGGTAATGTAGATGAGACGTATGACGTGATTAGTTCAAATGTTCTGTTGTACAAAGCTAACTTGAAAGGTTTGTCTTGTTGCTAATCAGCTTGGACCAAGCTTCATCATTCACAACTGAAGACATCATTGTGTCATCTGCAGAAGTTCATCAGGACTGCTGTAGAAAAGCTGTGTTGTGCTGAGGGATGAGGAGAATATTGAGGGAAAAAAAGAAGATTTCCTTAGACAAAACCCACAGGAAGAAGATGGAAACTAAGACGCCACAGAAGACTGAATTCCTCACCAATCGTAAAGCAATGTTTCCTACCAGTTAATTCCTCATCATACCACACTGTAATTGTGTCAGAACAGCTGTAAATTGCTGACTCAACAGGGCAAGTAAACAGGTAAAACAACTTCTGTATTTACCTCAAAACAAGTTTTTATTTTGACATAAATACAGCTATGTGTCAACAATTACAAGAATTTGCTGTCATGTCAGTGAACTTAAAATTTCAGAGTTAGACACCTTTAGTTGAACTCAGAAAAGTCCTGGATATTGAGGGTGGTGATCTGTTTTAAAAAAGAGATATTACATCCACATTTAAATATGCAAATCACAGCATACAGTAGATCCAGAGAGTAATCCTTCCCTTCCCCCTTCAGTTAATGGCTGCCAAAGTCTACAGACATCCTGCTAGACCAGAACTGCACTGCTCAAGTGTACAGAGAGCTACACTACTGCATCTGCAACACTGTGTCCTTGGTTTGTCTACAAAACAAATTAATTCCAGGATTGCTTTCAGGTATGCCTGCAATGTGGAAAATGACAGCGATCATCTGTTAAAGTTGTGGTTGTTAACCTTTACGGTTCTGTGGCACACACATGCACAAAAAAATAAAAAGGTACCAGGCTCAGAAAACCCTTTGCCTTATGGTGTATCAGGTTGCAGGGTGTATAGCTTGCACCTTTTTTTTCGTTCTTTTAACTATTTAAAAACAGTTCAAGTTAGATTTTAAGTTACAGAAATAATGAGGGGTAAACAAATGGTAGCTACTTTGCATAGGCAAGGTACAAGTACATCCTTTGATTAAGGAACAAATTGCTGCTACTGTGCAAATTAGTGCCAATAAGTGGAGGAAATATATGATTACACTTTTAAATAGAGGATGGAGCATGGTAAGCATGAAATCCTGCATACTGTTGAACGTCAGTAGCACATTGTTTAGAATCAGAAGCTCTGGTTGATGGACAGCATTATCACTAGAGCTAGACCGAGAAATCAGCCAATATAAACTTTTTAGCAAATACATTCTATATGTGTATATATTCGAAATGTAGAAGTGTTACCATTACATAGTTTGTTCACCAGAGAGCATTGACATGTTAAATGTAAAATTCTTTTAAAAAAACAATCTCAAGGATCTATATTAAGATTGTTGGTATACGCAATTTGTTGAAAACAATTACTATTGGCTGATTATTGTAATAAGATATTTAAAACTCCAAAATATTGGTCGGGCTATAATCATCTCTCAGAGCCTAACCAACATACAAAGGATAAGGCTGGCAATAGGGTTATCATGGTTAATGTCAAGAAATCGCAAGAAAAGACAAAAACAACGTGTTAGTCCATCTCTCAATACATTCTGACTTCCCTGGCTCTCGCCCTCTAACCTATTTTGTAAAAAATACAATCCTTTCAAAAAATAGGTCATGAATATAGTGTATACTTACATTTTTAAAAGCTAAATAATTTGCTAAAACAGCTGGAATCTGTAGTTTTTGTATAAACTTTATTAAATCAGGAGTGGTGCATCTGATGCAACCGTGTGGTTCAGTAATGTCTTTTGATAGTTTTTTTTTTAATAACTATGTAGATGCCTCAAAAGCTATTCACATGTTAAGTTTTTTAAAAGCATTCATAGGTTTGAGGACAACACTCCCAGTGTTGTTTTAAAAGGTATGGAAGCTAGAGCAGTGTCTATGTCAAAATGCTTCTCTGGATATGATTCTTTTGAAATGATGATGTCGGTAAAGTGATCCGTCTTTACTGTTGTAAGTTGAAGTTTTTGATATTGCGAATTATTCTGCCTCTTATAAACACACAATTTATTTTGAGTATTAAAGCCCATACATAGCTTTGATGTTGTGATTTGACCAGTTTTGTTGCTTGTGTGTGTGGTGACTCCTCCATCCACAACAAATTGGTAACTGAACCAGTTAAAAGAATGCCACAATAATAAGGAATCTGGGTCTCACTGTATTTGCCCCATTTAATGAAACATAATAAAATACTTCTTTTATTGATAACATCAATGAAAAGACATGAAAATGACAAACTACGAATTCCTTTTTTTAGCCTTTTCTTATTACGGAAAGACTAAAATGCATCTTGAACCCATTGTTTCATTGCATATGATTCTTTGCAATTTATTTGTTTCTCCTATTTTTCCTGAATCTTATAGACATGACCAAAAAAATTTATTTTTGCAGTATAATTGCATATAATTTGAACTAATAATTGAATCTGCATTCTTGAGATCCAACATTAGTAAGTTTTCCAGATGTTAATGACAAAGAAAACCACAGAGCGTTTCTAACACACCTCCAACCACTCAGAAGCCATATAGAACAGTTGACAGCTCTCGAATTACAACTTGATGACTCATTCTTAAACATGTCTCGTTATCACCAAGGTAACAGGTATTCCTTAGCAACAAGAGCATCATCCTCCACTCTCAATGTTAAGGCGTGGGTTTCAGACCGCGGGTGTCCTTCAGCTCTGCTTAACCATTCCAACAGTCTCCACCTGATTGATTCATCGTTAATCTTTCATTCTCTCCGTCTCTCCATCTTGGCCCGGTTGGACAGCAGTACTCATTCTCTCCTCTCCTCCAGAGTATGTGTCTGTGCAGAGAACTGAATTCTCGCCGCTATTTTCAGGATGAACCCTGCACTGCCCCCACGTAACCTCTCGCTTGGCTCAGCAGGATCCTGTTTCATACCACCAGCCATCAATTCAATACATTATCACAAGGTGCAATGCTAGATTCCCATACAGCATACACTATGAATGTGGCTTCAGCCACAATCCTGGACTACAATTTTGGTTTCAGAGGTATTTTCAAGGCAAGAGGCCCAGACAACATTAGCCCTAGGGTAGTCTTTATCCACCAGATGTCACTCTTATTGGATGATGGATTTCTTTGAGTTGGAATTCCAAACGCCGGACGATTTATGAGGACTATGGTTAGCTGCTCCTCAGAACTCTGCAGGGTTAATCCAGACAGCAAGCTAGACTATCTGTCCAATCTGAGTTTTCTGTTGCACGACTAAAACAACCTTTGAACATACACGTTCCACCAAAACAAGTTCCTTCCCAAGATTATTTAGCAGCGGCACCGTGGCTCTGCGCTTAGCAGCACCCAGGATTCTTCAATTTAAATTTGTTTTAATGCCACCTAGGATGAAATTTAATGTCAAATTAACGGCCATATAAATGTAAATGGACTGTTCTTATATAGCGCTTTTCTAGTCTCAACGAGCACTCAAACCGTTTTACATAGTACAGGAACCATTCACACACATTCACACACTGTGGTCAAGGCTGCCACAAGGTGCTACCTCCTCATCAGATAAATAGTCACACACATTTACACTTCCATGGCGCAGCATCGGGGCAACTCAGGGTTCAATGCCTTGCCCAAGGACACTTCGACATGGGACTGCGGGACCAGGGATTGATTCACCAACCTTCCGATTGGCAGGCAACCGCTCTACCAAAACCAAAAACTTTTGTCAGCTAGCCCTTCACTAGCCTTGTGAGTCAGGCGTCTCAAACGCTCGCCTAAAGTGTCGTTGCCACTAATGACAGGAGGATAATCTCTCTTCACACAAAACCTCATGTAATGGAAAATCTGTGTGGATTTCAGGTATGAGAAAATAATTATGTAACATTCCCTGAATAAAAAATATTATAAAACTCAACAATCATATTTAACTCACAACTTTGACACACACAAAATACATTGGATAACTAAAAATAAAATGTGTGCATTATGAGGTGTTACAATTAGTTCCACTTTGGCTAAATAAGAGAATATTTAATGTGTATAATATGCCAATTTAAATGCCAATTGCTTCAGTGATTATTTCATCCCGTTCTGCTTTTGCATCTAAAGGTTGCTTGAAGGGGCGGCCTATAGCTCACTCAGTTAGTGCAAATCCAGCCTGTGGCCCTTTGCTGCATGTCATCCCGCATCTCTCTCCCCCTTTCACATCTGTCCACTGTCACTCTATCTAATGAAGGGGAAAAAAAAAAAATTAATTTTAAAGGTTGCTTGAAAGCAACAGGGATAAAGAGTTGGGCTCAGTTTTTTTTTCTCACCCCGCTGATTGGCACATCTTGGTTACGCCGTCAAATGTGCGTTAGCATGTTAGTAGCACGGTGCGAGACGTGTTGTTTGGGTATTGAATGATGAGGCAAATTTAACATTAAAAACTGGAATCATAATCACAATCTTTACTTTTAAAGTGCCTTCAAATCTATTCAGCTCATCAAACTTGGCAAGAACCTTGTAGGTTCACCCCAAAATGAGGAAGAAAGTTGTACCGGAATGCTGTGGACTGTATCGTTAAAATGTGTTGTAGATCTGTTGCCAAATGTCCTCTGATTACTCACTTATCACCAGATGCAGCAATGAGAATAATGCAAAAGGGTACAGAGGTCTCATAGAGAGATGAATTAAACACTGTAATAACACTGACTTGCAACTCATTGCCTGACCACGGCGCTAAGGGTCATCTTTATTAATGATTCTACATGTTACCATCAAGGAGAAGGCAGTTTAGATGGTGGATTATCACTGGTTCCTCAAAGAACAATCAATAGAAAAGTATTATCATTATTAGATAAGGTAATAACACAACTTACATATCCATTATAGAACACGCTGGCAGCCACAGTTTTTTTTAATGCAGGTAAAATTTTCTTTTAATTTCTATTTCTAGTTATTGTTCACGTTCCAGATATGGATTGTCCGATTGCATCAACCTCTTGTTTCCTGAACTGCTGTAACAATTTTTTTCTTCACAGTGACCAATAAAGTAGCTTCATAACCAAGACACTCTAGCTAGCTCTAACAAAAATACATAATATACACACAATGCAACTACATGAACCTATGCATTTTACAGCAAATAATGTTTCATCAATAGCCTTGCATCCTGCAGGGATGTTGTTACACACGACAATGACCTGCTTCCACCTCACACACTGGGCCGTCTGTCACCCTCAATCAATCAGCTAAATGGTCAAAATCTGGACTTTAAGTCATAATTTAGTTATTATAATAGGGTTAGTGTATTCATGATTTTTTAACTCTCAATGATTAAGCTATATTGTTCTGTCCTCATTACAACCCTTTGTGCAAGTTGACAGGCAGTTTAACTCCTCCTCTAATCACCACACTGGACGAAGGTGAATCTTTTACTTCTTTAATGATGACCAAAGGTAGGGTAAAACGACAATGCTCGTTTATAGCTTGAAAGTGAGCAGATGGCCTTAGATTGATTTACGAATGCAAACAATGCTGTCTGGAGACATTCCTGAGTGCTTCCTGATGACATCATCAAAAGATGCCACAGAACAAACGTGACTAACAGTGCAATTCTCTATTGTACTGCTAAGGAGAGACAATGAGTAACAATACAGAACAGAACACTCCCCGTCTGGTATCCCTGGATACCATTATACCATACATGTCAAAAGGGCAGTCATAGTCTAGTCTTTGGATGGTAAAAGGAGGACCAACTCTGTAACTGGTCTCAGGAACACTTTAACCCCGTCTGGGTTAGCTACCTTCACCTCCACTTTGCGGACTCTGCCGTCCTTGCCGGGAAACACTTCTGCAATTTGCCCTATAGGCCATGTGTTTCTTTTGGCTTGATTGTCCTTGATGAGCACTAAACTCCCTTTAGTGAGATTTGGTCTGTCAGACTGCCACTTCCTTCTTGGCTGCAGAGTGGACAGGTATTGTACCTGTTTCCACTGACGTTTGTACAAGTCTTTGCCATCAAAGTCGCCTGGAGGAGCAAGAGAGGGACCAGTTTTTTGTGTCAAGAGAGTTGCAGGAGTAAGTATAAATGGGTCATCTAGGTCTGTAGACACGGGTAAAATCGGTCTGGAATTTACAATGGCAGTCACTTCAGCCATCAAGGTGACTAGGACCTCATTGGTGATTTTTGAAGACCCGTGCTGTAGGAACATTGAATCCAAGATCTTGCGTGTCAGCCCTATCATCCTTTCCCAGGCTCCACCCATATGAGAGGCATGAGGGGGGTTGAACTCCCACACGCAGCCTTGATCGGTAAGGAACCTCTTCACTTTACCATTGATGTTGGAAGGGATCAGTAGCTCATGACAGGCTCCGACAAAGTTAGTTCCCCTGTCTAAATATAGTTTTTTGACCGGTCCACGTATGGCGATGAACCTTCTCGAAGCACTGATAAAGGAAGAAGTGTCTATAGATTCGATGAGTTCGATGTGGATGGCGCGAATACTTTGACAGCAGAACAAAACCACCCATCTTTGGCTGTCTGCATGACCTCCTTGGGTGCATTGCGAAGAGTCTGACCATGGTCCAAAGACATCAAGTCCAACGTACGAAAACGGGGGCTCGTGTTGAGGCGACAGTCGGGTAAGTCAGCCATTTTCTGAGTTTCGCAGGCGCGCCGGAGTCTACGACCGGTGACGCATCTGAAGAGGAGACTGTTCACACACCTTTTTGCGCCGACAATCCACAAGCCGGTAGAACGAATAGCGGCCTCTGTAAAGAGACGTCCCTGATGTTGGGTTAGTTCGTGATAATGGCGCACAACATCCGTTGCAACCATCATGAGAACCCTCTGTGTTCTTCCTGTAGAGGCGGACTATATGGGTGAGGCATGAAATGGCACGGGTGAGTGACTTCCAACTTGAGAAGCGGCAAAACCGTTGTGACCCAAGTTGGCTCTCTCTGGCAGTTGTACTCAGGGTAGACACAAGTGGGCGAACATCTAAATCCTGTTCCGGATTCACTAGGTCAAAGGTGACCTAGATGTGTTTGCTCGGGCTGTGACAAGAAAGCTGGAACTGTAAGCCACATGGTGTCTTTGAGGCATGCTGCTGAGATGAACCTTGTTGCGTGATCAGCAGGGTTGTTGTCCGTTGATACAAAGTGCCACTGTGTAGGGCTGGAGAACTTTCTGATCCGCTGCATTCTGTTGTTCACGAAGACATAAAATCTACGCTTGTCATTTTGGATGTAGCCCAACACTACCTTAGTATCCGTAAAGTATCTGATGTCATCTATCTGAATGTCCAGTTCAGCAGTAATGAACTCTGCAATGTCCACTGCTAACACGCCAGCACATAGTTCTAACCGCGGGATGGTGAACTAATTTTGCTTTGCCTAGAACAAAGCCTATGTGGCAGTTTCCATCTTCATCAAAGAGCTTTAAGTAAGCCACAGCTGCTACTGACTTGACCGAT
This sequence comes from Percina caprodes, assembly GCA_013375575.1. Classification (NCBI taxonomy): domain Eukaryota; kingdom Metazoa; phylum Chordata; class Actinopteri; order Perciformes; family Percidae; genus Percina; species Percina caprodes. The sequence continues at coordinate 1,121,081 of JABXJD010000069.1, read as the reverse complement.
GCATCAGAGAAAATGCAGAGTTCTCTGCGTTGGGCTGTGGATGGGGAAACCTTTGTATAAGACCTAGGTATCTGTAGGTTTCTGAGTTCTTGGATTGATTCCCTCCATGCTGTCCATAGCTGCTCTTTCTCAGCAGGCAGTGGTTCGTCCCAGTCGTGACAGTCAACTGTTAATTCCTGAAGTATGGTTTTCCCTTGCAACAAGATCAGGGCGACAAATCCTAAGGGGTCATACAGGCTGTTAATGGTTGACAGGACTCCACGTTGCGTAAAAGGTTTGTGTTCGTCAGACACCTGAAATATGAGTGTGTCATTTTTCAGGTCCCAGCTGACACCCAAACTTCGTTGCATGGGGAGATCGTTGGCTCCCGGACCTAGATCCTTTAAGTCGCTTGCATGGTCGTCTGACAGAAATGCTGCCATGACTTCTGCATTGTTTGACGCAATCTTATGTAGCCTGAGGTTGGAGCATGCCAGCATCTGCTGTGTCCTTTTGAGCAGATCGATGGCAGCTGTAGCTGAAGGTAGAGATTTTAGTGCGTCATCTACATAGAAGTTCCTCACCACAAATCTTCTGGCATCTCCTCCAAAGGTCTGCTCTCCTTCTTGCGCAGTCTTTCTCAGTCCAAAGATGGCTACAGCAGGTGAAGGACTGTTACCAAAAACATTCACACGCATTCTATATTCCTTGATGTCTCTGCTAAAGTCGTTGTCTTGATACCACAGAAAACGTAAGAAGTTTCGGTGGTCTAGTTTGACAAGGAAACAGTGGAACATCTGCTGGATGTCCGCTGTGACAGCAACAGAGTCCTGGCGGAAACGAAGGAGCACGCCTAGAAGGTTATTATTGAGGTCTGGGCCAGTCAGGAGGACATTGTTAAGGGAGACGCCGTCGTGCTTGGCACTTGAGTCGAAGACTGCTCTGATCTGTCCAGGTTTCTTAGGGTGATACACTCCGAATATAGGTAGGTACCAGCACTCTTGCACAACAATGGAAACAGATGCCACTTTGTTTCAGAAAGCCTTTCCTCTCCTCGACGGGTTTCTCTCTGAATGCACGGCACTTGTAAAGTAGGTGGGCTTCTTATGAATAGGGCATGTCCTTGCTGGGTCTTCTATTTTTGTGTGTGTAGGGTCAGCCAGTGTAACTGTGTCTGATGAAATGTCAGTCTTGTGGACTGATACAAGTGTATGGTAGCTCATATTTTTAGGAGTATGTTTGTCTGTCTTGGTCTGATCTCCAGTACAGGGGGCAAACATGAAACTTGGGTCATTGCGGGTACTTGCTTGCTGGGAGACAAAGTTGACAAATAAGGAGAATGGAGGAAAAGCAACTCTGTAGTTGTCTTTGTAGTTGGAGCCTTGTGTCATCCATCTTTCTTGCAAAGCAAACGGTAGCTTCTGTACGATGCTGCTTATGCCCCGTGCTGTGTCAAGATATGTAAGGCCTGGGAGTTCACCTTCTGATTTTACAGCTTGTAGCTCCGCCAGCAAGTCTGCCAGCTCCCTGAGTTTCTGTTTGTCTTTATTTGAAATCCTTGGAAAGTTATCCAGTCTCTTCCAAAGTGCATCCTCGATAACTTCGGACGTGCCGTAGCACTCTTCTAGTCTCTCCCATATGATTAGCAGCCCCTGTCCTGGGTCGTTAACATGTACAGCTCTCAAGCGTTTTGCATGTTCCGTTGATTCTGGTCTTAGCCACTTTACTAACAAGTCTATTTCTTCTTTTGCGGTCAGATTGAGGCCTCTGACAGTGTTCAGGAAAGACGCTTTCCATGCCCTGTAATTTCCAGGCTTATCATCAAACTTCAACAGTCCTGTAGAAACGATCTCTTATCTGGCAAGGAAGCTTACGAAGTCTGTCACATTATGATTTTCATTAGACGAACCTCTGAGCACATCGTTGCGTTGGTCACTATGGACAGGCCTACTAGGTGGGTAGTGATGGCCATCACAAGCCCCTATGTGACTCACATGATGTGCTTGTTGGTGGTTAGGTGTGGCTAATGGCAGGTGATAGCTGTCGTATATCTTGTAACCCCGGTGCTCAGTGTGGTTTCCGTCTCCTAATGGTGTGTGTGTGGGTTTCTTGTTTTTTCATGGGAGAACATTTTTGAGAATGGTGCGCTTCAATCTGTGGGTCTTCGTTCCTTTCAGACTTGGTCTGCATGGGTTGATAAGTGTGTGTTGTGGGCGCTTGCGGAGGGGGTGTTTGCTGAGGTTGGGTGGTGGTGAGAGAACCCTGTTGTTGTGCCCCTAGCTTTAGATCGCTGTCCAACTTACTATGCTATTGCACATATTCTTGACTGACTGCGTATCTTCTTGGGACATTGTGTGTGCTGGCTACCTTTATTCCAGCGATACAGCGTTTGAGGGTCCGGGTCTGCTCTAGATCAGCTAGCTCTTAATCCGTCGCTTTACTGTTCTGTCCTCAATACAACCCTTTGTGCAAGTTAACAGGCAGTTTAACTCCTCCTCTAATCACCACACTGGACGAAGGTGAATTGTTTACTTCTTTAATGATGACCAAAGGTAGGGTAAAACGACGATGCTTGTTTATAGCTTGAACGTGAGCAGATGGCCTTAGACTGATTTACGAATGCAAACAATGCTGTCTGGAGACATTCCTGAGTGCTTCCTGATGACATCATCAAAAGATGCCACAGAACAAACGTGACTAACAGTGCAATTCTCTATTCTACTGCTAGGGGGAGACAATGAGTAACAATACAGAACAGAACATATATACTATAGCTTCTAATTAATAGACAAAGAAAAACATAAATACTCTGCTTTGTGCCGCAGGGTTCAGGCCACACCAATCTATAGAGGCTGAATCGACTGTTGTTGAAATTTCCCACACAGGCAACCACACGCTACACTGCACTGACTGAACTCTACAGTAGATAAAATGCATAGCGAATACGTATATACAAATGCAAACACACTTTAAGATGACAAGCAACAAAGGTTAAAAAGCAACATCTATACAATCCTCAATTGAACGCACAAAAATAGAAATGTTGGTGCACTAAAATAAACATGCAGCAGGCAGATACTCGTGGCTACATGGAAAAGCCTTGTGATAAAACCAGTTGACTTGGAATAAAATTTGCATTAGAAAACAGGAGCACTGCTCTACATGGATGGTGGAGTGGCGTATGTGCACATGTGTACACAAAATTTACAAACACCTGAGGCAGTGAAAGTCAAATGACATGACTGCAAACTGAGTGGGACAAGCATATTTCTATCTCCTGAACACAAAGACCAACTTTCACATCCCCCAAAACACAAAAACATACATGCACTCCAAGAAAAATCACATTCATGGGTTTTCTGTGCTCTGTTGTACCAAAAGCCATTAGTCTGGGATTCTTGGTTTCTTCTGCTCAGTATAGAAACAACATTTCATACACAATGAACCAATGGGTATCTGCTTTATATTTTATTGTACAGTGCATTTTAACCATGGCACGTATTTCTACATAGTGCACTCATTCACTGCGTTCTGTATTTATACATTCTAATGACGTCAGCCAGCCATAAAGCCTGGTATTATGGAGGTCACATCCACCCACACTCAGTTTCAGAAAGCGAGCGTCATGATAAGCTATGTGCGTGTATGTAAAAGGCCAATCCAAACATATTGTAGGCACATATACAGTAAATGCACAGCCTTCAACTGTTGAACCTTCTCTCATTCATCGATATTAGTAAGTGGATAGTAAGATTAGTAGGCCTGCACGATTCGGGAAAAATTAATCACACTTTTTTAGCTTAGAATTTATATCACAATTCTCTGCAACTATTTTTTTCTCACAAAGTGTAAAGTTTATTGGACAGATGAACCATGACAAAACAAAACAAATTTGCAGTACCAAACAGATTTCTTTTGGCACCTATAGCACATTGTGCATCACCCCAAGCCTGTAAACATAGAGGCTTCAATGAAGAGAAGGGAGAGCATTGCAGCGCTTTAAAACCTATTTTATACACTGTTTGTATGTTGAAAACTCACAGAAGAAAGTAGTAGTGCGGATATATAGATATATATATATATATATATATATATATATAGCAGGCCTATAGATAAGTATGCTTTACATGGCCTAGATAATGTCTTTCTCAACAGGAAGCAAGTATGTAAAAGGATCAGAATACTACACTATACTACTTATACTATACTTCTATTAGGCTGGTCAATAAACATAATTTACTGGCAGTGTGTACCTACATTGACTCTCGTTTTATGAATCTTATATAATTAAACTAAAAATAGCCACAACAACTAGTAACAGTTCAATATCAGTAACTTTGCATAAAATGGAGCTGCAGATTTACAAAGCCTGAATGAATATATGTAACTTAAGTCCACCATTGTCCCAATCATGCATCCCTATATGTTTTTATACAAATCAGGCTTCTTCATGCCTGCTTTACCGTACTTTGACTGTGGCTAAAAACAACAGCAACATGAAATCCTGTTTTAAATAATATATTAATATTAATAAATTACTTAACTTTATATTTACTGTGCTCCACAAATTAAATGACCTGCAGTAATTAAAACATTGCAAGAAATGTACACATTTTTTTCAGAAAAGATATTTTAATCTGCCCAAATCCACCCGAATAACATAATGGCTATTTGAGATTTAATTATTAGCACTGCAGCCTGCGCACCACTCCCAGGGGCCGTCAATGAGCACATAGCAAAGCTAAGTACAGTAACAATAATCCTCCTGAAAAGTAACAAGACATTATTAGTTTTCTAAAGCAGGCTCTAAATCACTTCTATTTATCACTACCAATCAAAGTGAATGTCACCATTAATGAGATCTGTATATAACTATCCCTCAGAACTGCAATAAGAGGTCAAATAGACACCTGTCAATCCAAAGAAGAGAGAAAATGGATAGTGTGTTTTAATGCTTTAATATGGCTTGATGTTTTTCTATGTATGTGTTTAAAACCACATTGATGTTGCCCAAATGTAATATCCACAGAGGTATTCACTGTGTTAAATTCTTATTATTTAGCTTATTCTTTGCAAAATCTTAATAGAAAGACAAAAATCTAGGTTGTTGAATTTAAATTTATGTTTGATGTGTTTCACAACAATACCTCAAAACCATGCAACAAGAAAGTCTAAGAAATAGCGGCGATCATTGCACCTTCTCTTGTGTGACATATCCAGAGACGTTTCTAGGATTTTATAAGGTTTGGGGCTCAGCCTGGACCCATTAAAATAAACAGAACGCAATACACACAGAGCAGACCAAAAAACGGCGATTGGCTTGTTTGTTAATAGCCGTGCACAGTATGTTCATTTCAGCTGCCCAGTTTGTAGATTTTAGTTAGATGGCACAAAAAATTGGCTTAATCACAGCTGGCCAGGCAACCCAAAGGCAAAGGTTTTGTTTGTGATGTGATGCGTGGGGTCTGGGGATAAAATAAGTGGACAGAGCATGTGTGACATCACCGATTGGTTTGTCGTTGAGTTTGCCATTACGGGTGCAGCCATCCTGGTTTGCGGATGTGACAATTAGACAAGAGGGAGGAGTGAGGGAGGAGCCCTTACACACTATGTTACGTTAAACACTTTCACTGGCAATCACATCGAAGCCACGCCCTAAAACACCTCCTGCTTTATCCCCCATTTTAAAATCAACGAGACCATAATTCTAAAAATGAACAGCATTCTGTGTTGCAGAAGACTTAAAACTAGCGATTGAGACCATGAACTCATTATGATAATGTTTACTGAGGTAATAAATCAAGTGAGAAGTGGGTTATTTTCTCATAGACTTTCACAGGAACCGACCTCCTTTTGCAACCGCACGTGTCACCCCCAATTCAGATAGAATGCAGGTTTAAGGCACTTCCGCATTTGCAGCACTTAGCCGAACCGGATGCTTTGTCCATTAATATACAGTCTATGGTCCTACCCCAAAAAAACTTTGAGCATTAAACACTTATTTTCCTGCATTATGGTGAATATTATGCACCAATTTCTACCTTTTTCTGCATCAATTTACGCTTTAAATATCTTTATTTATGTAAATGGAAACAGATGACAATTCAAAATATAAAAATATAAAATAAAAAATATATATCAAAATAAATTTAAATAATTTTTTATATAATGCAGGAAGGCTCGAGGGCATTCTGTAATGTGTTGAACTATGTACAGCATTCTCCTGTAGATCAACTTTTTCCTCACTATTTTTGCTGACTGAGTCAGTACACATCAAGGCATAATGTACTCTTCCCTCCTCTGTTGTGTCCTTTGTTCAGAAAAATAAGTATTACAAGAATAAAGTCATAATATTTCAGAAAATTCCACCTGCCCGTAGTCTCCTACTGCTGATGTGGTAGTATCTCAGAACTTCTAACAGACACGGAGAGCCTCATTTGAGAAGCAGCTATACGCTGCTCTACATCAGAGATGGAAAACCAAAAAATCAAAACTACGGCAGAAATACATGGGAGCACAAGCGTGAGTTGTGACAGTCCATTATGATTACCTGAAGCTGCACAGACCATGGAAGCCACACTGATCTTCTCTATTTTTACAATGTGTGGACACAGAGCGACTGAATTTAAATTGTGATGCTATAATCAAAGTGGTCTACTCCAAAGTAAGAAAGTCAAATGTGTCAACAGCAGCACAAAAAGCAAATAAGAAAAGCTTTCAATGCTTGAACAACATAAAGCTTTTGAAGTAATATAACTGGTTATCATCAGTTTTTTTAAACAATGTTTATCTCTTTCTGAAAAGGAACTCAGTAAATCCACCCTCAAAATACACTCCATAGACAGCTTGCCTACTGTTGTCTTTTACATTTGTGCTCGTCTTTCACTTATAAACAGATCAATCAAGACCAAGACAAATATTGCACTGTTGACATTTTGACTCAGATTTTCCTATCTTAAAATATACTAAAAACATTTAATTGCTGCAGCTATAGGTCCGGCTAAAACAAAAATCACCACATTCCTGCAAAGGAGTTAAAAAAAAGGTATAACTCTTTAAATAAAACACACACCATATTCTTAAAACTTTACCAGCTGAAAACAAGAACTCAGACACCGTCTGTAAAATTGCGTATTGGTCTTTTCGATCCAGCACCCCTTCCGATACTTTATTTTCCTAATTCTTTCTTATATTTTCCCACTCTACCTGTTTCGGAGGGCCCTATGGCGCAGACGGAGCACGCACAAAGCTAGACCCCATTTCTTCTTAGTGGTCAGACACGAGCTTAACTCCATAGGGAGAGAAAAGAGGGATGGACAGACGAACAGAGGACAGTGTACAGTAGCTCCCGCTCTCTGCTGTAGACTCACAGACACAACAGTGGAGGGACAGAAGAGCCCAGCCTTGAATTCCAGCAAAAGTCACGTGGCACTGTGACACCCACCTGCCAAGGATCCTTCTCAATGCGTGTTTGGAGTGTTTAAGCATAAAAGGCACTAATGCACACACATACTATAACAGAGGCCCAGATCCATCTTTTATAAACGCACACACAATATCTCACATACAGATCTGAAATGAAACACCCTCAACATGCCTCTGTCTGTATGACTGTTGAAACTAACTCATTACCTAAAATACACTCTGAGAACTCTGAAAAGACATCCAATGTCAATTAAGCTTCCAGACGCTGTTACCAAAAATATTTTATTATATGATTTGAATGTCAGCTCATTAGCATATCAGTGTGCCTGGCCTTAAAGCTTTACATATTGCTGTTAGGACAGACTTTGGGGGCTTCTAGTTTCAAGATGACTGTCAGCTCGCCCACAGAAAGACCAGCAGTGTCATGTGCAAAGCCAGTTGTAAAAGGTGGAACTAATTAAAAATAATGACCTGTGTGGGTTGTCCCTGTATTAGGCTACTGATATCATAAACATTATTAGAGTTTAACTTTATATGTGAAATGTTGACTCACCACAAGATATACTTAAGGAAGGATATAAGGAAACATGTCTCCCATGCAATCTTATTCTATCAAGTAGCCTAACAAACTTAATTCCAATTCTGTGCGTATAAAAAAAAAGTTGTAGCAGTAGTTGGGCAATGCTATTAATAACTACTGGGGGAAAGCACACACACTAGTTCACTTAATTTTTATGTCAGGGCCTGTGTCATATTTCAATATTATCCCATATAGGGACTTCAACATATCATTGAAGGCATGGTTAATTTAAAGGTCCCATGACATGGTGTTCTTTGGATGCTTTTATATAGACCTTAGTGGTCCCCTAATACTGTATCTGAAGTCTCTTTCCCAAAATTCAGCCTTGGTGCAGAATTACAGCCACTAGAGCCAGTCCCACAATGAGCTTTCCTTAGTATGTGCCTGTAGCTTTTGAGGAGGAGAGGGGGCAAGGTGGAGGCTGGGGTGTGGCCTTGACCAACTGCCATTTTGCTCGTTTAAAGCCATGATGTCTCTCTCTCATGGGTGGGCCAAATTCTCTGGGCGGGTAAAGCAGAGAAAGGAGGTAACCTTGCCCCTTATGACCTCATTATGAGAACATAAGTGAAGTGAAAATTTCATGCCATAGGAACTTTAACAATATAGTGACTTTACTTACTATGTAAACGGAACTGAACAGTTAGATAACTGCATAAACCAGCAAATATCAACATTCAAAGCATGAAAAAGCTTGTTAAATGAATTGGTTAAGATCACAAATCATTTCGGCTCTAGTATTTTATGTATAACTTGTGACCTTATCCACATTTCTCCTAATTAGTCAAATAGTAGGCCTAATAAAAGTTCTGGTTTAGCCACACACACTGTTTATTATATGTGTCTCTCAGATTATTTGTATAATAACATAGGTGTTGTTGACAATCTGGAGTTAAACAGCAGACAAGTGACTCAGTCCTACAGGGCATAAGGTGTGTGTTTTTGTATGTTTGTGTGTGACTGTAGCAGCAGACAAAAGGAGACAAAAAGTGGTACCTCCAAATTCAAACATATTATCTTTTCACACACATCCATATGCAAAGCCGCACAAACAAACACAAGCCTCCCCCCCCCACGAATACACACACACACACACACACACACACACAAACAAACACAGCATTATCATTCCACTGCTTCAACACTGCAGCATCAGTAGAGATTAGTCCCCCGGTGACCTAGCATTACCCAACACACTGCGCAAGTCTGCAGAGAGCCATCTATCTTCTCCCTCCATCTTCCCTCACTTTCCCTCTTCTCCTTTCCCCTTCTGATTTTTTTCTTTGTATATCCGAGCCTCCTCAGCTGTCTCCATTGGCTCTCTCTTGAGGTTTCTGCAGTCCTTTCCTGTTCTCTGTTCTCTATGTCTCTATGTTGGTCTGTCTCTCTTCATAATTCTTCCTAATGCTTTTATCATTTCTTTTTTATTCCCCCTTATGTGTTCATTCCTTTGGGTATCCTTTTACCAAGACGTTGCTCTGCTCCATAAAAATGTTAAATTTTCCTCCCGATTTCTTCCCTCTCCCCCTTCTCTCACTCTTACTCCATTTCCCTGTTTCTGTTGAGTAAAACTTACACAGTGTCGTAGCAGTACAGTCAACTCCAGAAAGACCAATACGTTAATGGCAGATAGCTGTAAAATAATGACAGAAAGGCCCGCGCTGCATGCTAACTATCCACACTGCAGCTAAAAATATTACACCAGAAGATAGGGAACTAAAGGGGAATATTTTTATCGCATTTTCCTTTGACAAGCTGTTGTTGCATAATGGGAATACAGTCTATTATTAACATTGTTGGAAGTGCTTTTTAAAACCAATGGTTTCCGCCTGTTGCACAGTTGGTGGTTAACAATATACTAACAACGCAAGCATGCCACTTTATGGACCCAGAGTAAGATTGTTCTTGTTACCAAAGAAGACACGTGTATTGTAAAGAAAAAATGAGTGCATTTTAGATTACTGATTTTTAAATTCATGCTGGATTAAAATCTAACTTTGTTACTTTCAATGTTGCACAAATGAAACAAGTGGTGCACATTATTATCAAGATTCGTTAGATAACTCTTCTTCAGCAACCACAATGACCAATGCCACCATGAGTTATAAGACTAGTACTGCATGAGATCTGGTTCCAACAGAGGAACCAAAACCCTCCCAATTGGAAGCAAAACCAGTAGGCCAAGGTATATCCGGAAGTGAAAAACAAAAAGGATAAATAAGAAGCAAGAATAAAGACAGTAATAGAAGAAGAAAGTGAAAAGATGCAAAGATAGAAAGGGTAAAGAGTGAGCGATTAGACATGACCGAGCAGTACAGGAAAGACTGGAATGCTGTATATGTAAACATACTGAGTCAACAGGAACTGGGAGCTCTGGACTAGGTCTAAATCAGTAGAAAGAGAATAAAATGATATGCTTCTTGTCACGTATCCTAGAAACCCAGAGTTCTTGCGAGAGCACAATTTGAATTTGCTCAGGGAGTTATTCTGGCATTGAGTAATGCTGCTCATTAACTACACCCTTGTAGCCGAGCTGCACCAATCACATTGTTGTATCTGTATCTGTATCTGCTGCATGTCATGTGAATCCAATGGCAAAATTCCTACTTTTTTTGTACAAAGTAAGTTTAAAGTATAATTTTAGTGGTAATCTGCTCAGAGCTTTTGCCAAATCCAACTGAATAGTTTGTGGAATGCAGATGTGCTGACAATGGGTGCTGTTGTAGGTCAACAAATGTGAAAGGGTTATACTATAAGTAGTAAAATAGAATTGCGCTTTTCAATTGTTGTAGTAGTGTAACTAACTAACTTCAATAATTGTGAAGTGATTCCAGTGTTATCCTACCACATTAACAGTATCACCTTGTAGTGTATAGATTTTTCAGCCAAGGTGTGACCTTTGACCCTATACTACACTCACTGACACCACAACCCTGCCAAGGCACTCACGCCAGATCAGGTGCCTAGGTCCAGCTCACATGACCCACTCCTTGAGTATCGCCATGACGATTGCGTTCGACACACTACTCTTGAGGTGTCTTGTTCCTGGCTGCTCAATGTTTTAGTCAGTGATTCCTATTACTAATTAACCACATAGGATTTCATTGAGCAGGGTGGAAATTCTGTGCTATGCAGTCAGGATAGACTTGTTTGCAAGGCCTGTATATTTCAGACCCGTTTCTACACTACACGACTACACACGTACCCACATGCAGTTTTACAATTTACCATTGATACATCACTAAAAGACCTTGGATGAAAAGATAGCATGTAGGAGGATGCCACCTTCTCCATCTGTCCCAAATGGAGATTGGAGGCCAAACAACAGAAAAAAGAAGTGGCCGGAGAGAAAGTAGAGGTAATCATCTGCCTGTTTTCCAGACATAAGAGGGGGGCTGGTGGAGATAATGGAGGCCAGGAAGCCAGACAGGCAGGCTAGTTTGCTAGCTATCTCCCTGCCACGCTTCATTAGCTATTGTCATGTCCCTGCATTGCTGGGGAAGCTCATGTTTGTGTGTGTGTGTGTGTGTGTGTGTGTGTGTGTGTGTGTGTGTGTGTGTGTGTGTGTGTGTGTGTGTGTGCGTTTTTGTGTGTGGGATGGACCAGAGAAGATGGTGGAGGCCATTTAGGCCAGTCAAAGCTACATATACTGTGTAAATGTGATAGCTGCCATCACGCCATCTACCAGAGCTGGATGTGATGTCTGCTGCATTGGCCTGGCTCACTGACCGACTGGACACATTCCAATACTTCAGACAGCATGCTCTGCTGCTCTTTCTGCCATTTTCTCCTACCTTTATTGTTTTGCTTACCTTCGAATCACTTTCAGATTTGTTTCTAATACGCAAATTGGTTTTCTTTGAAAGCTGAGAAAAGAAGTCGATTAATCGATTCACTGAAAATTAATTGCAAATAATTTGGATCAATTAATTGTCATTTAAATAAGAATGCCAAAGCTCTCCTGGTTCTAGCTTCTTAAACGTGAATATTTACTGGTTTCCAAAATAGTAAACTGAATTAGGGCTGAAACTAACAATTATTTAAATTATTCATTTATCTGCTGATTATTTCATCCATTTATCATATAATCTATAAAAGAAAGAAAACTGTTCATCAAAATTTGCAGAGCACAAAGCCACATCTTGACGTTGTTTGTTTTGTCCACCCAACAGTCCAAACCCCAAAGACATTTCAATAGTTACACCCCTTTTTAGTGTCATAGAGCTGTTAGTCATAGATAAGGAGAAAAGGGGAAGCAGATGTGTCTATACTGCTCCTTCTGACCTCCTAATATCTAATATCAGACAATTGGAGACAATGTTTAGTCAATCAATCTGGATTTGTGATGCTACCTTTTATAGTTATGCATCTGTCTCATTTTACTTCCCACCGTCTCTCTCAGTTATTATATTTCTTTCCCCTTTTCTTTTCTTCTCTCTGCTTCTCCTCCCCTCTTTCTTTTCTGTGTCCGTGAAGTGTTAGATATCACAGTAAAATCCTGCACCGCCCAAACAAATTTACAACATACAGCCACAGAACCACAAGCACAGGCATACTATACACAAACGCTTGAATCATGCATATAGATGATATGCTGATTTCAGACAGTAAACCAATTTGTCATATTTGATTTACTATGTGTGCTGTTTGAAGTGGACGTAATATTATAACACTGTTAAACACTCAGACCCCAGAATACACACTGAATGAAGGTGAGACAATCAGAGGTTACCCACCAGCTCTTAGCACTTCCACCTTTCATCAGCTACGAGAGCTACAAGCCAGCTTGGCAACAAAGCCAGTAAACTCTTGGCCTTTGGGTGTATTTTATCAAACTTGTTTAATCCTTACAGTAAAGAAAGTTTCTTTAAAAGGACATAAGCCCTGCACCAAACAGCATTGGTTATTACCTAAACCGATGTGCCGTCAACCCTCCGAAAAAGCTTTAAGCTGCTTGCATGCAACAACGATGTTAAAACACTTAAATATACTTGGACACACACACACACACACACACACACACACACACACACACTTCTTGTCCCCCATCCATCTCCATCATGCCTCAAGTGCCAAGTTACACAACAGGGATTGTCTTCCTAATGCAAATGCTCTAAGAGAAATTTGTCACAGTGCTGCCTCTTGCTCTTTTCAGGCTCAACTCCATCTATCCTTTTGGTTTAACACACAAATTATCCAATCCATTCTGCCTTATTGTTGACTGCACATCCCAAATGAAGCACTCCAGATATCTGTGTGTGTGTGTGTGTGTGTGTGTGTGTGTGTGTGTGTGTGTTACTTACCTGCCATGTCTAGTGTCCAGAGACCCAAATATAACCTACTAAAAATAACTAAAGAATAGGTCAAACTTCCGAATCAGCTCATGCTGCAACAAACAAATAATGTCTGTCTGATATAATAACCATAACTTGTATTTTTAATGTAACTTATTAATATAGACAATATCTATTAATCTATACATTTTTCCCATTAATCAATTATAAAATGTCAAAAAGTCATGAAAAACACCCATCACGGCCGCTTGAGGTAAGGGGAAATATCTAAGTTGCTTGCTTTGTTCCACCAACAGCCCAACAACTAGTTGGGGGGTATTTGCAGCCAGCCTATTCCTGATTATACCTTAGGTTACTGATAGCGTTATCATGTTTCTATCAATTCATTCAGAGAGGAAAGATTATGCATAATGATGACTAGCTATACTAACACATCTGTTCACATACTCTCAGACTGGTCAAGAGATGTGAAAAACATCTAATGCATGCATTGCTACTGTTGACATATGCAATGTTAAAAGAGGGCAGCAGTTTGTGTTTGAGTGTAGCTCTTTGTTGTAACCTGCGATGCAACAAGGGACCGCAGCATTATTCTTAATTACAGTCAGGCGGCTGTGACCCAAACAATAGAGGAAGGGAAAAACTAGCCGAGTGATGAAATCCACAAACCTCCCTACACCAGGGCTGGAAGACGATCCTCTATATTTGTGTGTGTGTGTGTGTGTGTGTGTGTGTGTGTGTGTGTGTGTGTGTGTGTGTGTGTGTGTCTGTCTGTCTGTCAGGAATCCTATTTTCCTTGTCTAGATGCTAAACATATGAGTTAGTATGATCTTTTCCATATATCCATTCATTCTTAGATGCCTTTCTACAGTTTATATAAAACACGTCTACTGCCGGTGCCTTCTCCTCCAAATTAAACTTTACTTTATGTCCATCCAAAACTGCCAATGTAAGGCTGCTCTCCTCTGTGCCCAACTGCCCATGTAATAATGCCTGATATTGTTAGTGCCTATTTACTTCTGCCTATCTGTGTGCCCACTGTGCTGTGTTTGAGTGTGCCAGTCTGGGGCCTGGCGCTAGGTTGTGTGGATGGCAGCAGCTCTGGCTGATCGTACTTGGCACAGCATCAGTGGCTACCTGAGTCATCCAGTCTGCCTTCTCCTCACCCTCCAGCACCCGTCAAATCGAGCTCTTTCCGCATTTGCACACTGAAAGAAGAATGTGGGCTTGGTCCGATTAAATCTGAATGGATACGGTTTCTTATGCATGCAGTAAAGCTTTTTGGACACATACTATTTGTGTCACTACTTTGACATTTTCACGTTTATATTCACTGTTCAAAACAGAGATGGAAACCACCAACAACAGATCCTTTGTTCTAAAACATTTCTCTCCTTGTCTGTCTTTCAATACAAGAATAAAAACGTCCTTAATTGGCTGAGTTACACCTGTAGTGACTCCCAGTCCTATAAACCACTACAACTACAGAGAGTTTCTAAATCAGGATCATCCAAGCAACCCTGTAAGAAATGCAAAGGTGCTCACTTTGATCTTGTAAGCCTGAGTGTGAGGGTCTAATTTGACATGAATAGGTAAAAATTATTAAAAGAGACCATTAATCTTTGTTGATTAACAAGGAGGAATGGCTTCTGGGCCATGGCTGGCCTAAATACACATGCTCTTTGTGTATTGTGAAATAATCGGTCCAGACAATTTGAAATTATGCTTGTGTGTGTCTTTGTCTGTGTGTGTATTTTCATTAGCCACAGTGTGCCATGTGGCTGATGGTGCCTTGTGACTTTGCTATTCATGCTTAGCACCATTACTTGATGTTTCACAATATGTAAATATATAAATCTATGATGCATCACATCTGGTCAACATATGATAAAACTGCCTATGTGTGCATAGAAGTAGAGTGGCAACGTATCATTGTTAAGGGAAGGCTATGCACTAAGGTGCGTCATGTGGCGAGCTGTTGTCTTGCATTGCTGCTGAGATGCACTACTGCTGCTGTTGGCTGGCTATGCTAATGTTGACGTGTGTTGACACTCTTGCTGTGTAAGCTCTGTGCTCCAGCACCATAAAGAGACTGTGTGTGTGTGTGTGTGTGTGTGTGTGTGTGTGTGTGTGTGTGTGTGTTGTTGTCATAGTTGTTGTAGCCACAGAAGGCGGCAGCAGCTCAAGTGTGTTTCTGTGTAGAAATGTGTGAAAGATATCATTTATATTTAAATGAGCTTGTGTAATGTAGAGGTATGTATGAAGGATGTTCTGTTTTTGCAGCCAACTGAAACGTTACAGCACAATGCAACAATGAACTACTGCGTTTTTTTTCATCTTCACTACAGTCAGACTGATGTGACCCAGACAATAGAAGAAGGATACACAGACAGAAAGAGAAAGAGAGAGGATACAAAACATGGAGGTGCTGAGGGGGTTGGGAAGAATGCAAAATAACCGACAGACAGAAGGACATGCACGCAGACCTATGGGGATGAAATGATAGATAAGGACAGAGGGGAGGAGGAGGTGTTACCTTTCGGGGGACGAGGATTTCTCCGAGTTCACGGACATGAGCGGTGCCTGTTAGCCGCTCGTTGGCCAAGGGACCACAGGAGAAGGTGAAATAGAACAGAAAGCTGCTTTCTCTCTTTTTTTACTCTTCTCCTCCAATCTTTGTCTGCTGTGTGTCTGAGTAAATGAGAGTAAAGGGTTAATGCCTCCTCCTCTTCCTCCGTTTCCCTCCTCCTCTTCCTCCTCTCTCTGTCTCTCTTGTCCTCTTGCTCAGAGGAGAAAAAGGATGGAGGACAAGGCTCCGCAAAAGGATAAAAAAGAGCAGCTACTGTGCAGTGCATAATCTGGCTGAATGCGTGTGTCTGCCTACATCGGTGTGTGTGTGTGTGAGCTGATAGCGAGAGCAGCAATGTCAGTCAGGCGCCCCGCCTCATGCCCCCAGCCTCCTTCCTCCCTCCCGTTCCTTCCTTCCTCTTTCACCTTGCCTCTCTTTTACTTTCCCTGCTTTCACTGAAGCTCCTTTTAGTCTTCCTCTTCCCTTTGTTTCATCCTCTCTGGTATGGCTTGTTGAAGTGGTAATGAAACGACAACACAAGCTCTAGATCCACAGTGTGTGTCTGTCTACGTATCCCTCCCTTCCTTCTCTCTCTGTCTAGCTGGCTCTATCAGGCCTTCTGCAGCTCTGCACAACAACTGAGCCCAAAGCCAGCTGGAACGCTCCACTTTCTGCACAGGCAGAGGGGTGTTGGCTTGTCACAGCAACAGGAAAATTGTGTCTTTCTCCTTGAGGCAGACTCTCCTCCCTTTTAACCCTCTGTACTAGTCTCTTTCTTTCTCTCTCTCTCTCTCTCTCTCTCTCTCTCTCTCTGTTACGACATCCTGTATCTCAGGGTAACGCCGAACAGATCTGCCTCCTTTCACCCCCCTTTCTCCTTTCTATCTGGCATCCTCCCTCCTTTTTCTCTAAACCCCATTTCCACCTCTGTCTTTTTTGGATGCTGCTTGCTGTGTGTGTGTGTGTGTGTGTGTGTGTGTGTGTGTGTGTGTGTGTGTGTGTGTGTGTGTGTGTGTGTGTGTGTGTGTGTGTGTATGTCATCCTTTTCTGCTTCCATCTCCATCCGTCTCTATTTTCTCGCCATCTCTCTGGGCAGATGGATTTTCTACATGAGCAAACAGTTCACAGAGAGGTAGCCGGAGGGTGTGCCATGATGGGAGGTCTGTCTCTATCTCTCAATCTGACCTCAATATGAGTGTGTGGGTGTGCGGATGTATGTGTGGGCATTCATATGGGGGTGTGTGTGTGTGTGTGTGTGTGTGTGTGTGTTTGTGAATACACAGCGGGGGTTAAAAGGGCATCCTTAGGTTAATGTGACTGACTAGTCGACCAGGGAATGTACATGGGAACACATACAGCACAAGTGTTAATAGTGTGTGCAACTTTTTTCTCTAAAATAATTGTTGATTATTCAAAAGATTAGCCAATAGTCAACAATGTGATTTGCAAAATATTTTTAAACAGGAAAGGTACATTTTATAGATAAATAAAAGGAGTCAAAGCTGGGTAATACTGTGAGATAATTTTGTCTGCCAGCATACATTCTATGCAGGCAGCCATCTCTTTCATATCTCTGTGTTTTTAGGTCATTGTAAGCAATGTTGCAAACTAATAGCATGGCAGCTTTATGGCAATATTAGATTTGCTGAATTTTCAACCCGTGAAGTATATTGTTTTGTCAAGTATTTAATTTGCTGAGTAAAACAAAAACAGACACTCGTATCTGGTTATTAGCAACGCTACTGGCATGGCACTAAGCAATGTTGGTTTGTCAGACACTCGGTCGGCCCACCACTTTTGTCCAGACTGAAATATCTCAACAACTATTGGATAGAATGCTATCCAATACACATAAAAATCTCAATCTCATTTTTTGTAATGTCAAATTAAAATGGGGTTGAAATCATTCATTTGGACAACAGAATTTTGTAAAAGGATAAAGTCCTACCATCACGATACAATTCTAATAAAAATCATTATACAAAAAATGTAGAACTTTTAAGCCTTAGAGGGGTGTATTATGGCTACTGACTTTGCACAAATACATTTTCATGGTAACAGTACAATCACAAATGCATGAGACATGCCTGAGAGACAGACAGAAAGAAAACGGGAACACAATGATTCCCTTTCTCTCCGATCTCCATACAGTTCCACTTTCCCACATAAAAGGACTACATTAGGCACACATGTCTCTGAGCCAAACTATTGTCCTCATTATCTGTGTATGTGGGCCAATGTGGGGTAAAGCACACACTAAGTCTCAGGCATCAAGAGGAATACTGAGCTAATATAAGAGGGCGCACTCCACTTAGGGTGGGGGGTTAGGATGGGGGTCACAGGAGGAGGGGGCTTGAGCCAATCTTTGATATAATGCAGATAAAAATCCATCAAAACTCACCAGTAAGACAAAGACATTTACATACATGGGCACTAATTAATCCGACCTTGGAAGAGAAAACCAAGATAAAACCAAACTCAAATAAATACAGAAAGCATCAGGGACATGATTTAACTTAGTACTGAATAGAGCTGAACAATTTTGGAAAATAATCTAATTGCGATTTTGTGATTTTTTTTTAAACCAATATTGCAATTGTGATTTAAAATGCGATTTTATTTTAAGCTCTTCATATGCTGTATTTTTCAACAAAGACAAACAATAAATAATTGTATCGTATGACCAACACAATATTAGACAGAATAAACATGAACTGTCTTTTCCTTTTGGCTAGGCCTGTATGTTATAATATTGATGAAATTAAGTGTACAAGTACCACTTGACAAGTTGATGCTTTCTCTGCAGAATGCTTTAGTCTGGCGTGTCACGTGATCAGATTCTAATCACAGGCTTTGAGATTAGAAAATCTCATTTTAATATATTACAATTTTATTGCAAATGCAATTAATCGCTCAGCGCTAGTGCTGAAACAATTAATCTTTTAGCTGATTTACAATTGAATTAATTACTCAATGCTTCGTTTAAGTTGTTTAAAAAAATCCCTTCTACTTGAGTGTTTCTGCTTTTCTTAGTTTTATATCATTCTAAATTGAATATTTTTCGCCAAAACTAGACATTTGAAAAGCCCAATGATTGTGAAGTACACATATCTCCAGTGGGTCAGAGAGCATAGACAAAGGTCACCAATGAACCCCCTTATTTTGAAGAGTGCTGTGGTACACTCCTGATGTCACCTTTCCATGGTGATAACCTCTAAGTGAGACCCCAAAAACAGAAAAACTAATTCACGTGAAGACAAATACACGCGCACACACACACGCTTACAGTTGTGCACATATGCATCAACAACTTAGGACATTCACAGAGGGTATCAATTTGCAAATTCAAAGGCTAATTCTTTTTCTATTTCTTGTTCTAAAAAGGCGAAGGATCAAAAGAAGAATAAGAAAGATGGGGGAGGGAGAGAGATGATGACTCTCATGAGCAGATATATTTTGGGAGCCAGTATTGAGGCTGCCAGGAGCTATCTTTAAGCGGCCTACTTCTCCTCACTGCCTGGTGGATGCTGGGGCGAGAGAAGGGGTTTACACACACACACACACACACACACACACAGACACACACACAGACACACACACACACACACACACACACACACACACACACACGTCCCATTGCATAGCTCCCTGACAAACAGTACGCTCAAACACACAAGTGAAGCTACAGACAGAAGTCACAGCAATAATGCTCACAAGTAGACATATACACCATTGTGTGTGTCTGTCAGAATCCTATTTGCCTTGTCTAGATGTGTGTGCTAACACAGTCTAGTGACACAGCCAGCAGCCTTGTTGTTACTGTCTGCAGACAAAACACTCCCCCCAAGTGGAGAGAAACACAATCACACACAATGACATACACGCAAAGTGGCTTATCTTAAAGTGCTCATATTATGCTCAATTTCAGGTTCATAATTGTATTTAGTTTAGATCAGAATATGTTTAATTTAACTAACACCATATAATTTGTTGTACTGCACATTGCTGCCGCTCCTCTTTTGTGTGTTGAGTTCTCTGTTTTAGCTACAGAGTGAGGCATCACACTTCTATTCCATCTTTGTTGGGAGTCACACATGAGTAGTAGCTAGGTAAGTCAGAAGCAGAGCATGAGGGCCAGCAGAAAAACAATAGATGACATAAAACGTGCCAGTGTCCAGATCGATTGACATAGTGATAGCCTCAAGTCAGCCTTCTTTGGTACAGACTTCCATATAGAGCACACTCGCCTATGGGACTCTACAATTCCGACTGCATGACATTGGATAGAACACAAACACACACACACACACACACACACACACACACACACACACACACACACACACACACACACACACACACACACACACAATGGTTCAATGAATAATCTCTTTAAATGCTATATATAAAATGTACATTGTTAATATGAGCACAGAACATTAGAGTGGGTATATGTACACTTTTCACAACTGGTACTACTACAACTCCTACTATTTTTTTCTTTAAAATCTAGAGAATTGACCATCACAAGAAAAATATGTAGTTGTAAGTTACTATTACAGTACACTACTATACAGATTTGAGGTAACATGTTTGTTTGTTTTGAAAAAGAAATTGGTTTCCAGTAGTAATTATGACTTGGATGTTGAATTAAATGCTATTTACAAGTCGGACACTGCAATTATGGTCACTGTATTAAGAAATGAACACAACATTAGTATTTTTCTATTGAGTTGCATTATGGGAGGTGTAGGATCTAAGGTTTTGGATCAAGATATCTTAGCCACTGCTGCTTTGATATTTTTTTATAATCTTCAAACTCCTATATTTTCTTTTTTAATTATATGACCATTTTAAAAAGGGACATATCCCATCTAAGTCAATCTACTATAGGGAGTACTACACAGCCCATGAAAACAGTTGTATAATGTGTTCACCTCAACCCTCTTTTCTCCTGGTTTAAATCTAACTTAATTAAGTGCATTATTAAAACCAGTAGAGTGCTCTTTTAACAGTTCACACTTGTTTCCTTGGTGATGGTACAGACATGTTTGTTTCTTTAGTCATCTGATTTTGTGGAAAAATAAGTTGCAAGTGTGATTTTTTCGCTGACAGCCGCTATGGTGGAGCGAAACAACCAACATTCAACTCAAAAAAGTCATATATAACCATTCCATTGACTCCGAAACTGTTCAGTTAAGAAAAACTGCATAGTTCCTCTTTAACTAATAAAATAAAATAATGAAATATCAAAAATTAAGAAGTTATTGGATCACGTATTTAGTTACAAGATTTGTTTGATTTAAGTGCCCCCCAGTATTAATGCAGCAATTAATAATGCTATTTATTACACCTGTGCTTTTCCTTAAAAAGTCCTAATACCACCATTTGGACGAGTCATGGGCTTCAATCTCACTCTAGGCCTTTGCCTTGAACCATTCTAGTCTTTTCCTTTTCCTCTTACTCAGTCACTCTACTTTCTTCCAGTTAAGCTTAAAATGGCAACACACACAGTTACTGGTCAGTGTTGAGTGCTCTTAATTCACACACACACTTACACGTCAGTGTTGAGTGCTCGTAATTCACCCAGACATACACAGGTAAGCATCTTGCACTTTCTGCGCCTCATTACCCCGGGGAACACACTCTACAGCAATATGTTTGAATGTGTGCACTTTGCAAGTTAAAGCGAGCGTGTGTTGGTGCAGTAAGTGGGTAAGGAGGGAGAAGAGCTGGGAGGAGGTTTTATACAGTTTACCTTAAACTAATACAACACAAAAAAAGTGAAATTATGACCCAAGTCTGGACAGCTTTGTGGGGCCAAAATGCTGGATCCCATAACTTTAAAGGGCTGTTTAAGGGTTAAGCCTTGGTTTTATAATTAGGGTTAGAATTAGGTTATGGTTAGAGTGAGGGTATGGGTTAAGGTTAGGCATTTAGTTGTGATGGTTAAGGTTAGGGTAAGGGGCAAGGGAATGCATTATGTCAATGGTGGGTCCCCACAAAGATAGTGAGACGCAATTAGTGTGTGTGTGTGTGTGTGTGTGTGTGTGTGTGTGTAAGGGAGAGTTAATTAGCTAAGTGGTGTAAGTTTAATTGATTAATGAGTGACCTCCACCCTCTCTTCCTGCACTCTGACCCCAGCTGCTTCACCTGGCTGACATGTTTAGATGGATTTTAATCACACATGGGGCTGAGCAACACTTACTGTCACTCCCCGATGTGATCCGAGTGGAGATTTGAGTCAAGCATGCTCAGATTTAAAAGGTTTACAGCATAACATGTCATGCTAAAATTTGGAGATTTCAGAAGATGGAAACCATTTCAAAAACGTTTAAACGATTGTTTGATTGCTAATGTTAGCTCAAAACGCCATTTAACTGACAACCTTTGTTGTGTTTGATTGCTAACTTGTAGCCAGCAGTGAACAAACTTCGTTAAGTAAGTCCATTTTTACTGTATTGACATTACAGAAGTCTCTAATTAGCCTCTTGTATGCTACTTGTCACAAAGTGACGCATGCGCGAACTAAATATGCACTCGACTCACATCGAGCAGTGACACCTACCACCAGGCACACCCACAAAATGGCCGACTTCTTGTTTTAACGCCCCTTCACTTCACAAATGAAGCACAGGTCCAGCAGTAACACTTAACTTAGACAAATGGGTTTGTGTCATCAGTGTATTGTATTAAATAATATTAAATCATAGCTTTTATCAATGCAACTTCAAAAATGAAAACAGCCATCCCAACTACCCAAAGCCCAAAGAGATGTCCAACAGTCCAAGACCAAATTATATTTTATTTACTATGATATGTGACAAAGACATCTTTGAAAAGCTAATATTTAGAATGTTTGCTTGAAAATTCACTGAAAAATGAATCGATTCAAATTAGTTTCAGATTAATTTTCTTTTGATTGATTAATCAACTAATTGCATTTATTGTTACTTTCAGAAAACAAATCAATTGTGTCCCCCATTTTGACTTTCTTATATTTAATAGTGATCGGTTGATTTTCTTGCACATCTAGTAAATCAGCACATACACACACAGACAATTACAGATTTGCCCGTTAATGTTGCTTATAGTGAGGTATCTAATCAATAGAAAGCATATTGACAGTCAGCAGTGTTCTTTAAATGCCATTTCTAAATTACTATTTTAATCTAATTTATCCATCCATCTTCATCCGCTTATCCGGTATCGGGTCACAGGGGAAGCAGCTCCAGCAGGGAACCCCAAACTTCCCTTTCCTAAGCCACATCAACCAGCTCCAACTGGGGGATCCCGAGGCGTTCCCAGGCCAGGTTGGAGATATAATCTCTCCACCTAGTTCTGGGTCTTCCCCGAGGCCTCCTCCCAGCTGGACGTGCCTGGAACACCTCCCTAGGGAGGCGCCCAGGAGGCATCCTTATCAGATGCCCGAACCACCTCAACTGGCTCCTTTCGACGCAAAGGAGCAGCGGCTCTACTCCGAGATCCTCTCGGATGACTGAGCTTCTCACCCTATCTCTAAGGGAGACGCCAGCCACCCTCCTAAGAAAACCCATTTCGGCCGCTTGTACCCTGGATCTCGTTCTTTCGGTCATGACCCAGCCTTCATGACCATAGGTGAGGGGAGGAACGAAAATTGCCCGGTAGATCAAGAGCTTTGTCTTCTGACTCAGCTCCCTTTTCGTCACAACGGTGCGATAAACGGAATGTAATACCGCACCAGCTGCTCCGATTCTCCGACCAATCTCACACTCCATGGTCCCCTCACTTGCGAACAAGACCCAAAGGTACTTAAACTCCTTCACTTGGGGTAAGGACTCACTCCCTACCTGAAGAAAGCACTCCATCGGTTTCCTGCTGAGAACCATGGCCTCAGATTTAGAGGTGCTGATCCTCATCCCAGCCACTTCACACTCAGCTGCAAACCGATCCAGTGAGTGCTGAAGGTCACAGTCCGATGACGCCATCAGGACCACATCATCTGCAAAAAGCAGCGATGAGACCCCGAGCCCACCGAACTGCAACCCCTCCCTGCCCCGACTACGCCTCGATATCCTGTCCATAAATATTACAAACAGGATTGGTGACAAAGCGCAGCCCTGGCGGAGGCCAACCCTCACCTGGAACGAGTCAGACTTACTGCCGAGAACCCGGACACAGCTCTCACTTTGGTCATACAGGGATTGGATGGCCCTGAGAAGGGACCCCCTCACCCCACACTCCCGCAGCACCTCCCACAGTTTCTCCCGGGGGACCCGGTCATACGCCTTCTCCAGATCCACAAAACACATGTAGACTGGTTGGGCATACTCCCAGGCCCTTCCAAGATCCTTGCAAGAGTGAAGATCTGATCGGTTGTTCCACGGCCAGGACGGAATCCGCATTGTTCCTCTTCAATCCGAGGTTCGACTATCGGCCGAATCCTCCTTTCCAGCACCTTGGAGTGGACTTTACCAGGGATGCTGAGAAGTGTGATACCCCTGTAATTGGCACACACCCTCTGGTCCCCCTTTTTGAAGAGGGGAACCACCACCCCGGTCTGCCACTCCTACCGTTCCAGACTTCCACGCAATGTTAAAGAGGCATGTCAACCAAGACATCCCCTCCACACCCAGAGCTTTCAGCATTTCTGGACGGATCTAATTTATGTGCAACACTAATGCTGTTTGCATGCATGGCGGTATGTAATTCTATGATAGATACATTATTTTTTAAATAAATACCTAACATTCTTATAGTTTGAGCTTGGCAATTAAATAATCATATTTATGTATTGCCTTTGAAAAAATATTATGACAGCTTTTGATAAGCAATTTGATTTTGACTTGTATAAACGTTTTTTTCTATTTCACTGGCTTCTGCTGTGATCGATCCAGTGACCTTTGACCTTTACGGTAACAGAGAGAGGCCTGTCTAACCACCAAGCATCAAATCAGAAGGCCCTTCTCCAAATATTTATTTTTACTTAACTGTTTTAATCAATAAAGTAGTCAATCATTCCCAGCATGACAAAAACAAGAATGTCAACAATGAATCCTTTCAACAATAGACTAAAACTGGCACATGGGCAGGACTACGCTCTACTGGACAGAAAAGGAATTACACCCCTAAGAGTCAAACCTGCTTTCACAATGCACTCTTAACTTAATATAAAAGGCATTCATAATGACATATATGGGACATTGACATTTACTAGAGGCATTAATGTCCCCCTAACAATAAAGTGTAAACACTTTGGTGATAATCAACCAGCACTCTCATCAGGTCAAAAATATCAATTTGTCAATACTTTGCTTTATAACCAAAATGAAAAATGACAGAAAAATGTTAAACTGGCAATAATTTTGATGATCAAATAATACATAAAAAAAAAAAAAAGTGCACTAGTTACATCAATGGAGATTTTTTGTTTTTACATTTGAAGATTCCATCCCTTGGACTAAAATAAATAATACAGAAAACCATTAGTGGCAGCCCTGTTTTTTTCTTATACTGTAAATGAAATGGGATCCTTTGGTCTGTTAGTTTAATTTGACCAACTTAAAGTGTAACCACCTGTCCATTTATGACTACTACATGTACAATGCTAGTAGCTTTTGAGTCATCTAACGGGAGTCAATCAACAATTGTAAATAAATGCAGGGCTTTAAGAGGACACCAGACTGCTCAGTGTAGCCAATTACTCACTGTTTACAATGGCAGCGGCAGTCCTGATAAAATAGAGGGAATGCATGGACTGTGAAGGACTTGGGGAATATACACACTCGCCAGAGATCTGGGTTTGTGTGCAGTGCTGTATAGATATGGAGACAGAAAGAAATACCTTCTGGGTAGACTGTAAACATGTGAAGCAGTAATTACAGCCGATACAAGCATCTAGTACCAACGGAATGAGTATTGATTCTGCCCTGTTGTACCTGTGTCTGCATTCATTATATATTATCTGCGATTATCGGTGAGTAAATTAGGGGGACATTTTTAAATGTGTTGCAGTCTGATCCATTAAACCACACCGACGACATTAGCAGAATCTTTGTTACTTATCATTAAAATACTCTTTCTGCAGTTAACTGAAATTGTATCTACTTTTTCCATGAGGCTTTGAGTTTGTGTTTAATTTTTCCTATTTTTAAAAGGGGGTAATTACTTTAAATCAACAGTGGCAGCAAAAGCTATTAACCAAGCACAAAGAAGACACAGGAGGAGCTGGATTATGTTTTTAAATGGACATTAAGTGATCTGCAGCATCAAGATTTGCAGGGGTGCACAGAGAACCACGACACAGACAAGAATATGCAAAAATGATCCAAGATGGCAATATGCAAGGGTGTAATTTCCATTTACATATTTTATTTACAGTTCCTACACCCTTGGCATTATCAAAGATAAGTAAAAAACAAGATCATAAGTGTGACCATACTGAAGAAATGAACTCTTGGAATTTTAAAACTTGTAGGCTTCCAAAGCCATAGAGTGCTGCAACATCAAAGTACAATCAAATGTTAATATGAGCTCAGATAATTCATCAAAGAAGAATAACTGTGCTTTAGGGGGCTGTGGAGTGTACCAGCAATTATTCTGGCTTTGCATTTGAATAAAACTGCATGACACTGTTAGTAGGAGAAACACCAAAAGACCAGTGACACCTCAGTTTCTGTCAACTCTTTAGCATGAAAATGTTTTTAAAAAGTTGACAGTTGTACTGACACACATTTATTATTATCAGAATATAGATGGGCTATATAACAAAGGATTTACTTGATAGAGACTTTACTTTGAGAAGTATCACAAACACATTCTTGTTTGCAAGCATCAAATATATAAAATCTAGCCAAAAAAAATGACAAAAAGCATACAAATATATTTGAATGTCAAAAATGCTGAAATAATTTGAATATTTGACAAAACATCTATCAGAAGGGGAACTTCATAAGCACAATTCCTCCTTCTCAATCGTCCAGAAGGTGGCAGTGGAGGGCGGCTGTGCAGTGTTCAGCCTCCCCTACTGTGAGGACCTCCTCCAGCCTTCACAGAATTACACATGCCCTGTTAATGTATTAATGTATTCCCTTTCATCCTTCCGTGATGACCCACTGACCTGCAACTGCAGAGCTGGATCACACTTCAGCAGCATTATAAGAGAGGAACAAATCCCTGCTTCTTGTCCCTAGTTGAACAAATCCAATTTGGAACACACACACCTTAAACATGGGAACCGCCTTCTTTCAATTCCCTCTTGTCCTGTCTGCTCAGTCAGTCTGATCAACTTGGTAGATTTCCAAGAATATTGTGCTTTCCCGGCCAGCGTTGTGGGAAAGCAGGAGGAAAATCCTTCAGCAGCTCAAACTCCCTGAGTCAGACAACATCTACGTTGATAAAGGGGAGCAAAATCCAACAGAAAAATCCCCCCTGTACGTCCCTAAAACAAGCCACTATACGAGTACATTTAAGGAGCAGTTCATATGATAACAGATGATAGTTCTGGCAGGCCTGATGGTCTGAGCTAAAAAAGAACAATCACTCAACTTTAGCCTTATTAAATGCTTAGTCATAAGGAAACCTGGTGGCTCACAAAAGCTGCACACCTCACTAACTAATGACTGTCGAAAAGGTGAGTTTAAATTGGGAGCTTCTCTACCAGAGTTCCTATGCAACTACTGGAGTGGCCTACTTCTACAGTATATTCAATTAGCCAGTCAGCCAGCACTGGCACTGTGGCCACCAGGGAGGATATCATTCCTACTCAGACACCACAGAGGAAGCAGCTGATATCACATTACAATTCAGTATGCATAACGATGAATGTCCTGTGACGGGCATAGCCAATCTCTCTGACAGTATGAGTCTATGTCCACAAATCTCAGTTACTATTTGGGTTACTTATTATGAACTGCAGGATTATAGAAAAATAAATCAGGAGTAAACTTCTCCCAGTTTCGACAGATTAAAAACATTTCCTTCCTCAGTATATGCAGCTAAATGCACAGATTAGGAATTTAAACACATCATCAAAATACATTGTGGACTAAATAGCTTTCCTTCAGATTAAAGTTGCACTAATGTATTGATTTAATGACGACGTATAGGTAAAGGTCTCCCTCATTGTTGAGCACATACAGAGAATTATCACTCGACTTTCACTGTCACTATGAAGTCTAGTGTTGCAGGCTGACAGTTAGTTACATCTCACAATCCTGACATGACAGACAGTGGGTGTGGATGGCTCCTCCATGGCCATGACAATAAAAACAAAAATTAACTCTCTCTTTTGGCCCCTGCCCTGTGTTGAGCTGCTTGAAGGGAACTATATACATTCTTGTCCTGCAGGTCTGACGTGTAATGAATGATACATTTCAAAGGTTGTGACTCTAAACTCAAACCAAACATAGGCCTGTAGCCTTTTCTATCTACCTGGGTCATATTTGTATGTAAATTAACATTTTAGCTCTCCACTGTGCTCCACATTCAGCTGCTTGCCATTCAACAACCTATGTGCTTTCCATGTGTGTCCACCGCAGCAGTTTCTACTAACCCTCATTTCCTGCCTTCAGCTGCCCTGTGGCATCATTTGATTCCCTCTCCCCACTTTTCCTTACTCACTCTCTCCATCCCCGGCTTTCCAGTTGCTTAAGTTGGCCAGATACATGCTCACACATGCAAACTCTCACAATTGCTCTTTATCTTTTGCTCCACCACTTTAGCTTTCAGCATGCTTCTCTCTCCCCCTTTTTGTCTCTCCCTCTCTCCCTCTCTCTCTCTCTCTCTCTCTCTGCATGCAGCTCACATGCTCTGCTCTCAGCACCCGCCATCAGCTTCATCCAGCCAGGCTGCAGTATTGATGAGGGGAGCTTTATTAGCGGAACAGTACAAATCTGCTTGCCAAAGATCAAATCTCTGAGCGCTTCCTCACGTCTGTACAATACGTTTCATACTAGCCATTAACCCACCACGGTTTTCATCCACAGCTACCGTAGCTGGACTCTCCAGCTCCCAAGGGAATCATTTCAATTAATTAACAGAGGACCCTTCGCTTACCACTTGCTGATCAATGAAGGACCATTAATCAAAACAGCAGACGGCGCTTACACATGACCAAAAAGAACATTGCTAAATGTAATGACAAAACCCAAAGTCGATCTTAAAGCAATAGTCTGACATTTAAATATGAAGCTGGATTCAGCTTCATATTAATGCAGACTATTAACCACAGCCCTTGATTGTACCTGTCTCTCTCCCTCAATTTCTGTCTTTTTGCTCCACTATTGCAACCTAATAAAAAGGCATAGAATTATCTTTAAAAATATGGACAATTTATGAAGTTACGAGGGCCAAAGATAGCGCCTGTATATTAGGGTTATACACTGTATGTGAACATATTGCATGTATTGTTGTAAGTGATTGCTATTTTGTATACATCTACAGTACATGTAAATGATGTGGTATGCATCATATATTGCACCTGTTTTAGTTTTATAAAGCAGGCTGAAATCTTGACAGACTCCAGCATCAGTCTGCTGCCTGATACGGTGAATAAACCCTGTCTCGTCTCTGCAGTGTTCTAGCCGGCTGCCTACTCTCATCTTCAGTCAAAGACTACGAGCTGGGCAAAACCTCAACGAAAATCAATGCAGTTTAAAGTGCAATGTGTGGGAACATTAGTCAGCTCATTTCATGCAGAAAGGCCCATACTGCTACGACTGGTATACTGCTCGCTGACAGATACACGTCCCAGGAAGAATATTAGCATTTAGACTCACCAGTTCTCCGGCTGGCGAAGTTATGTCTAATGAACTCTATTGTGCTGGTGTCGCTTTATATATCTTTCACCCTCACGACCCTAGTATGTTTGTGGATGCTGGGCCATATTCATTTAATCTAGCAGGCAGTTCACATCAAAGTCTCGGCCACTTGAAAGTTGCTATGAGATGTCATTGTCTAATATGAAAAGCAGAAACATTTATAGTCTGTATTCAACAAGGCGGATCAGACGTTTGATTTTTATTCAAGGGTGGGCAGTTGGGTCGACTTGCACCGGAGGATGCATTTGCGCTGATGGTAACCTATGACAGGTCAAAGGTCAAGAAAAGGGTTGCTAGTCAAGCTCTTGCAGTAACCTCCTTCAGTCACATATGTATCTGTTTCATTAGACAACATTTTAAAAAGCCAGAGGAAAGAAAAGTTTATTATTTTGTGGACATTACATAGGTGCCAACTCTACTCTGCCATGCCTCAAAAGTACTGCATCATTGTTGTGCCTTGTAATTATGGTGACTAGGACTCCCTCTGTTATTATTGCTACTAGTCTATTAGAGTCATATATCCAGTGTTGCTAAGGCAACATGCACAACAAAGTGCATGATGGTCCATTTATTTCAAGTAACAGTAAAAACTCAAAGGGAGCTGATAAACTGAGAAAAAAAAATGTGAAGGTGTAAAAGCTATGATCCATCACTAAACAAGTCACACCAGAGAAAAGAGAGCTGGTGTTTTGTGTGGCGCATGCAACAACTTGCAAAGCACTCGTTTGGTGGATATATAACAAACTGTACAGTGATAATTAAAGAAAACATTGCACAGATGTGTTTAAATACTGCATAAAACATAGTTAAGTTGGTTTAAACAGAAGTTCATATGATTCAGTTAATAATCATCTGACTACTTACAGGATATACTTTATCAGATATATCTTTATTTCGTCTTATGTGATAGTTGACTGTATCTTTGAATTTTGGAGTGTCGCTCAGGAAAAAAAACAAGCAATTTGAAGATGTCACCTTGGGCTTTAGGAAATTGTGATATTTTTCCCCATTTTCTGACATTTTGTTTTTAGAAGAAAATGATCAATCAATCCAGGAAATAATTGGCAGATTGATCAATAATGACAACACTCAGTAGTTGCAGCCCTATGAAAAAACATTAAATTATTATACTTAATGGTATAAGAAATGCAGCAAGAATGGGAATCTTGCTAAATCTTTAGTAAATGTTCCTTAACCTGTTGGACCATACACAAGTCAGGTGACTCAATAGCAGTAAGCTTTCAACACCTCAACTCCTATCAAGTCTCTCTCTCTCTCTCTCTCTCTCTCTCTCTCTCTCTCTCTCTCTCTCTCTCTCTCTCTCTCTCTCTCTCTCTCTCTCTCTCTCTCTCTCTCTCTCTCAAACAGACACACTCTCACACACACACACACACACACACACACACACACACACACACACAGTATTTTAGTAGATGAATCCCATGAAATAATACCAAAGCACGACTGCGCATTCTAATCAAAACTGGTGTCTTTTAATTTTGCTGCCGTTGCTTCAGCCTGGTACGTGGTGTTTGTTTTTTTTCAAACTCGCTCTGCATCGCATCAATGTATTTGCTCTCCAACATCACTGATCCACCACTTGTACTGACAATTTTAAACTTCAAGGTGACACAGAGCATTTATTCTCTCACGAATGATACTTTCCCTTTAGGTAAATCAGTACAAAAATGTCACATTGTTTTTTAAACTGTAAAAAAAGTGAAACGGAAAAACTCCTGAAACAACATTCATCCTGAGATACTGTATTTGACAAATAAAAGATCACTTAAATATTGTCCCTAAATAACAGATTCAGTAAATAAACAACTGTCAATGTGTAAGTCCTTGAGTACAGTTTAAAATGCCTCATCTAATAGTAATTGTGATTTTTTTTTTTTTTTTTTTTAAAAAGGTCCCATGGCATGAAAATTTCACTTTATGATGTTTTGTACATTATGTAACATTAATATGCATTCCCCCAGCTTGAGGTCATAAGGGGCAAGGTTACCTCCCCTTTCTCTGCTTTGCCCACCCAGAGAATTTGGCCCACCCATGAGAGAGAGAAACATCATGGCTTTCAAACAAGCAAAGTGGCAGTTGGTCAAGGCCAACAATCATATGTTATTATTATTAATATGTAATAATCAATGTTAATATTTGGTACAGTAGCCTTTGTTTGCAATTAGAGAGGTTAAACGCTTCCTGTAGTTTTTTTACCACTCCTCCACACAGATCTTCTCTAGATCAGTCAGGTTTCTGGGCTGTCACTGAGAAACACAGAGTTTTAGATAATAGAAAAGAGAACTGAAAGGAAAAGCAAAGTTTCTGTTTCTGTGGGACACACAGAAATCAGAATAGCAAATCAACCTTAATCCTCTAGGCACAGTAAGTGATGCATCTTATTGGCTAGCAAGCATGATTGCCCTAACAACAAAACAACCTAAATATTTGCAGGAATTCAAACTTGATTAGAGAACATTAAAGCAAAAAGAAGGTGCTGTAGTAGCCACACTTTAACAATAAATAAACGTCTGACACAGATTACAGTCTGGTTCGATAATAATAAAGACAAAAAAAATCTGTATGAATACATCTCATGTATATTTGGATAATAAAAGTGCATTGGATTTTAAAAAAAGCCCACACAACCTTGGCACGCCGCCGCCCTCTCTCTCTAATCATCTCCTGTCATGTCTATACTAATGACTTTCTAATAAAAAAGGTATACAATTTAGTTGCACCTGTTAGGTTAGGATATCTTTACTCTTCTTATTAGTGCAATTTTTTGGTAACCACACATAAGCCCCAGCATGACTCTACCAAACGTCACCCTGAGTAGAGGACTTTTTGGGAAGAATAACTGAAAATGCCTAGTGGGTTTGCTATGTGATGCTGATAAACGGATAGAGATACATACAGAACATATGTAATCCTCAACATCAAGCACACAAACTCTCCAATGTGTTCCTAATAAGTCCTCTGCAAGAAGGCCTGATCTGTTCTTCTAAGCTTTAGTTAAATCCTTCCTTCCCGTGTTTGTTGGCAAGACTGAACGAAGTAAGATGGCACACACGGGCAATTTTCAAGGTTGTGCATTTATTTGCATGCGTGTCTCAATAAATGAGTTAAAACATGGGAAGTTGTATCAACTCAAAGTCAAGTGACAATGCATGGATTGAACCAAGGTACACATTGATCTGAATGTGAAAGTCTCTTTATGGTGGAAGTGTGTGTGTGTGTGTGTGTGTGTGTGTGTGTGTGTGTGTGTGTGTGTCCGTCCTGATGCCATGGTGACCCAGACCTGGATAAACATCTGCTAGATGAAGAGCTTATGTAATCTGCTTCATTGTACAGCTGAGATAAATAGTCCATCAACAGAAAATTAAATGTACAAATTTGACACTTTTCCTTGTTTTAAATTATGCTAAATTGTATATTTACCTAATTATTTTTCTATTGTTCAAGAAAAAGATCAGCAGATTAGTTAATAAGAATTAAATAAAAATGTAAATGAGAAAAAAATAGTGAAGATCGCTAGTTGCAGCCGTTTCATTGTGAATATATTTAGGAATAATCTGGAATCATTCCTGCGAGTCATTTCGACTCATTTTCTCTGCCTGCTTAATCCTATCAGAGTTGAGCCCTACTGTGTGTGTGTGTGTGTGTATATATATATATATATATATATATATATATATATATATATATATATATATATATATATATATATATCCCAGCATACACTTGGCAAAAGGCCACATCCAACATATCACAAATCTAAGAGCTACCACTGGTTTAATTTATTATTTACAAGGTAGCTTCCTGAAATATATGACAATCCAGCACATTGGATTATTTCACCACCGACAGTCAGTAGGCCTATTTTCACACATCTGTTTGCTGTAATTCAATGTGCAGGTGTTTTGGGAATTCAAGCAGCAGACCCAAGCAGGACCCTGGATTGGTCACTCTGTTGGTATCACCTAATTGAGGCCTTATTTGGGTGCCTGTGACGTCGCTCCAATAGCATCATGCCATGAAGTAAGCTCCCACTCTCCTAACTCCAATTCGCGTGCACTTCACAGAGCCACTGCGCTGCTCACACAGTCCGCTGCAACCAGTCACGCCGGGAAAATCACGCTGTTAAATACGCGTGCATCTCCCCTGCAAGACTGCTTAACAAACCACACACACGGAAGAAAACAATGCTCTTACAAATTCAAGAAAAGTTACATAATCAAACACCATGTGAGAGATTCCCAGATAGGCTGGTGTTATTATCCGTCTGGTAGACTACTGCCATCACTGCTGCAAAGGGGCCAAGGAAATGAGCTGTCAAATCTGTCACACCTCCTTTTGCAACCCTCAGTCTGAATCAATCAAACAAGAGGCCATCAACCTAAGAAAGGCAAAATTAGGTATGAAGCTGAAGAATTGTAGGCTTCTGTGGTTGCCAATGTTGGAAATGCTAGAAACCGCGGTTAGGGAGTCAAGTGTGGACCTCATCGTACAGATACCCAGTTCCCAGTCTGAGTCCTCTAACGTAAACGGAAACTTCCCACACTCCAAAGTAGCCTGCCCGTGTGCTGAAAATACCCTCAGTCTATAGGCAACCACCAACCAAGGCACCGGCAGCAGCGCCCGGCGTCACACGGAGAAGCACCCGCTGCCAAGAAAACCAAACCCGCAAACAAACACTTCACTCCCACTACGTCGAACAGTCATCAACCGCCGCCGCCCTGCTTACCTCCGATGCTGACCCGTTCTGTCTTTCTTTCCCTTTGGCCTCCTTTTTCTGGCCTGGATGGCCATTACTGCCGGGGTGAGGTTACGTTTATCAACGGGCATGACCAACGTCCGAGTCCGGAGAAGGGTGTAGGAGGGACGGGGAGAGAACACAAACACACATCATTAAGCTCTAAAGCTGGCTGGCGCGGGTCATTTAGCGTCATTTAGCGTGCCCGGTAGGTTAGCTACACGCGGAACTTCCACCACTTTCATATTAAATAAAATAAGAAGTGTGGTAGCACGTTCAAGTTAGAGGCTGAGGGATACGCACCTTTCCTGGAGCTCATGTTTCCTCCTCTTCTCCTCAGCAGGAGCAGGCAGCTCAGCAGCAGCAGCACAAAAACACACACACACTAACCTCTACCTTTAGCTGACACGCGCTCCCTCTGGCGGGAGTCGCGTGCAGTCCTACGTGGGTAGATTTGTTTAGTCCAGTTATCTCTATTGAAGAGTAGAACATGTGACAATCCTGTGTGTGTGTGTGTGTGTGTGTGTGTGTGTGTGTGTGTGTGTGTGCGTGTTCACTACCATTTTATGTAAGCGAAAAGACTGTGGAATGGTTTAAGAAACATCTGTTTCCATAACAACAGGTTGATGGCAGCATGACCTCTGCTGGAACATCTTTAGGCTACTGTTTACACTGTAACCCCATGCTGACCTAGGCTAATAGCCTATCCATCCATCCATCCATCTATCCATCCGTGTGTGTGTGTGTGTGTGTGTGTGTGTGTGTGTCTGTGTGTCTGTGTGTGTGTGTGTCACAGTCATTTAAGATTGCAAAAAGAGAAAGACTAACCAGTGCACTGCCTGGATTGACTAAGGATAACAGTTCTGAAGTGGAGTAACAATCAGCTTCCTTCTCTCCATGGATGACATCAAGCTGTACGCCAGGTGTGACATTGATTGATCCACATCACAAGGCTCTACAGCAATGGCATGGGAATGACATTTTGATTAGATAAATGGTATGGAGATGGTATCAAAGAGAAGTAAGGTTGTCACAAAAGAAGGGGTTGAACTTCTAGGAGGCAACATAGCTGATGTTCAGAACAGCTACAAATACCTTGGAATACCAAAAGCAAATGGGACCCATGAGGAGGCTATAAGGCAGTAAGTCACAGCCAAGTAGCAACACCGGGTAAGGCAGGTCCTGAAGAACCAGCTGAATGGTAATAACAAGGCCTGAGCCATCAACACAAATAAACTGCCAGTCATTAGATAGCTGGTATAATAACCTGGCCAAAGGAAGATATAGAAGCCATATTGAGACAAGAAAGCTCACAGTGCATGAAGGGTTTCACCCCGTCCAGCACCCAGAGACTATACTTCAAGCGAAAGGTGGGTGGTACCTACATGCACTAGATAGAGAGATGTCAGAGTGAGGGGGCTGCCCACGGAAAGGTCCCCCGAGCAGCTTAGAAAATAAAATGCTTAGACCTCTCAATAGAAATATTGTGTAACAAACAAAAGCAAACTGTACTGACAAAACATGTATTTAGTTTGGGAAAACAACTGAGGTGCAGAAGCTTAGTTATCTAATAGCTCTTCTCATATGTTACATTTCTACATTGCATTTATGTATACTCAATACAAAAACTTGGTAGCAAGCCCAGGATATTGCTTTTATACTATTTTTAGTTAGCTGTGTGTTTTTTGTATTCCTTCTCAGCCCACTCATGTGTTTTATGATATTTCATCAAGATGTATTGGATTTTTTACATAGATTTTGATCTTGTATGCTTGGACAATATTATTTTTATTGTGGTGCACAAAAGCTCAGTCAATCTTGGTATGAGAAACACCATCTTAGGGTGATAAATAATGTGAAATTATTTGTCCAGGTCTCACTACTCATGCAGTGGTATTTATACAGCTCTCCAACAGACAAGTGAGAATTAGACGTGCATTTAAAATGTATGTTTATGGATAATAATATCTGTTAAGAACACAGCTCCTTCACAAAGACTGAAATCGCAAAAGATTTAATTACCAGAGTGACAATAAGGGACACATGTGTTACTAGAAGTAGCCTACAATAAGTATAATCCCCAATCCCTTACAGTTTAAAAAAGGAGTTCATTTGTCAGGTAGATAAAGCTCTTATAGTATAGAATGTAAGAAAATAGTGAAAGGTGCTATTTAAACCCTTGTTTTATCTGATCAGGAGTCCAAAACCCTAACAAAATTCAGTTTGCAATCAGAAAAGCAGCCAATTATCACCTTTAACAAGTTTGACCATTTTACAAGTTTTGCTTTGATAAAGATTTAAAAGGTTAATTATCAATCTAGTTGCTGATTAATTTTCTGTTGATCAACTAACCACTTAATAGTTAAAGCTATATTAAACTGATACGCACTAACCAAGAGGAGCATCTGTTGGAAGGTCATCAGATGTTTCTCAGCGGAGTAAGAAGGCCTTTGGTTTGACCTATAACATTCAATTCAGGTTCCCACAGTGAAAAGGCACCGCTGGGATTCGAACCCAGGATCTCCTGTTTACTAGACAGGCGCTTTAACCATCTAAGCCACGGCGCCGATATTAGAGCGAATACCACTATTAATTCTTATCGGACATACATCGATGGCATGTTGTAGCAGGCCTATTGAAATAATTTGATTATAGATGGATTTTCATGTATCTTAATGTTTATTTTCTCCCACAATCTATCTACATGATTTTTGGTCTGGTGATGTTAAAATAAAATAATTCACTGTGTGAAGTCAGCCGACACGTGTCCACATGTCAAAGCAACATTAATACAACTTCTGTAACGTTCTGTGAAAGTTGCTATGATAACGGCAAAATTGCATAAGAACATCGCGTGCGTGTTTTTGAACATTTAACATCGGTATGTAAAAGAATGTGTGACAGTTAAGACGTTTGATCTGTTGTTTTTCCTCTTTTTAAATTTTTTAAATTTTTTAAATTTTCTTTTTCTCTTTTTTTTGTTGTTGGTCGAGTGGTCGAGTATAGTTAATGATTGACAGGTCCCTAACCAAACGTTTGCAGTGGGTGGGCTTTAGGGTAGGTTCTGTTTCCGGAAGCAACGACCCACCCACACACACACACACACACACACACACGTGTGTGGAAAAAGCTGGCGTTCAACGCTGTCCGTACTCTTCTGATTATCAATAGACGCAGGTAAGTTAAATTAGACGTTTGACTAGAAACAACAACGTATTCGCTTTATTTACACTGACGTTTCAGCTTAGCTGTGCTACTAGCAGCGCTAACCTTAGCCAGCGATGTTAGCTAATGCGAATGCGCTAGCAACTTTGCTATCTTTTGAGCATTATGTTCATTAACGTTATGTATTTTCAAAGCGTCTGAAACTCGGCTCCGTTAAAAAGTCTCTGCAAGTGTTTGGCAGCTGTGAGTCAAGAAGCGTTTCCATCTGTCTCTTCTTACCTCAGCTCCTCAAGCAACGCTAACGTTAAGTCAGTAGCATCGTTTTCTAGGCCATTAATGTCATTTGAGTTTGCTGTCATTAACGTTACTCATGCAAACACGGAAATGCAATACAGCTGTATTTTAAGTTTATTTCAGTGCAGCGGCTTTAGATTACTGCGTAGATTTAAGTACAGCAGTATATTATAATATACTATACATATTATACATATACAATGTTACTAGTGATGATATATAAAACAAGATGCATCAATCCAAAATTACATTCCTGGGTAAAACTTTATTCATCTCACATCGGGGAAATGTACTTGTTACAATTGCTCAAAAGTAAAAAAAAACAAAGGAAAGAAATTGACTGAGTGATTAAAAAGAAAAACAGAAGACAAAACAACCAGAATAATGGCCAAAAATACTAATAAAATAGCTACATCTTTCAAGTACACAGAGGTATCTATGATGGATAATTGCACAGGATAATTGGAATACACACATGGTGTGAAGCATTGTACTTGAAAATACAGTATATAAATAAATCATGAGTTCATGGCTTAGATCATATCAGATTAAAATCATGGGTTATTAGTTTAAAATGTTGACCATGTCATTGTAGTGTCCCCAGTTTTGAAAAATATTTATTTTAAAAATAAAGGGTTGTATCTAACACCATCCCGAAATGACTAATTTTCTCAAAACATTATACAATTATTTTCATTGTAGGTTTACTTCCCTTGACAAGTAAAAACAAAATATCTATTCATTTGTTGGAATACCCTCTAACGATTGTATTTTCTGACTATGTTTGTGTTACAACACAGTTTCTCTCTTTGTTGTCACAGCTTGGCTCTGATGGCTGAGTCTGTGCCTGTCCCTGTCCAGTTCGGAGAAAAGAGAGGCTGTCCAGAGGAGGAAGAGGAAGACACGCCGTCAAAGAAACCCAAAGTTGAGAGCGATCACAAAAATGGAGGCCCTCCCTACCAAGATGAGGAGGAAGAGCCAGAGGGCGAAACAAATGATGAAGAGGAGGATGGTGAGACCTTTGCTGATATGATGAAGCATGGCCTCACTGAGTTGGATGTGGGCATCCTGAAGTATGTCAGTGACCACGAGGGCTTCTCAGGAATCCTGAAGGAAAGGTTTGTCCTCCAGAGTCATTAGTTTACATAAATAGTTTCTATTTGAATTGTTTAACAGATGATTGATTGCGGTTTGTTCTCAGATATTCTGATTTTGTGGTGCATGAAATCAACAAACAAGGCAAGATCTTGCATTTAGATGACCTCTCTATCCCTGTAGAGGCTGAGGTAAGATATTGGATTCAGTTTCAATCACTAGCGTTACTTCTGCATTATACTATTATTGAGATTTTTCTAACATGACTATATCCACAAGATGACTGCAAGGGAGTACCAGTCAGCATTTAGAATGCTGTATTATTTCTTGTTGAACCCACTCAGAGATGAAAGTCAAATTATTATAGACAAAGACTGTTACTGTGCTATTGATACTGTTAGCAAAACAGATATTAAAGAAACACTTTAATAGAAATCAACTGTCACATCAAGGTTTTGTGTTTCTTCTAATTTAGGAAGTCCCAGAGGCTCAGTCAAAGCCTCAGGAATCTGACGTCCTGACTGAAGAGCAGAAAAAGCAGCTTGGAGAGCTGCAGCACTTTAAGAATAAAGAGGACAATGTCTCTATTGAGGTGAGTTTACGTATCCTGGATCCCTTTTTATGACATCACTTAGGCCTCATTGGGAGTTTTACGTGATGCCCATACTCCTCTTTTAACATCCCTAGGTGATGGATGATACTAAAGAGAAGCGGACGCTGGTCCACAAAGCCATTAAGACTCACTTTGCTGGTCTGGAGACAAAGACAGAAGAGAAGGAAGGACGCAAGTTCATAGTGGCCTACCATGCTGCTGGGAAGAAAGCTCTAGCTGGTATGTGGAGAGAAGACAGAACCAGGTGTCACATGTCAGCCTTAAACTGTCTGGACAGAGCTCTTGACTAGTAAATTAATACAATGATCAGAAAACGGATATATTGCATGTCTGCCTTCAGCTCATCTGCTGCAGTGCATGTGGTCTCCAGGACAGTAAAATATGTTTCACGCACTTGTGCATGATCAAGACCTCTGCATGATTCTGCTCCAATCTGTATTCACAGTGGTTTTCAAACAAGCCGATTTTTGTTTTTAAGTGACTTTTACTATTTAGTGGAATGCAGGTTTCTAGATTTCATTTAGTTTGGTCAGAATGAATGTTTTAAAAGACAATAAGGATAGCAAAGATTCAGTTTTGTGATGCCTTGAAAAACCATGCACCTTTGTTGCATAAACCATTTAAATATCATGCTCCACTCTCAGGCCCATGCATGAAATCTGACCCCTGACAACTTTCCCCACAGTCCTTAAACGGCTCTTTCTTAGTAACATTATTCTATCCTCCTTTTGCTCTTCTCTGGTGGATAGAGGTCAA
The DNA here is from genome assembly GCA_013375575.1 of Percina caprodes. Lineage (NCBI taxonomy): Eukaryota > Metazoa > Chordata > Actinopteri > Perciformes > Percidae > Percina > Percina caprodes. Next base: position 1,080,759 of record JABXJD010000069.1, on the reverse strand, counting down.
AGCAACTGCAGGTAAGAACCTGTTCTCCCCACAGCAGAGAGGAAGTGGTTAAAACCCACATGGACTCAGGTGTTGGTTACTAGATGTTTGGTTTTTGTAATTATAATAAAAATTATTCCCTTTTTAATTATTTATTTTTGAAATCACAAACTAGTTGTCTTTATAAGTAATGTGTTAAACTGGAATCTTTAAAGCTATTTGTGTTTTTGAATGTTTTAATTCAACAATTCTTATTGTATTTAAGTACAACTTCTTTTCTGTGTCTATCAAAGCTCCAAGGAAACACTTCTGGCCTAAAAACCGGGGCAGTTTCTGCCACTTTGTCCTGTACAAGGAGAACAAGGACACCATGGATGCTATCAATGTGCTATCAAAGTTCCTCAGGTCTGAATGTAGTACTTTAAAAATAACCTTAATTTTATAATGAGGGACATATTGACAGTCTATTTGCCCAATGAAATATGATTGTACCTAAGCACCATCATTACAATAATTTGTGTCTTTCTAGGCTTAGACCCAACATGTTTTCCTACATGGGAACCAAGGACAAGAGAGCCATCACTGTGCAGGAGATTGCAGTGCTCAAGTGAGTGTGTAATGCTTTTAGCAAATCACAACATTAATTACTGTGTGCATTCATTTGCAAATTGTCTGTGGGTGATTTTAAATAGGTGGTACATATTCCATCTTGTCACTCACTGCTGGAGGTGTTTCTGCTGTTACTAGGCAGATGATCTCTGGTGAATCTGCTTGTTGTACAGGATCAGTACTTAAAGAAACCTTGTCCCTGTTCTCTCAGGATCACAGCAGAGAGGTTGGCTCACCTCAACAAGTGCCTCATGAACCTCAAGCTGGGAAACTTTTGCTACAAAAACCACCCTCTTAAACTGGGAGAGCTGCAGGGAAACCACTTCACTGTGGTCATCAGGTCAGCAGATGTTATTTATGTTGACGTTTTACCTAAAGGTCCCCTGCCACACAAAACCGTTTTTACTTGCATTTTTAGAAATATGTTAGGTCCATGTGTGTTTGTTATGTTGTGAATGTGAAAAAGAACTGTCACCTCCTCTGTCAGCTCTAGCCACCAAAAAGAAATAGGCGGAGATATCCGGCCAATTACACAAGCTGGTCAGTGTGACGTCATGCTGCCTGAGCTCATTACTATTCATGAGCATGCCCAGTTGCGCTGGGTAAAGGATGCTGATAGCCAGGCTCTCGTTGGCTAGCTGTTACCCAATCAGAGTCAAGCAGCTTAGCTCATTGAATATTAATGAGAACTGGCACAAATCGAGCTGAGTCTTCTTGAAGGCTTTCTATACCACACTAGAATGGCTTTAAAAGGTAACCAAGGCATTTTTCATACACAACTTTTTCTACAAAGTCCATGGTAGAACTTCAAACATTACCTCAAAGTAATGAAATACGTGTGGCTGGGCACCTTTAACTGTTGTACATTATACCCTTTTCCTGTGTCTTGTTTTGATTACTGTGTAACCTGTATATAAAGACCAGTAACAACCTAAATTTGGCCGTGATGGCTGCTATCGGATTTTTACAATTGTGTGGTTTTCATCAGTCTCCGAAAAATAACCCAGGTCACCATGGACAGTCAGCACGTCTTATCTTGTGCTTATTATGATTTTGTACTGAATACAAAAAAACAAGTAATTAAAAACATCTTGGAATTCATAAAACACTTAAGTATTAAGCTGACAATGTTATCTCCAAACCTAGGATATTTTTTTAAGATAATTTTTTTGGGCGTTTTAGGCCTTTTATTTTCATAGGACAGATGAAGGCATGAAAGGGGAGAGAGAGGGGGAATGACATGCAGCAAAGGGCCACAGGTCGGAGTCAAACCCGCGGCCACTGCGTCAAGGAATAAACGCTATATATGGGCGCGTATTCTTCCAGGTGAGCTACCCAGGCAGCCCAAACCTAGAATATTTAGCAATTCTCATGTCACTAGAAGTTAAAAGCAACCACAACAATGCATTTCCAAGAAGTCAACTACCCAGATAAAGTCCATAACAAATATTGCAGCTTTCCATTCAAATAAATAATGCATGTTAGCATGAACAGTCTTCTCAACTATTGTTTAATTATAAAATAATATGATCTGACAGCATATTAGCTGGATAATTGTAGGATCTTGTTTGGATTTAGTCTTTCATCAAAACTCATCTGATATAATCCTGAAAGGTCCAACAATCTCCACGTCTACAATACGACTCACAAATAAATAAATAAACTGATACCTCAATTTGATTCTTCAAGCATGTTCCTGTTCTTCAGTTAATTCCGTCATGTTTATACCTACTGTATTAACGAGTAGCATAAAGTCTGAGGTCTAAAGACGTCCCATTGATTTCCTTTTATGTTGTGTTTCTTTACATTTTGTGCTTCTAGCCTCCATTTTTGTAAAACACTATCCTCTATTCAAATAGCTCAGGCATGCTGTGTTACCTTCACTGTTAAATGACCGTACTTCTCATTATTGTTTTATTTGATGATTTGTTTGTATACCAGGAACATCTCAGGGACAGATGAGCAGGTCGCTCAGGCCATGACATCTCTTAAACAGACAGGTTTCATCAACTACTATGGCATGCAGCGCTTTGGCACCACAGCTGTGCCTACACAACAAGTTGGCAGGTAAGGTCATGACGGGGAGATACTGACAAATTGAAAATGACTTTGCATAAGTAATGATAAAGCTGGGCAATATATCGACATTATATCGATTTGGGATATGAGACTAGATATCATCTTAGATTTTGGATATTGTAATATGGCATAAGTGGTGTCTTTTCCTGGTTTTAAAGGCTGCATTACAGTAAAGTTATGTCATTTTCTGAACTTACCAGACTGTAACTGTTCTATTATTTGCCTTTACCCACTTAGTCATTATATCCACATTACTGATGATTATTTATCTAAAATATAGTATTATATAATATTATAAATATAAATATTTGACCAATAGTCAACACTACAATATCTTTGTGGTATCAACAGCGAGATATTTGGTAAAAAAAATATTGTGATATTTGATTTTCTCCATATCGCCCACCCCTGACAAGTGTGGTTTCATCCTTTTGTTTTGGGACAGGGCTATCTTGAAAGATAACTGGAAAGAGGTGGTGGATTTGATTCTGAAGCCTCGCCCTGGAGGTAATGAGCTTTTTTCTTTTTAATCACACTTTTTTTTTTTCTTCTTTTTTTTTCTTTAATATTTGAAGTGGTTACAAAGTATGTCAAAACTTCCTCCATCTTTACTGCATTTTGCAGCGGAGAAAGAATTCCTGGTCCGCTGCAGGGAGGAGTGGGCAAAGACTCAGGATCCAGAGGCAGCCTTGAAAAAGCTGCCCAACAAGCGCTGTGTGGAGGGGCAGCTGCTACGGGGCTTGTCCATGTATGGCAAGAAGAACATTGTCACTGCTTTTGGACTGGTAGGTTTTTGTATTAATAATAGGCTGGGAATGTGGGTGAGACATTCAGAACATAAAATAAGCAATGCAGTCAGTTATAGTGCTCTTATAACCAAACTGGCCAAAAGCCCAACTAATTGTACACGGCAGATGTCCGGTGTAAATATGTGTTGTATGCTACTTGGAACAGCTGCCTGTTGAGTTAAACCTGCATGTTCACTGGCAATTAATTTACATCCAAAGAAGCTTATCTGATTACTGTCGGTTCTTTTTTTTTTTCTTCAGATTCCTCGTAACAACCGCCTGATGTACATCCACAGCTACCAGAGCGTGGTGTGGAACACCATGGTGAGCCGCAGAATCGAGGCCTTTGGTCTGAAGGCTGTGGAGGGGGACCTGGTGCTCAAAGGAAGTAAGTTCATCTTTCTTTCCAGCAAGCTAAAGTTTTGTACCAAAGGAATAGTTTGCTGTTTTGGTAAATATGATTATTTGCTTCCTCACCTGGAAAAAACACAAATATTTAGGTTTAACACTTCAGGTTTTCATCTGCAGCTTCATATTTCACGTACAGCTATGAGGGATAAAGGTATCATCTTTTCATCTAACAGCAAGAAAGAAAAATATCTTTTGTCCCAAAATGTCAAACTATGGCTTTAAGTAGTTTTAAAGAATGCAGATCATTTTTCAATTCCTGTGTCATCAGAAGTTGAAAGGGGCGAAACAAAACATTTCCAATTTGTTGCTACCCATATGTCTACATAAGAAAAATCCCCTTTCCAACCGGTAATTTGAATTATTTGAACAAACTAAAACTAATATTAGTCATGGAAAATGCACTTAATATAATGGGATTTGAGTTTTAAACGTGAAGACAAATTCAGCCTCATGCTGTTAAAAGGGAAAATGCTGCCGACTGATGTTGTCTCTGATATGTTGATGAAGCCACAGCACACGTGCTGTCTGCAGAGGAGGCCGAGTCGCTCCATCCATGACATCGTAATGCCACTTCCTGGGTTTGATGTCATCTACCCCTCTCATCATGGTAAGAAGTGGCTCTGTGTGATTTTAGAGTTCATTCATTTGCATGTTAAATAAAAAGATGTGAAAAATAACATTGGGTGGTTCTGACACTAACATATGTGACAAAAACACCCTTTACCACAGACACATGCCATTGGACTTTTTTTTAAACTACATCAGCCTCAACTGTTTTAATAACAAAACTGCTGATAAAAAGCTAAATGAAATAGAAAATAAAGATGTTTGAACACAATTTAAATTAATTGGCAAATAAATGGAATTAAGGTAAGCCTACAGAAAAGGAAAGGAAAGTTTAGTCCTGAGATTGTAATTGACTGTAATGCTTGTGTCTTTTTTGTCAGTGGGCAAAGGTTACAGAGAGCTACTCTCTGCAGACGGGTTGGACATTGACAACATGAGACACAAAGTGAAAGACTACTCTCTGGCTGGAGCATACAGACGCATCATTATCAGACCCAGTGATGTCAGCTGGTTAGTAGCAAATTAAATTACTACTATATGCAGTTATTTGAATGCTTTACATGAATTTTTCTGTAATACTGAGTTTTCTCTAACCGGGTGAGTTGTGGTCTCTTTTACGCAGGGAGGTGATTAAGTACGATGACCCAAGGATCTCCCTAGTGCATAGTGATTTGGAGAAATTGGAGAACAAACCTCCTCCTGTCTTCAACGAAGGTAAAGTTCCGGTTAGGATTGTTTTCGCTGTGTGTTAAAAGTGGTAATACACTAGACTGACTTTTTTCTGTGATAGGAAAAAGTGATTCAGATAAGGCAACTCTCTGAATTGTTCTGTTCATGTTTGTTTGTGCTCTGCAATTGGTATTTTCACCAATTATTTAAAGATGCAATATCTAATACTGACAGCTAATGTTTAAAATAGTTACTGCAAGCTAATGTTTTATACTAAAGGAATAGTTTGCTGCATTACAAATTCAAAATACTGGAGAGCGTCGTCTCCGCAGAGTTTTGTTGACTGCTCATGAGATGGCAAAGTGTTGACAACCATCGTTTTACACACTCTTACACAGTAATTTTCTCCTTCCTCCGACAGAGTATCGAGCCCTGCGGATGGAGTTCTCCCTGCCCCCCTCAACCTATGCCACCATGGCAATCAGAGAGGTCCTCAAGTTGGACACTAGCATCAAGAAACAGACACAGCTCAACACCACCTGGTTCAACTGAGACCAAAACACACCGGCGCAAACTGGACTTCTGCTGCTGCAGGTTGCAAAGCACCGGTCTACTGTGACTGTTGTGAGTGTTTTTAAGTGTGTTATGCTGCGAGTGAGAGCAAGAGCGATTGAGTTTGGTGTGAAGCAAAAAAGATTATTTCTTTGAAGTACAAAGAACAACAATTTATCATTATTCAATATTTTTTTTAAGTGTTTCTGTGCTGCTATGATTCAGCATATTTTGACAATGATTTAAGTGGACTTTTCTGCTTTCAGGCTGCTGTCTCATACGGTAATTCCTGCTGCACAGAGTTTTTGTTTTTTTAACTTTAAGCGAAATGTGTAAATTGAAGGAAAAAAAACTCTTGAAGAGAGAAATAAAAAATGAGTTATTAGTGTGTAGTCTGTCTTTGATTGGCTTGACATGTGTATTGTCAATATGCTATTCATTTCTTTGCATAATGAGTGTTAGTAGGTGCGCCCATCTTTGCACTCATGGGTGTGCTGGTCTTACAGGGAGGTGTGTTGAGGTGAATTATTGGTCTAAAGTCAGTAATGCAGTATTTCATTGAGTTTTAACAGCGCATTAGTAAAATGAGCCCAGTCTCGTGTACAGCGCGTGCACACTATGCTTGGTACACACAGGGAAGAGCAGCAGCACACAAACATGCAGTACAAATTAAAATATGACTGTGCAAATCTGCCATCATAATAGCAATGCACCAAGGTACAAATGCGCCTGGCTTTTAAAGGGAATGGGAGATGACACACTGATTGGTTTGTTGCATGTTACGCACAAAATACACCTATGAATTAGTGAAGACATTAAGTACAACCCTTTTGAACCATGCTCCTGGTGTACGGATCCTTTTTTCCGCCGTCAAACTAGCAATAGTGGATTTGGACACGCCTTAAACGCACCTGCGCCATGCGCATCACGCCATGCACTTAGATCGTTAAAATAGGGTCCCTAGTGTTTTAGTCGACTGAGAACTTTTTTTTAATTGTGGACAGCGCAAATAACCTGTTGGTAATGTCTTTTCCACAGAAAGGTGTTTAGCTACACAAAGATTACATAAACAGTCTCCCTCTACTGGCCATCAGAGTTCCGTATGCTTCTAATTAACTGTGAAATGTGTTTTGGGCTCTTAATAGTTTAGTGCTGGTCAAAACAGTGGAGCTGACCATCTGGCACTGTGGCATATGCCAGCTGGCAGGATACAGCTACTCACTCAAACTAAATGTGGTTATTAATTGTACAATTCTCCCTGGGCGATATCTTCCTTCTTAGTGTTGGATCATTTCACTGTTTTGTGTTTTGATGTTGTTTGTAGCACCTATGACCTGCTCTACCAAAGAGATCTTACCAGATCCTGACAACTAATGATAATAATAATGAACAAAGTCACAAAAATATAAGATAAAGATACTGAAAGCTTAGTTTATATTTTTACATCAAACTTTATTTAAACTTATTTAGCTTTTATAATCCACATTTCATGGCACCGTTTGAAATCCAAATAAACTTTCAGAAGAAATGGGACCTCTTAAAAACAGCTGAACCCAAGTTAAAGGTGTTTTCTATTCTGAATACTGTTTTCTATTCTGAATAACAAGTTTAACGTTAAAATATTGTTTTAGAGGATAATAAAATATATACCTTAAGTCTGGATATTGGCCCAGTTTGTCCTGAATTTGAGTGTGTGGCTTCCAATAAGAGAAGTGCATAGTAGCGCTACAGTTAAGAGGCTGTATGCAAAATATAAAACTGCTGAACAAAAGGCCTACAGAGGCAGGTGTAGTTTGCAGTAATTAAGAGGATAAGTTACCATGAGATAAAGTGAATGAATTGTACAACCATGTAGGGTTTTCAGGGTGAGTTTATGCCCAATAAAAACGTCTTAATGCACCATCAAATAATACATAATTGAAATATAATTAATAGTGCAATGTTTAAGGTTGTTTTATTGTTGTATTTAGGTTACAAAGAGGATTTTTAATCAGTTTTTAACATTGAGAATCAGTCTTGACGTATATGTAACAAAATCTAAGCTCAAAGGTCCACTTAATAGTTTATAAGAGCTTTCAACTACATCCTCTAACGTGAATGGAGCTCAGGAAAGCTAGTAAGTCGACCTTTTAACTAAGATTATTTAATTTTACTCTAAACGGTAAATACTGGGTAAATAAGTAGAGAGCAGTCCAATTATAATGAAAAGCAGGGTAATGGTGATATGACAAAAAATTTAATTTGCAAACAAGTGGCCACAAAGCAATTATATGGAAGTCTGTAAATTGGATAATGGAATTAAAATTGAGACATGGGCAAAAAGTTTGATTTACCCCAGAAAACTGTAAAATTTAGAATAAATGAATTAAATATTTAATGTAATGAGTTTCTTCTAATCAGCTTCTAAATGTTGAATATTATTGACACTGACATGGATATGAATATATATACTAAATATAAAGGACCCATCTTGATTTTCTTAAGGCAGATGCAGGGCACTATTAGGAGGAACACAGTTGTCATAGAAGATCTGGAAAGAGCTACCAACATAAGTTACCCTCTTCAGGAAGTCCTCCAGCTGCGGCACTGTCATCTCTTGAACCTTGTTATCCTCCCTGTCGTTGAGCCCATGAGCTGCAAACGCAGGAAACTTAGAGCGCTCTGAGTATGGTGCATTGTGGTCAAAATCAATGCAGCAGTAGGCCGACCAGAGGTAGGTGGGGATGCCCAGGCGATTGATGTTGTGGCGGCGGACTGTGTGCCCCGAGGTAGTGACCCCAGTGATTACATAGGCGGTGCCACGACAGTAGTTGTTGAGCCGCCTGCGAATGATGTGCTCGTGATTTTTCCAGGGACCAATGTTGAACTCTCGGACCTGAGGGACCACGTTTGTCAGGGTGTAGGTGGCTGCTTTGTCATCAGGGTGGGCCTGGTGCTCGTCTGGATTCAGCTGACCACGTTCATAGATGACAGTGTTAGAGTAGTCGTCAAGCACGGCCTGAGCATCCTCAAAACTACTGTGGACGTTTTCTGAAGGGAACGGCTGCATCTCACGTGATTCAGACACTGTGGAGAGCTGTCAGGATAAGCATTGTCATTATTAAAAACTAAAAATGTGTTAAGTAAGTATATCTTTCCAAAATGTCCTATTTTTAACATTGGAAAGTATGCTTTTTTTTAAAGGAGGGAATTCTCAGCCCTTACCTGTGGCTCATACATCCAAGGCACATCAACCTTCTTGGAGCCGTCCGAGCGCTTGAAGGTGTACGCAGAATAAACAGGGATGTGGTTGAAGGTGTCGTACAGGGTGACAAATCTTGGGCTGCCCGCATATATCTGGCAAATATTTTTTAAATGCTGCCCCTCAAGACCTCGAGGAAACGTGCCCATGTACAGGAACTGTTTACACTCAGGTGAGAGATTTTCCTTCACCTCTGCTCTTGCCATCACAATTACAAGAAGATAGATGAGCATTTGATCCCTTCTGTAGACAATCATGACGAATCATGCAGTCCCTGCAGAACATTTAATCCTTTGGAAACTTTGTCCTGCTGTGTGGACTTGTATGTGCCTCCTCTGTGCTTCATACCATCCTAGGCGTATTATGCAAATTCTTATCTTTTTCACTTTACAAGCAGCCAAACTATTGCCATGTTTGAAAATTCTCTGGTCATTACAGTTTAGAGATCCTAAATGTCCTCCTGCCCAGAGTAATTCTGTCTGACTGGTCCTCTTTCAGGTTGAAATTACACAGGAATCTTGTAATTGAAGTGAATTATTATCCTGAAAACCAGGAGAGTGAGGCAAATATGCACACAGCCAATAGGCTTTTTTCACAGCAGACAGTTTACTAATAACATGAATAATGACTCTGTTCCATTTGCACTAAGTGTTCCTGTAAACCATTATTAAATAAAAACCTGTGAATGCCCTGCAATGATGTGTAAAAATGTCAGCTTTGAAAAAAATAACATTAAGACCATTACAGTCATTTAATGTTAAATATTTAATGCTTTTCATTCAAGCCTCAATACACTAATGAACTCAAAGGTCACAGTTTCCCATCCTTGTCATAAGCTCTTTATAGGCCTAGAAGGTTAGCCAAACATATCCAGAACAGAAATACACTTTCTGGTAGCTGACAATCAAATTAAGCAAAGCTGCTGGATATTTCATCCTTAAGCTAATACAGAATCCCTAAGACCCACCAAACCTTATTAATATTGTAGTGAAGCATCTCTTCAAGTGCAATTTTATTCACTTTGTTTCACCAGAACTGTCTACAGATGTGTTCTCTGTGAGCATAAAAAAATGAGCATAAATGTATGTACTAAATTTCATGACAATCCATTCAATAGCTGTTGAGACATTTCACTCAACATCTGAAAGAAATTCATGGTGGTGCTGGAGGAAAAAATCTAAATTTCTCAGTTTCAGATTTCAGTTTAATTTTGAAAGCCTGTAGAGTGTTTGCTCTCTGGTAATCTGCACCAGAATATAGAAGGCTGCTGTTAAACACATTTTTGAGATGTGGATTGATCTCACCACCCAAACGCCTTTGTTCTCTCAGGAATTTGGGGGGGGGGGTTACTGTAATTCATTCCACGCTAAAGACTGTCAGTCTTTATGTGGTCTTCCAAAGTCTTCCCTGGACATCTATGTGCTCTGTTGGTCTAACCCTGTGTTGTTACACTGAAGCGCTTTCTTCCCTTGTTGTTTCCTGCTGTGATCCTCAGCCTACAGTTTTCTTCTCAATGAAACAGTATTTACTACAGCCTTTCTTTCTTTCCTTGTGTGTGTGTGTGTGTGTGTGTGTGTGTGTGTGTGTTTGTGTGTGTGTGTGTGTGTGTGTGTGTACGTACTACCATTTTCTGTGACAGAAAAGACTGGAATGTTTTTTAGAAACATCTGTTTCCATAACAACAGGTTGATGGCAGCATGACCTCTGCCCCTGTGGTAACAAACACTTCCTGTTTACTATTGGAACATCTTTACTGTTTACACTGTAACCCCATGCTGACCTACTATATCCATCCATCCATCCATCCATCCATCCAGACATCCGTCCATCAACAACAGCACTTAAAAATAACATTGAAAAGTCAAAATGCCACTAAACCTCCTTTTTATTATAATAGGTGAAGTAGAAGGGGTTGTGGACTACATCCACCTTACAGAGGTCATTTTTATAAAAAACTGAGGAGTAACTAGTAGTACTTTTTTATTGTTAAATGTAGTAAGCTAACATTATCTCATAAAGGCTCAGGGGATAATACACCAACCATGAACTGCAATATCTCTGCTTGGAATCTCCACTATTGCTATCACAATTATATTATTTCATGAATGTAATATTGTAAAAGTTCAAGTTTTGATTCAAAGACTTGAATTTCTAGTTCAAAATCAAAATCAAATTAGTTAACACAGCTAACATCTTACACCTAAACTGACCATATAATTTCTAGTAGTTACATGACAGTTTGTCCAGCTGCCACTGAACTTTTAAACATGCAAAAAAGTATGTGTTATGATGACAATTTACGTATTACAAAAGTATATGCTGTTGTTTAATTAGAAAGACAGTCACTGCTCATATTATAGTAAGATAATTTATATTACACTTACTGTCCACATATCTAAACAATAACTCTGATAAGATGCCCATACTAGTCTTTCTACTATCCTTCCCTGTATTTGCAAATAGCCATATCCCATATGAAAATTTGTGAAAACATCTATGCAGGGTAGATGAGACAATGTGTAACTGTAAGAAATAACTCTAAAATGGATAAAGCTCTGATAGCATATTGCTGCCTGGTAGGGCTGTAACTATGACTGGACAGAAAGGTAATGTCCTTGATATTTTGTCTTTGCCCACTTTAACGCAAAGACACATTTTATGTAGGAGGTAATAGCAAAGTAACTAGTAATTGACAGCTGTCAAATAAATGCAGTGAAGTAAAAAGTAAGTAAAGTACAAGTAAAAATTGTACTTATGTTCACCCCACGTCATTTAATACACTTCTTTACTCTGAAATGGCACTCTCCTTATGGCAAGAGATAGGACAGTGTGGGACAGGATCTACTTTCATCTGAAAACTATCAGTATTTTTCTTTTTTTACACAAGCTATTTACAGAATAATGTCTTAAATGCCTATTTAAATCTATTCATGAAGGCTGCCTCACATACATTCACTATTCTATTCAGATATTGTGGTCAGACTATGAAACTGAGGTCTGTTATTTGTTTGTGCTCTGTGAGAGTTGTTACATTTGATGCATTTGAACACTGAGCGTGAACATGTGAGACACAAAAGAGTGTGTTAGTGTTTGCACACATTTGTGTACTGTATGTGCATAGAGAATATGAGCAGCCTAGAGGATTGTGGGGGATTTGTTTGTGTGTTTGCAGTGGGGGGTTATATTGTGTCTCTTGGGAGGTGTGTGGGTTTGCTGTGGGGGGGGTGTTTGCAGGTCTCGTAACACTGCTGGGGTGGTCTGGTCTTAGAACAAGAGAAAGCTGTGTGTGTGTGTGTGTGTGTGTGTGTGTGTGTGTGTGTGTGTGTGTGTGTGTGTGTGTGTGTGTGTGTGTGTGTGTGTGTGTGTGTGTGTGCACATAGCTATATATTTAGGCTTGAGAGGAAGGCACACTTGCTGGCTCAGTACAGATGTACAGATTGAGAGAAAAACAGGAAAAGTCCCAGAGAGAAGACAAGATGAGAGGGCAGTGGTTGAATTTTGCTCTACAATGATTATCACAGCATCTTAGAAAGGATTTCATCGTCCAAGCTGTTGAAGTAGCCTCAGGTAAGTGAGCTTCAGCATAATTCTTCTCAAGACCCAGCCCCTCATTTAGGATTGCTTGGGTGCAACGTTTACATGCCAAACGTGCAGTTTGATAGAGGCTGCAATCAAAATTTACAGAATGAATTTTTCTTTTTTCAAAATGATGTTTATATATTTTTATCAATTAAGGGATATGTAAAAACACATCCCAACCCATCCACCATCCCGTCAAAACAACATCATACTATCAGAAAAAATAAAATAATTTCATCGTAGTTAACCTTGTTAATAAAGCAGTCACAGACACAAGATTCACATACTGTATTATTTACATCATCTGTCAATGTCTAAAAAGGTCATTATTGTTTCTTTATAGTTATTGGAGGCTACTTTATTAGTAATGTGATTAGTAATTACTTATTAGTAATGTGAATAGTCTATTTCTGTGTTGTTGATCAAGAACCTTCCCTTTTGATTCTTGTAGGAATGAAACCTTTAATTTAAATGGTGTCAGAGAGGCCTAAATTGGCTGGTGAAAGTGTTTTTATTGCGTTACAACAACAGAAAATTGAGCATTAAGTCTTAGCTTAAGTCTTAGATTTGAATTAAATCCTTTATTTGATGTTATTTATTACAATATGATGATGGACAAGAAATCAGAGTATGTGTTTGTTGTTTGCATGTAAAAACTTTACAGTATTCTTGGGCAGATTTGTCAAAAATTCCTGTTTCCTAATGTATGTAGCAGAATCTTTGCTGTAGCTACATGTTGCCTTGTTGTAACAAGCAGTATTTGTTATTGAAAAAAGTTCTTGAATCTCATAGTGTTTCATTGATATTTCAGACAATCCAATCCAAGAAGTAAGAGTGAACAGGGGAAAGATCTGCTACTGGAATATGGGCCCTAAATCTTATATCTAAAACAATTGTTCCAGTGCAGGAGTTTGAACTTTGTGCTTCTTATTTTGACCAAACTTCAGCTTGCCAAGAAAATATTGGGACCTCCAATGATTTAAATGGCAAACTATTTGATATAGAAACCAAAGAGACGGTGGCACAGATGTCAGACTTCCTCACCTCCCCCTCTCCTTCTATCCCTCCCCTCTTCCACTGCAACTACACTGACTGGTCTCCATCCTACTCCATCATCCCATCTATCTACCTGCTGGCCTTCCTGGTTGGTTGCCTTGGCAACAGTCTGGTGCTGTGGGCCTACCTGGACCGAGCCAATGGGAAGGGAACTGGAAAGCGCTGTTGCACTGGCATTTTCAGAACCAGTCAACAGAGCATTAACATTGCTGGTAGATTTCACCATGGGTCATTTCCTCAGAAGAACAAGGAAAACTGTGGATCTTGGTCAGGACAAAGACCCTCCTCTCACTCCTCCTCCTCTTCCTATTCTCCCTCCATCCCTCGTCCCGCGCGCTCACTAACAGATTCTCTGATAGCCAGCTTAGCGTTAGCTGACCTCTGCTTCCTTGTGACTCTTCCTCTGTGGGCGGTCTACACAGCGATGGGCTACCACTGGCCTTTTGGGCAACCCCTCTGCCAAATCAGTAGCTTCCTCACTGCGCTCAACATGTATGCCAGCGTTTTCAGCCTGAGCATGCTCAGTGTGGAACGGTACTGGGTTCTGACTGGACGCCGGCACTCCAGCCACCATGCCCCACAGAGCTGCCCTAGCAGGGCTTTGTGGATACTCGGAGGGTTGTGGGTGCTGGCTGGGGTGCTGGCACTTCCTGGTCTGCTGCTGCGCTCTGTCAGGGAGGTAGAGGTAGACCCTGAATCTGACTATGACTGGCAGCTAGAGGCAATTCATCCTACTATTGACTCTGGATCAGTCTTTCTCTCCTGCCAGATGGATTACTCCATGCTGATTGGACCAGAGCTGGAAGAGACAGATCGGGAGAGGGCAGAGATGTGGTGGGCGGCCACCTTGAGTCTTAAATCAACTCTAATTGGCTTCCTGCTTCCTCTTGTCATCTTGCTGGTCTGCTACTGCTCCCTGGCCCAGCTCCTCAGCCGACATTTTGGTCGGGGCCCTCGTCCTGACCGCAGGCGCCAGCGAAGACTCCTCAGGGTCATCGTGACTTTAGTGATGGCTTTCTTCCTGTGCTGGCTGCCTCTGCATGTTAATAAGACGGTTTCAATGCTGCTGGAGTTTGGCTTTGTCCCATACTCTTGCTCTTTAGATCAAATTTTACTGGCAGCTCAGCCATATGTCACCTGTTTAGCTTATCTTAACTCCTGCCTTAATCCTCTCCTGTATGCTGCATGCGACCCGTCATTTAGGAAGAGATGCAGAGGAGCTCTTCTCATGTTGTGTGGAACGAGCAGGAAAGGAGGAGGAGGAGAGGAAAGGGAGGGAAAGAAGGATGAAGGTGAGGATGAGGAAGGGAGTTCAGCTTTTCCCACCAGAACACATGAGGAAACAGCAGTTAGGACAGAGGAGGGAGAAGAGGAGAGGGTGGGGGAGGTTGGTGGGATGATTGCTGAGGTAACTGCTTCAAAATGATAGAATTTCAGCATTGTATGCAATGTGTTTTTCAGCAGTTTTTCAGTATTGTAAAAGACAATACACTATAGACTGAATTCCAAAGTGGCTTCAGACTTTGAAAGAAACTGTGTCAGAGGTCAATATTTTCAAAATAAACATCCTTATCAAATGAACATTCTTGAGTTTAAAGACAAAATTCCCTGCTCCCAATCTGCACATTTCCCACAGGAAAGATGCCACCACTTCCTAAAAGACAGTTGAAAGTCTTGCCAGATCAAATGTTCTCATGTCATCTGATCTGTATCTATATTTTGTACTATTAATATACTCTGAGTTGTTTATTGACTTGTCTTGCACTGTTGTTTTCTCTATTAAAATAAGGATCATGTAAACTCACATTTGTCTTTTTAATTGTGAGAACATATAGGCCCAGTATATCTATAAATATGTAAAAATGTTGGTTCCAAAGAGAAACAAAATACAATAGCTCGTAATTATTTTCAGCAAGCCAATTGTATTTGTCAATTTAACTATAAGAAAATACAGTTAAAAAAATAATGTTATATCAGGAGTATAAAAAAAAAAAATCTGAAAAAACTTAAAGGCATGAAGATAAAAACAAAAAACTGTATGGTAAGGTGTAAGTGTAAGGGAAGGCACATGTTCAAATAAAGTGTATATAGCAAAGTAAAAACAAGGTTTAAGTATTATAAACATTTGCAGTACAACATTTACATAAAAGTGTTTTTATTGTAGGCTACATAAAAAGTGCTGGGTTGTTCTAATAAAATATTTGTGTGTGTGAAAATATTACATATTGGCTTATTAAAAAAGATTTCCTTTTTGCATATGTGGCAAACATTTCTATCCAAACCAAAGCAGCTTCCAGCCAGTAAACTCAAAACATATGTACGTCTGGCATTTTGGCAATAATAGTAGTTAAGCCTGATGTAAGTCGAGTGCAGATTTGAGTCGCGCATGCATCACTTTGCGACAAGTAGTATACATGATGCTAACGAGAGACTTCTGTAATGTCAATACAGTAAAAATTGACTTACTTAACGAAGTTTGTTCACTGCTGGCTACAAGTTAGCAATCAAACAACAAGGTTGTTAGTTGAATGGCGTGTTGAGCTAACGTTAGCAATAAAACAACCATAGTAGCTAAAACGTTTTTTAAATGACTGCAAGCTTAGCTACAAGCTAGCAATCAAACAACAAAGGCTGTCACTTGAATGGCGTTTTGAGCTAACGTTAGAAATCAAATAACCATAGCTAGCTAAAACCTTTTTGAAATAATAACCATCTTCTGTTATTGTTTGTAATGATAAAAGTTATTATTTCATGGATTTCACAAAAATCAGTATGCCGTTATGTCGTAAACCGTTTAAATCTGAGCATGCGCGACTCAAATCTGCACTCGACTTACATTGGGCATTGACAAACCCCATTTTTCAATTTGTAGCGTTAAAGGTGTGTTCTGCAGAAGGAAGTACCTGACCCCGTCCAAATAGTGGCGCTAATGCACCATTAAACGGTTTGACAACCCCCATAAAAGTTTTATGATAAAACGACTAGCTAGATTTACTAGTTTGCAGAAAAGAAAGGACGTCTCTCGTTCTCTTAATACCCGGGTAAATCCGTGCTCGGTATCCGTAATACTGTGCACTTGTCGGTGAAAGTCAAAGTTTGATTACAGCAGCTTACTCATTGATTTTCCGTCTTTGTCTTTTTTTCTGACTTACTTTATCTCATATTAGAAACAGTTTGCTGCCACAGAGGAAGTGGCTGCACTGCAGAGACGTTGCCATTTGTGTTGCAGTTTCACTGGTCTGAGAAATAATGAAGATGGGAACAGCATTGCTTTATGATGAGGAGATGACCAAATACAAATTGCTCTGGGTTGAGTAAGTAACTTAGCTAGCTAACTACATGACCGGAGTAGTAACGACACATTTGGTAGCTACATATAACTTTAGCGAGGTAGCTAATCAAATAACGTTAACGTTAAGCCTGAATTAATTATGCTTCATAATAAGTTAACATTACCACGACTGCGTCGTAAAGTCAATGTTAATGTACTTTTCACTTAATTGCATTCCTCTAACTATGTAGTTAGCTAAGCAACGTTACCTTTTATAAAGGATACGTTACAATCTAGCGTTATGCTATCTATTGTTGGTACCGTTCAAGAAATGCAACGGTAACCTAACTCAGCTAACGTTTGCTAGCTAGTTAACAGTAAGCTATCCAACTGAGGTTGTTTGACAATAAGGTTATCTTATTTAGTCCAAATTGTATCAATGGTTAAATATTTGTTAAAAGGTATAGCGTACGAAGTAGTAAATCGTTACTTCAGATCGGTGATTTGGTAGGAACTAAAGTTGTGGTTCGTTGTAGCTAGCCTGAACGGTTAGTGAGGCGCACCCCATTTAAATAAAAAATAAAAAGTTTGCAAGTTTCCTTGTTAAGTCTTTTTGTTGTCAATGTTTTTCTCATACAGTTTAGTTGCTGCTTAATTTGCCCTCTCTTTCAGCACTTTTTATTTACTCATTGCTGGCAAGCTCAACTGCGGTGTTAAGGCAGTGTAAGCTTTTGAACAATTTAACTGTTTGTTTTTTTTTCTCAAGAGTTTGATTTTGTGGCTGATATAACGTCACATTGGTACAGCTAGCTAAGCTTTTGGCAGTTAGAAGTATAGATACTAGGGGTTAAAAAGACTTTTATGCAAGTTGAAGTATCAACTCAAACTTTTTACTCAAGTAAAATTACTGGTTTCAAAACTACTTAAAGTATAAAAGTAATGTAAGGGGAAAAATGGCATCCAGGACAGAAGGTTAGGCAGCGCCACAGGGGGCTGTAGGGCACTACCCCACCTCCCCAAAAATGTTTTCTTCTAAAGGCCATAATGACTATAATGTTATATTAAAATGTTAATGTTGAAACATTTGGGATCCACCTGTTTCACCACATACATGCCCATTGAAAATTAACGCATTTTAGTACAATGCAAATACATTAAAGAACCATGTATGTGTACTACTGGGCATTAAAATGTGTTTCATAGAGCAGAAGATATGATGACTAGTTGGCTATAAGTATTGTAAGGGTGCAAAAAGTCAAACTTCAGAGGCATGTTATCAATAGCCTTTATTGGATGTAAATGTACATCCAAGCTTAGCAGCAGGAATCGGTGAGGGCAACGGATTCACTCTATCTGGATGGGTTTTTTGAACGATGACAAGGCGGAGTGAAAACAAGCCGAACTTAAAGAGGAATAAAAAGGCTATTTTTCTGCTGTAAAATAATGATTCCAGTAAAGTATAGACACCCATAATTTCTACTTTACCACAATGTTCCAGTTCTTCTTTTTTCTTCTTTTTTGTGTTCTTTAGGGGAATGTCCACTGGACCCTGACTGCATTTTCACCTCTCTTATCCGTTTTCTTGGATGTTTGTGCTCTAAAATAAAATGATTAAACTACAAATTATGAAAAAAAAATCATTTCAAATGATTAATGATACAGATTAAAACATCCTCTGGAATAACATACAAATCTTAAACTCAAAATGTAACTGTATGGATCATAATTTAAATAATTTATTTCTCCAGCCCTGCATGTAAGATTGAGGTACCCGAGCGTCTGACAGTGAGTCATGAAGCTTTGATAAAGACCGGTCTTGCTGGTCGTTGTGTCTCCGTACCAGTCCGCGAGGCGACGGATGCAGACATCCTGCTAGTTCACAGGTCAGTCCTGATGTCAACAAAGAGCCCCCACCTGGTTCAATTCCTTTTTCTACCATGTAAGGGTTGAAATAAATACCTAAAGCCACTCAGCTACACACACTTTGCTGCTCTTAACAGTGAGGAGTACTTGGAGGCAGTGAAGAAGACACCGTATATGACTCTGGAGGACCTGCAAGAGTTCACCCAGCAGTATGGTGATGTCTACTTCCACCCAGTTAGTTCTAGACTAAATATTCTTACTAGCTGAGTTGCAGCTGTTGTCATTTATCTGTATCTATAGGTCAGCTTCACTTCTGGCTACTGTAAACATTTTTCTTTTTTATTTCCTGTCCTAGAACATCTATCACTGTGCCAAGCTGGCCGCAGGCGCTGCACTGCAACTTGTGGACAGTGTTATGACGGGGAAGGTGAGGAACGGCATGGCTCTGGTCAGGTGAGGCCATTAACCATTTAGATAGAGCAGTCAGGGTTTGTACCAAGATGCTACAGTGAGTGTGTTAAACTAAATACTAAGCGATCATTTGTCAGTTATATGGTGTTTTGTTCTCTGTATAGGCTCAATTATTTATCAATTACTGCATAAATCTTGACATGTATACCACTTCTCTGTCATCGTTGACAGACCACCAGGACACCACAGCATGCGCAGTGCTGCCAATGGATTCTGTGTGTTCAACAATGTGGCCATAGCTGCTCGATATGCCAAGCAACAATATGGGGTTAAAAGGTAACTTTAGAAATGTTTTTTTTATTCATGCAAGATCTACTGCATTCATTCTGCCACAATATATTTGTTTACTTCTTAATATATATTTTTACATTATATATTCAGGGTGTTGATAGTTGACTGGGATGTACATCATGGTCAAGGGGTGCAGTACTGTTTTGAAGATGATCCAAGGTGAGTCTTTCCTATCTGAAGGATCCTGAATTGTTTATGGGGATGTTGTCTTCTGGCATTATACATTCTGCATACTACATTTTTATTCCCAGCGTGCTCTACTTTTCATGGCACCGCTACGAGCATCAGAAATTCTGGCCTCAACTTAGAGAATCAGACTACGACAGCGTTGGCAAAGAGAAAGGGGCAGGATTCAATATAAATGTCCCATGGAACAAAGTAAGTAACCAAACAAAGACTTGAAGTTATTGTAAATCCGTTTTGAATTTGTTAGGCCTTCTTTAAAAAATGCTGCTTGCTTTATCTTTGCCTCACTTTTGTATTGACTTAAAAAAAAGTAATAGTGTTATAATAGTAAAAACTTCATGGAGTTTGTGCATTAACAATAATATAAATTGTCTTTTGAAAAATTGAAGAAGAAATTAGTATAAAAAGATAGCTTTTGATAAATAACAATTAAGGCTGCAACTCATGTTCACTATTCATAACCTTAATCGTTTCATCAAAGAATCATATAATAAATAACAGCCTAAAGTGCTTTCTTAGTCTGACCACAAAGTAAAATATGCAGTTAGGAACAAATGAGCAGCATTACTAATCTTTTTAAACTGAAACCAGAAAATGTTGCTGTATTTTTGCATTCATAATGGAAAAACTTAAATCTGATCTCAGATTACCTTTTGATGGTTGTGTGCACACGTTTGTGTGTATGAATGTTTTTATAAACATGGTCCCATGTATGATATACTGTATATATGTGATATTTTAGGTGGGAATGAAGAACAGTGACTATCTGGCAGTCTTCTGTCACATCCTTCTGCCAGTCGCATACGAGGTAAGCCGTTTTGGCAACATGAGATCATGATTTTGCGTAAACATACACACTGACTTTCTTAAGCCAAGTGGCGTGTCATCTGTTTGCATTATGAGCTATCTGCGTGTATGTCTACACTGTTTACAGTAGGTGTAAACACACAGGCCACTTGCCGTGTTATCGTGAGAAGAAAGTGACTGTTAAGTTTAGGAAACGTGACACGTGGGTTGGGCTTAGGAAACAAAGAACCTGTTGGCTTTAGGAAAGAAAGAACGGGGTTGGCTTTAGGAAAAAAGAAACCGATGGTGGAGTTTAGGAAACGTGACATGAAGTTGGGTTTAGGAAAAGAAGAAAGGGGTTGGTTTTAGTAAAGAAAAACAGTAGAGTTTAGGAAACGTGACACACGGGACACGATCCCTGGTGTGAGAGTCCTGTGTTTTATCCATCCACCTCCCCACCCACCTCCCTATGCAGATTTTTGCCCTTTAATACTACTCGCTACGATGTAAATTAACATGCTATCGCAAGGTAATGTAAGTCAATGGAAGCCAAATGGCGTTGATAAACTCGCTAAAAAGCGAATATGCGTCTTGATAACACGCCAATAATGGCATACGAATTAATGTGTCATACATATGCCATTTCATGAGATCAGTCTAATTTTGGAGAGTTAACATTTTGCAGATACTGTGTTGGTGATTATTTATGTCAATATATGATTAATTTTGTGATTCTTTCACAGTTTAGCCCAGACTTGGTCCTGGTGTGTGCAGGCTTTGACTCAGCCATCGGTGACCCAGAGGTACTGAATATACATAGCTTAATATTCCATTGTAATATTTGTGCAGATTTCTGTGTATGCTGACCTAAGACTCAGTGGCCACTTTATTAGGTACACATGTACAATGTGTTGTAACTCAATACAACAGCTCTGCCATTAATTCTACTTTACAAAGTTTATAATGTTCCGTTTTTGGAGACATTGGTGGAATGTGGAAATTTAATTATGTGTTTATTATTCAGGACATAGTCAAAGTTGGTGTTGTACTGGGCCCCATTTCAGAAAGCAGGATTAGTGAAAACTGAGTTTGTTAACCCTTAGATGAGGGAAACTTTGGGTTTTCCTTTTCAGAAAGGGAGGTAACTTCACCTCAGAGTCAGTTACTATGGTAACTGAGCCTGTGAACCTAACCTGGTCGGGAGCAGTTTCTCTCAGTCTCCTCCCTCTGACTGAGCGCTCTTTCATTTCCTCATTCATTCATTCAGTCTGTATCAGGCGCATTTTAGCGCAGTTTGTCATCTGCATGAATAAGAAAACAGGGTTGGTTTATTAACAGTGTTAACTATAAAACTTTTTTGCTTTCTAAAAACATGGCATTTCCTTGTGTCGACCATCCCGTTGATAAAAAAGCTGCTTTACTACTAGGGTGTTATATTTTGGGAGATGATATTGAAGCCCTGACATTTTAACTTCCTATTTGAGCTGTATCATTTATCTTCCCAGTCTGTTATACAGCCTATAGGTTACATTACGTATTACATCACTAACGTCACCCATCTTGGACATGCTCTCCCAACAGATTATTTGTGACACATACATTTTTTTTGCTACAGCAGTTTTCTTTACAACATTGGTGATGCGGAGCACATTAGTAAAGCTACTGTAAAGCGCTGTCAGAAGAATGTGATTCACTCTGAAACACAACTGTTTTAAACGTTTTTGTAGTGTTCCTGGACACAAACCAGTAAGAGACATTTAAAAGGGGTTTCACTGTAGGCTATTATTGCAGGTGAAGTAAATCCTTTGGAATAAAAGATTATTAATTATAATTCTGTTAATGATGGTGCTGCAGCCTA
The DNA here is from genome assembly GCA_013375575.1 of Percina caprodes. Lineage (NCBI taxonomy): Eukaryota > Metazoa > Chordata > Actinopteri > Perciformes > Percidae > Percina > Percina caprodes. Next base: position 1,058,503 of record JABXJD010000069.1, on the reverse strand, counting down.
AGAATGGGATTAGTAGGCATAGTATTTTTTCACCTATTGCACCTATATGAAATAGATTAAATGAAACCATTTCACCAGTAATATTAGGCTATACTTATGATTAAATATGATATACACTACGCATTTACTCTAGCCCTTGAGGGGTCAGAACATTAGAAACACCTCTGAATATAATGCAGTCCAGTACAACAATACTAACCAGGCATCGTAAAAGTAGAGTTTATGGCAAAGCAGTTGTGTTGTATTGTATTAGATTTTACAAGTATTGCTAATGACGTAGCCACTCAGTGTATGTAGCATCATATGCTTGTGCACCCCTTTCACTTATGTCTTGTTGCCCTTTAATCTCACAACTTGTGAGTACTGTAAAACTTTGTGTCCAGTCTGTTTGCCATTATATGGTAAACTGACTGCAGTTGGTGTTTATTTTCAGGGTCAAATGTGTGCCAGCCCGGACATCTTTGCCCACCTAACTCACCTCCTAATGAACCTTGCAGGAGGGAAACTGTGTGCTGTGCTGGAGGTCAGGCCACAGATACAACACAAACATACATGTACATATTGCTACCATCAAGTTGGAGGAACATTTGGTTTTAAAATGTTTTATTGTGTGCATGTTTTCCAGGGAGGATACAACTTGACTTCCCTCTCCCAGTCTGTGTGTGAAACAGTTCAAACTCTGCTTGGAGATCCTGCTCCTCGACCTGCAGATCTCGATGGTCCCTGTGAAAGGTCGGTCTCAACGTGTGTGTGTGTGTGTGTGTGTGTGTGTGTGTGTGTGTGTGTGTGTGTGTGTGTGTGTGTGTGTGTGTGTGTGTGTGTGTGTGTGTGTGTGTGTGTGTGTGTGTGTGTGTGTGTGTGTGTGTGTGTGTGTGTGAGAGAGAGAGAGACTGTAAATAAGTCATTTTTCTCTTTCCAGTGCACTTGAGTCCCTTCATTGTGTCCGATCAGCTCATAGGCAGTACTGGTCCTGCCTCAAACATGCAGGTATAACAGCCACATTCTTCTTTTTGAGCTTTTGCTTAAACTTTGAGCTATTCCTTCTTGCTATCGCAACTCGGCCACTGACAGTCTGGCTTGAGATTCAGGTGTGTTATGTGAGTATCAGCTAATGCAGCCTTGGACTGCTATCCTCAGTCAGATATGACGTTTATATCCACTGCTTCATCAAATAATTCCCTACTCCTTTCTCCAGCTGAGCTGCCCACCTCTGATGTCACCACAAAGCGCATTAAATTAGCAGAAGAAGAAGAAGAAGAAGATGATAAGACGAAGAAGGTTGAAGAGGAGAAAAGTGCAGAGGATGAGGTATGGCCAGAGCCTCCAAAACGTGTTGCTCCTGCTGTCCGCACTGCTTTAGTCCTCCCTAATGGCGTGGCTTGCCCGGATGGATGTAAACGCTTCAGCTCATCAGAGGACCCGGTTATAGTCAACAAACTAAGGTTATATTTTTAATAGCAATAAACTTCAGTTCTTATTACTGACATAGGAAGAGTTTATAATTGGGGGAGCTGAGTTTAAAAGGCTCTTTATTAGAATTTAAATTTTAATTTTTTTTTTCCACAATAAGGGAGAATTTCCTCAAAGATGCAGATGACAGCGATGCTCTCACAACCCTCTCCAGTCTTATTGCCCTTGTAGAGAAAATGGAGAGGAATGAGGTACAGTCTGGATGTTATTTGTCTTCTCGTTTGTGTGCTGTGATATGATCTGCTTTTCCGACCTGCCTACATGAGCTCCAGGCAGATGGCATTATATTTAATTACTGCCTCTCAGATCTGCAATGGCTTGGCGCTAGTCCCTGACGTCTCCATGGCGATGATGTGTGTTGTCCAGCATGCTGCAACTTCTCTCTGCAACAGGTATAGCAATGTGGATCTAATCCATATGGACAGACATATGTTTTGATTATAGAGATAGAAAAAGGGATACCAGTAATAAGACAGCATGCCTCGTTACAGGAAACATCCACCCTTAAAGGAATAGCTCTACATTTTTGAAAATACACTTAGAAGTACTTTGTTTTTACTTGGGTAGCTTTTACTTGGTACGTAGATCAGAGATCAATACCACTCATGTGTGTACTCTAGATATGAAGCTAAAGCTAGGAGATGGTTAGCTTAGCTTAGCGTAAAGAATGGAAACGGGGGGGAAATTCAGCCTGGGTCTGAGGTAGCCAGATATGCCAAACCACCGAGTTATAACATGTTATAGTGAGCTTAAAGGGCGCTGGTGAATTTTGTTACCCTTGGATCCAGGCTAGCTGTTATCCCCTGTTTCAAGTCTTTATGCTAAGCTAACTAGCGGCTGGCTGTAGCTTCATGTTTGATGGACAATAATAAGAGTGGTATTGATCTTTTAATCTGACTCTCAGCAAGAAAATGACTAAGCATATTTCCCACAACGTAGAACACTTACAAATGTTTATAAGCTAAGCTGTTTTGAGTTTTGGGGATTTTGGTGTCAATTAGTTATTTGGTTTATTTTTCTCATTTGTGGTGCGTCCAAATGAAGGGATTTCAGCTTCAGATAGAGTTTTCAAGGGATGAAAGTTTCCTAAATGAACAAGCTGACTTAACTGAATATGAGTAATCTGATTTAGTACGGCTTTCTCATGCAGGGTTTTGGTTGTGTGTGTTGGAGACGCGGTGGTCTCGAGTCATGGCACAGAGAATGGGTAAATATCATTTGTGTGTACCTGAATTAAACTTCATGATTAAAAACTTGTACCCCTTTGAGCAAATAAAAAAGACATCTGTCCCCAACATGACAGAAATCTTTCCATCTTTTAGGAAAACACTTGTGGTGCAGTTCAGCAACAGGGAGTCGGAGGAACAGAAATGCAACATTCCTGTGTGTCTGAAGAAGGTACTGTGTGATACAGTAGTAGAAATCAATTATCATCAATCATATTTTCTGTGTGCATGCAATACTGTACTGGATGCTAAAGCCCTATTCGCATGGGGCTAGAATTACCCATGGACCTCTTGTTATATAAGAAATTAAGTTACGGATTAAATTACGGATATGGCAGTTTCGCACAGGATTAAGATCAGAGACGACCTCTGCAATTATTACAAATTACTAGAGTAATACTAGTTCCTTGCAAAGATGGCTTAACTCAGTATTGTCTATATGATCATATTATGACTTTAATATCAAGATTGTGTGTGTGTGTGTGTGTGTGTGTGTGTGTGTGTGTGTGTGTGTGTGTGTGTGTGTGTGTGTGTGTGTGTGTGTGAGAGAGAGAGATCCTGTCACAGCATGAGATCTTGTCATAGGAACATATTTAAGTTAATGAAATGAACACAACAATTTGTTTTTGTTTTTACAATGTACTTTGGAATATTTCACTAAATATTGAAATAATACTGTGAGTGTTTTATGTGCGGGAATGTTTGTGTTTGTTAAATGACAGATGTCAACAAGTGTGTTTGCTTGTCCCCCTATAGGGCTGCAGTGACGTGTCAGGGTTTACACAGGCTGTGTTGGGCCTCCTTCTGCCTCTGGGATATGAGTATGACCCCAGTCTGGTCCTGTTGGCTCGGACGCCAAATAGCGGGCTGTGCAACAGTGTGTGGCAACAACTAACAGGCCTGCTGCAGGGCATCGCACAAGGACACACACTGGTACTCATGCAGGTAAGAAGGAGAAGAGGAGGAAGTATAACTATTTATCTTTTGCTTAATTTTTGGGGAAGTTTAAATGGCAGGTGTTCTACTTTAGTGGTCAGTAATTTTGTCATTTCAGGAAGGTGAGGCGTCATGTGTCGGCCCCACAGCCTCCTCTCTCATCGGGGACGCTGCTCCCTCTCTAGGGAAGCTTCATGCTCCACTACCAGAGGACGTGGAGACGCTGGAGAGACTGAGACACAAACTGCAGGTGGAATGGAAGCTACTGCAGACTACAGGTGAGTTCACAACAGCAGCATCAGATAGTAACATTACTCATAATGTGACATCCACAAAATCTAATATTCTCCTGTACTACATTAATTGGAACTTCTGTCTTCTAAAAACAGCACCAGAGACTGGAGGATGTGACGAGCACTGAAGCCAATCCTGCTTCAAATGTCTTAACATTTTTTTTTGGCCAGGTTTTATTGTCCAAATGGTGCATTTATTATTCACACTGTGCCCTATAATAAATTGTATATTTAATACGGCATAACCAAAATTAATCAAAATATTGTGAATATATTATGAACTTCATGATTGATTGTCACATTGATTTACAGTGCTTTTGATGCACACATGACCAACTCAATCTAAATATGTTTTCATGAGTAATGTCTGTCAATACTGGACATATACAGGTTTGTGTTATAAATTAGGATGTGATTAAAATTTTTTACCATCAATAACTCAAACCTATTTCTGTTGGAATTTATTTTAAATCTTTGTCAAAAGTTTTTTTGTCATTTATTTTTTGTTCTATCATGATTTTTGTCTGTAATTTCATAAGACTATAGTAAGTACAATTTTGAGATACATTTATTTCACCGCAATAGGTAAATTACTTTTCATGTTAAGTTTTACGCACAAAACATTATCAGTTGCTCTGTTAAAGAATAAATAGTACATAGTAAATCCTCAAGCAACAACAGCATTAAAGTACTGCTTACATTAAGGCGTCATTAACAATGGATCAGAATTATGATAATATAACTCTGTACATTTAGCTGATAATTTTGTACTTTACAATTTGAATTTTGAATGCAGGAGTTTTACTTTTTAGGTCTTTCTATGGTGTAGTACTGCTACTTTGACCTAAATGATCACAATACTTCTTCCACCACTCAGAGAATGTAAACTCTTACTACCTTTCAGACTAGAGGATTTTCAAAAAACTAATTTCATGGTCTTCATATCTTGAAAAGCTTATACTAGATTGAGATTAGTTTATATTCATTGCATAGTTATGTATGTATTGTCATTGTAAATGTATTTAACATTCAAACATTAAAATACATAAATAATCATTATGTTGGTTTAGGATAATGTTGTAATTTTTTAAGGATAAACTGACCCTGTTCATCATCCTGCCGTTAGGAGGCGCTGTGGGATGAACCCTCAGTAAATATTGATGCAGATGCAGCTTTTACTCGCATCACATGTGAGTCACTCGTCTGTGTTGATCTTGATGCCCGACCAGCGCAGCCATCCTCAGTCTGCATGTGAATTCGGTGTCTGCTTTATATACAGTCCATGATCTAACACCGGTGCCCTGAGCACATCACAGGGAAGAGTGACATTATAAATGAATAAATGTGAGAGCACATAAACACATCCTACTGAAAGCTCATCAGATGTCTGGGACTGCGAACACATCTGCGACCCCGCAGTACGCAAAAATGAAAAAGGACGAATCTTTCCTCGGGAAATTAGGAGGGACCCTGGTACGAAAGAAAAAGTCTAAAGAAGGTAGGCCTAAGTCATTTTTTTCCCATTCTAATAATATGAAAGGCCTTTAATTATTTGTTACCATTTTTTTTTTGTCCATGGTGCTGCAATCACATGGTACGCTATAAAAAGTATTCTCCTGTGGGACATCAGCTGGCACTTGAACATTGACCGTGTTTCCCTGGTTCTCAGTTTATCTTGACTTTATGACTTTCTTTGGTAGGGTATCCTATTGTAATCTGGTTTAAATGTTGCATTTACATCCTTCTGATGTGTGTCAAAAATGAGAGGTTCAAGACATATTTTCAGCCCAAGTGTAGTTTGATATGGGTTTCATATTTCTCTCAGCGACTGAGAGGCGAGACAAAGGTCTCTAGCAACTCCACAGGCATTTTAACATGAGGTAATGAACATAAATAGATCATACAGGCACAGTGATGACAGGAATGCAAGGTATTTAAGATAAGGCTGTAAAGAAGATCACTGCTCTCGCTATATTTTGGATATTAAAACACTAACTTATTGTCCCACTTTTCCAGTTTCCAGGCCAAACTATTTTTTTGCCCTCCCACAGTCCAGCCACTGTGTGGTAAAACGGACAGCTGCAAGGTTTGACGTGTGCGTGCGTGTGTGTGTACGCGCACTGCCATGTGTTTGTAATTTCCATTAAAGGAGGAGGACAGAGACATGTTAATTGTTTAGGAGCTTCTTTAACATTCCATACATTTCATCTAAAATCCATGGGCTTCCACTCATCTTTAAATGTAGATTTAACTGTTTGAATTTTAATGTCAGGCTGAATTTGGGGGGAGAAATAATGAATAAAAAATGATGCACAAGACACCATCATATAGCTTCAGTGTAGAGGTGCAACAAGATGAGACACAGTTTTTCTCTAAATAAAGTCCCAAAACTGTTGACCACAAAAGATACATATACAGTAGAAATGTGAAGTTGTTATACAAATTGGAGCATGATATATTTATTCATGGAGAGAGAGACACTTAATTGATTGATTAGAAATAACGATATATCAGTATTTCAAACCAATCAACATAAATTGAAGAGAAATGTAAATGATAAGTTGTGCAGTTGATGGTGCAAACAAGCATTGCTTTAGTCATTTTTAAAGCAAAAGTGTAAAATATGTATGTAAAAGATGTCACTTAGGGTTTGAGGAAATTGTGATGAGATTTTCTTAACATCATCTTTCTGGTTTTGCAAACAAAACAATGAATCAAGGAAATAATTTGTCAGTTTACATACTAATGAATATTAAAATAACCATTAGTTGCAGCCCTCCATTCAACATAGCAGTCTTTTTATGTCAATGGGAATTTGTGTATCTCTTTAGATAGGCTAACAGTTCCCCCCTGCTTCCAGTCTTTGAGCTAAGCTAACCCCGTCATGGAGCTGTCACGCACAACTTTTTATCTGGCTCTGGGGAACACGTTTTCCCAAAATGTCTGTAGCTTCTCTATATTCCTCCTTAGAAGTCTGAATTTCAAGACTGAATATGCCGACACAGGTTGTCCTATTATACAGAATCCTCCAAATGCCTTCCTTTTTAACAAAAATTTGGATGTGTCAACCTTAATTATCCTCTGCAAGGAGCTGCAAGTCTGTACCCCTGGTTGTATAAGTCAGGAAATCTGTTACATTTGGCTGTGGTACTTTATATTCTTGAAGAGGAACACCCCAACAAAAAGTTGTTTCACATTTGCTGAATAATCTTTAATAGTGTAATTGAATTGTGCCTGAAGAAACACAAACACATACACATTGTAGTTCAGTTTTAAACCCTTAAACCCTCTTGTTCTTGTGTCAGTAATAGGATAGAAAGTGATACTTGAGGCCATTTAACAAGATATAAAGGAACATTTCTTTACAAAGACCAGATTTCTGCAATTGCAGACATATTTTTCTAAGAAACGTGTCCATGGCTCTTTCTGTATATCCCTGATAAACTGAAAGGAAGTCTGCACTTCTCTGACAAGGCTCCACAGCCCTTGTCAGCAATAAGTAAGTGAATGAGTAAGTAAGTGATAGTTTAGTGAAGACAAAAAAACATGTTACTGCTTTATAAGGATGGTAAGGATGAATGCCAGGTCACATCCTCGCTGCATCATCAGAGGGTGAAGAGTGTGTACACTCTATGTATGCTGACAATAGTAAGTCATCTGTTTATTCTTTTTTTAACATTTAACATTTTTATTCACTTCACATACTTATTATATTGTCTACTTTTACCAAAAAGAGATGAGGAATTGAGTATATTATGCATTCATTAATCCAAAAATTACTAGAATCGATAGATTTATCTTTTTATACTGCTGCTTTTTGGCTTTTTTACTCTTGACTATACTTGTGATTTAAGAATTTAGAATTGTCTTGCAGATACTGTACAAATATTAAAAACATCCTAATCGCTGGTACATTACATTGACTAAACAGTTATGGTATTATTTTAATAATATTAGACCATACCAAAAAAATGACAGAAGCATGCTTTCTCTTTTAAGCAATTCAACTCCCTCTATCTTTTGACTCTTGATTTGGACAAGAAAAGACCTACAAAAATAGTAAAAAAGTAATATAATATGGAGAAAACAGAGTTACAATGTAAAGTAAATGAGATATAAAAATAAGTAAATATTAGGTGTAATAAGTTAAAGGGTTAATGTCTGCTAAAGGCCCCATTAGGAACAAACTCAGAGATTCTGTTGTCTCCTAGCTGCTATTACTCACTGGTGCCTGTGTTGGTGTAAATAACCAGAGCTATATTTAAGGTCCGGCCGGTTTTCTTCATACTGCTGCATTATTTATATCTTCCCCTGTGCCACAGTGAACCGCATCCAAGTCCCCCCCACTTGCAAGTAGTGGAACCAAACAAGACAAGGTCGATTTTAATCTGCTTTATGCTGTTGTTTATGATGCAGACTGATTATACTTTCATTGCTAAAGCAAAGAGAAGGCAGACCATATGTTGTGTCCTTTTTTTTCAAATTGGTTTGTAAAAAACACTGAGGAGCTCAATATACAATGAAGCTTGCATAAGATAAATGTTCTTGACTGCAGGCTTTGATTTGTATAGAATTAGTGTAATTCTGTTAAGAGGAATACAGCCACTGTCTGATTGATTATCCGTTATCAGCAAAACATATTAAAATCTCCATTCACATGCTCAGTTATTCATAGAAAATAGTCTATGCTCTTATATTGCTGTGAAATTACTAGACAGCAAGTTTAGCAGTCAGTTAAAACAAAAACCTGTACAGACATCCTTTTTTCACATGCTGTGTGCATTTATATGGTTATCAAGTCAACACTATACCTGTCATAGGTCAGTGAAGTTGGTCCTGTGTCCACTGTGTAACAGAAGTTTACTGGTGCTGGATGCTTTTGCGCGTTTATGTCCAGTGTGGTCCTTCTTGCCCCAAGCGCGCGCGCACACACACACACACACACACACACACACACACACACACACACACACACACACACACCCACACCCCCCGCGTCTCCTGTAACTGGACCGCAGACGTGGGGTGGAGGGTTGTGACAGAAATAAACACGTGATGATGCCCTTGCTACTGCTCAGTCCCACCGACTCCAATTCATACACACACATAGACATACACTCCTACTTTTACCTTTGCTCGGTGCCATCGTAGGGAATCCGGAGGTTTATAGTGGGGACATGGCGGGGCTGCTGTGTGGGACCAAGAGGAAGAAACCAGGTAAATTTGGTTTTAATTTTGGACTTTGAGGAACTTGGAAGTAGAAATAGGGAAGCAGGACCTGTTACCTTAGTAAAACTGTAGGTTAATACCTGGCAATGTGTTGTGTTAAAAGGTCATCAAGATGTGAGTAGTCACTTTAAAATGTTTACTTAGCATTATAGAATTGACTGGCGTCTTTGCTGTTAAATTTCTCGACCAGCGAGTGAAAGTATTTTTATTTCCATAAATCATTCTGCAGAAATCTGCCATCAGCTAATTAATTATATTTGACCTTTTTACCCACATTTTACTTGATTGTGTGAAGTGCCAGCAGCAGTAATGCAGTCTCATGGACACGGAGGAAGGAAGCAGCACAATCATGATGAAATGCAGCAAGCTTGCTATATAATTACAAAGCAAACTGCTGATCTGTAGTGCGATAGTGGATATTTAGCTCTTATGAGAGGGCTGAATCAGATCTGTGGGGACCCCTCCTCCCAGGGTAATTCTGTATATCTTCTCTTTGGACAAGCTTTGAAGTTAAGATTGTATTATAAAAACACTGTAACTGTTTTAGGCTTTCTTTCATTATATTTTCAATCAGAAAAATAGATTAATTTTTACATACTTTCAATTTGTAAAAAAAAAAAACCTTAAGTGCAGCTGTTGGTTCTCCTTGGTTTTATAAATAGTAAAGTCAATGAAATGACAGATTGGAGACCATTGATTGGGGCCCAGCCTGTTGCAGGTTGTACAAACTGAAATGCAGGATGATAAAAGCAATGTGGCCATTAGAGGAAGAAAGCCTTTAAATCCCTAGAGTGTCTCCAGTCAGAAGTGAAAGCATCTCAGTGGAAATTGATTTTTCTTACTTTTTCTGTGTATTGTCACCTTAAATCAACCTTAAAGACTTAAAGACTACAATTTACATTCTAATCCCATGGTAATTTCTCGACTGGGTTTTGATAAAAGGTATAATTTAAATTAATTAAATTAACCATATTTTGAGTATAGAACAGTGCCAATATACATTTTCAAACTACTTGATTTTTTAAAAATAAGATATTAATGGACATTAAAGCAATACGCCACAGTTTGTTGAAATAGGGCTTATCACGGTATGGGCGCAAAGATCACGTTAGTTGGCCGGAGAAAAAATAAGGAAGTAACAGATGTGTGAAAGCTCAGGCTGCAGGATAAATCCCTGGATAAACATTTCTTCCAAACAGTGCACTTTTGCAGAATTTCTTATCAGGACGGTATAGTGCATTTGACAAAATAATGGTTGAAATATAATTTACAATACTATACTTATAGTTGACACTGACTCAAGTGATATCAGTTGAGGACTTTATCAGACTACACACAGCTTCCTCTGGAGCCACAAATACTGTATGTACAGTAGTACTCACTAAGACCTGTAAACAGACTTTTATGTCTGAAACTGGTGGAGTTCCCCTTTAAGATTCTGGAAGGAGTCAACCCATTTCTAGAAACCTTTTTATAAATTTTGTGACTGACTAAATAGAGAAAAGTGGTGGTGGAGGAGAACAAGTTGCCACAAATGTACACCACACTTTTCCTTACAAGGGGGATTTGTGGTGATTGTGCATTAATACTGTTACCAGTGACTCTGTCAAGCTTTCTCTGTTGTCTTTTATTTCTGTTCCACAGTCTTTAGCTGCTTATCTCACTCTCTGTCTCCATACTTAGGGAATCTAAATACAATCAAGTCTTTTTCTGCAGATTTGTTTTCATTGAATTTGTTGTTCTTGTTTTTTGTGTGTGTCTTAATGTCTTACAAGTGAGTGATCTCCATGAGGAGGGGAAAAATGCCATCAATGCTCCCATGCTTCCTACAGGGAAAGACATCCATCCAGAGGACACACTGATGGGTACATACACACACAAACACACGTATGCACATGTGAAGAGCATCTAATTTTTAATTGAAATTACATCTTTAAATGTATAAACACTATTATTGCCTGAACTGGTTGCACTATTGTTGATGCTGCAATTGCATTTCAAATGTGAGATTTCTTGCATCTCAGTGTCAGAGGTTACTCAGGTCACAGAGGATATATGTAGTATATGTTGAGTAATGGGGACTTTGACAGTGGAAAAGCAGGAAATGAGAGTGGGTGGAGGGGAGACGCCCTTGCCTTTAGTCACCATGTGAATCACTGTTGATGTGGGGGTGATAGGAACATTGTATACGTGTGTGTTTGTGTCTGTAGAGTTGTATTTATATGAGACAAAAAGTATATATGTATCCAAAAGGGGATTCAAATATTTAGGAAATGAAACAGGATATTTGAGTGTCACTATGAACCTGCGCTGAGTTTCTCTTGCATTATCTTCACCAGAGGAAAACGCTGAGAGGATCATGTTGGACCCAACATCGCGGGAAAATCTTAAATTTAAAGATCTTTTGAAGGTAGTCTGGGATAATTTTTATGCACAAGCATCATACTGCTTCAGCACAATCAGAGTAATTAAAACACAAGGAAACAGTACACAGATGAAGTTTGACTGAGTTTGACTTTAGGTTTTATTGCATTGTGATTTGTGTGCAGGTCCTGATTGACTGGATCAACAGTGAGTTGGAGGAAGACAGGATCATAGTCAAAGACCTGGAGGAGGACTGTTATGATGGACAAGTGCTCCAGAAATTATTTGGTGAGGAAGAAAGCATCACAATTCTCACAACATATTTATCCATATAGCTTCTGTAGGCCTTAAACGTGCCACCTACCAGTATGAAAATCAGCAGTATTAGTTGTAGTAGAAAGTGTTTAATTCCTGCACTCTGTCAGCACTATCTTTATTGGAAATGCAAAGTTTCGGACTGACTTTAATATGAAACAACATTATTTATATTTGAGCAACAGGCTGCACCATTTGGAAAAAGAGTAAATTCAAAGCAATTTATCATTTTATTTGCAGCCTGTAATTTTTTAGCATAAATATGTTTTTGTTTACTATTGTGAGTTTGATTTTTGACAAAGTTCTATGATCAAAATGTTGCATTTGTAGTAAACTCAGTGCTGACAGTGAGCAGTAATTCAGAACCTTATTTTGCATGATTTCTTTATGCACCTCTGTACCAGCTGTGTGTGGTTGACCAAACTTAATTCAGCAGTAGTAAATTGGCATCAGTGAATATATTAGCCTAAAAGTATTATTTTGGAATTAGCATTAATACAACCTGCTTTGATAATGACTACTTATAAACACAATTCCCTAACATTTCTTTCATTTTGAAGCACACTGTCTGCAGTAAAATCAGAAATGTCTCCCTCATACCATTGATCTTTATTCTTTGTCATTGAAAAGCTGTAGCAGGTTCATAATAAACCTTCACCTCATTCAATAAAATTTCAAAATACTGATATTGGCACATTGTTTTCTCCTGTGGTCAGTGTCCAGTGTGTGCATTCACTGGGGTGCTGCTGTGTCTGGTAAAGATTCAGGGTCTTTGGTCTGTTTGGGGCCTCACCCTTGTTTTGATCTTTGTTACAACAGGCTGAAAAAAATTTCAGATTTCACCTTCTGCATGCAATTAACTACTAACATTTAATCCCAAGCCAATTTCCCCAAAAATAAGCATTTTGTGATAGCACTTATCTGTTCTTACTCTGTAGGTTGGACAAAAGCATCTTCTTTAGAAACAAGTACAATCAATAATATATATATTATATATTCAATAATATATCAATAATATCACTGCAACAGTAGCAATTATAAAAACTAAATTTATACAATAACATTTGCAGTTTTTAGTTGCTTTACAGTATGTCACACATGTAACTGTACTGTATAGGTAGCATCACTTTGTGTCCCTTTATGTCCGTGTTACTTGTACTCCAATTATCTATTACATTTCTTACATAGAGCATGTTTTGATTGTATGTAGATTCTTAAATTAATTTTTTAATCTTCACACTGACTGGTTTCTTTCTTGCTCCCACTTAATAATAATTATTGCAGTCTGACAAATTGTCTCATTCACTGTTTAGCAATTTCAAAACTACTTAATATATAAAAGTAAAATGAATGTAAGGGGAAAAAACATTTTTCTAAAGGCCATAATGGCTATAATGTTATATTAAAATGTTAATGTTGAAACATTTGGGATCCACCAGTTTCAACTGCATGCATGCCCATTGAAAATGAACGCATTTTAGTACAATGCAAATACATTAAAGAACCATATATGTGTACTACTGAGCATTAAAATGTGTTTCATGGAGCAGAAGAGATGACTAGTTGCCCATAAGTATTGTAGTGGTGCAGTCAAAGTCAAACTTTAGAGGCATGTTATCAATAGCCGTTATTGGAATGTAAATGTACATCCAAGCTTAGCGCAGGAATCTGTGAGTGCAGCAGATTCACTCTATCTGGATGGCACGATTTATCTGGATAGGTTTTTTTTGTGTGTTGTTTCTTTTTTTTAAACGATGACAAGCCTGAATGAAAACAAGCCAAACTGAAATAAAAGTAACAAGGCTATTTTTAAAATGTAAGAAGTAGAAAGAACAGATAATAGCATGGAAATGGCCATGTTGGCAGGTAGCCAATGAGAATTGAGTGATTCAGCCGCATAACTATCGGTAAGCAGGGTACGCATTTGCTTACAGGCCTGGACCAATCAGGGGCCCGCAACACAGGAAGACATTGATTGACAGCCGGGGCCCCCTATTGCATTTTCATTACTCGTGACAATACCAGTAGTCCCACGTGCAGCACTGACCAAGCAGGAGCGAGAACGGGTCAAATTAATTTCTGTGTTTGTGATATGAACACGAGACGTGTGTCACTCGAACATCTCACATTTACATACAGCGAAAGACCGTTTCTGAGTGTGTGCGTGGTGGGACACACATTGATACGGTTTGATAAAGTACTTATTGGACTTTAACTCATTATCGCACTTACAGTAATGTAGCTGTCCTCAATTTAGGTCATCCTGAACATCTTGTGTGTGTGTGTGTGTGTGTGTGTGTGTGTGTGTGTGTGTGTGTGTGTTTGTTCAGTACAAGAAAATACTGCTGCATGATTCTGTTAACAATTATTCATGATTTTGGAAAGGCTTTCCCTTTGTGTTTGAGCTGACATCTCGTCCCTCCTGTTGTTGACAGAAAAGTTGTCAGGCAGGAAGCTGAACGTGGCCGAGGTGACCCAGTCCGAGATTGGCCAAAAGCAGAAGCTTCAGACAGTTTTGGAGGCTGTCAACGTACTGCTGAGGCCTCACGGCTGGACCATTGAGTGGAGTGTGGACTGTGAGTTTTATAACCACTTCAGTGATTTGCTGCATGAACTGAAACTCCAGTGATAAAGTTTGTGCACTTCCATGAAGTTGGGGAACAAAGAAGAGCTGATTAAAAAAATAAAAAAATATTGGAGCCTACATTTCACATAAAGCAATTTGCTAAAATAACCCTGATGACATCACTATGACGTCATTGGGATTATTTTGTCACACACTGGAGATCTCCATAGCCACATAAAACATGATACTGTTGTTACAGGCTGCTTCCTGGTGACTGGCAACTGAACCTTAAATTGGTGGAAGACATAATCTCTTAATTTGCATTACAAATAGCAAGAATTTAACCCTGTACAGAGTTTTGAGGAGCTCTACAAAGCTCATAGTTTCCCACTGCAGTCCACAGAGTTGGATTAATTCATGCTTCATTAACTGCTCATTTGCATCTTTTCTTAATTTTTAGTTTTGTCTCTTGGAAAAAAAGCACAGTTACCTTTCATCTTTAGAAAATTGCTTGAATCAGTATGTTCACTTGCAGTGTGCAAAGAGCTAACAGTCGTTTCTTATGATTTACTGTTATAGCTATTCATTCAAAAAACCTGGTGGCTATTGTCTATCTGCTGGTGGCTCTCGCGATGCATTTCCAGGCCCCCATCAGACTGCCTGAGCATGTTTCTGTGCAGGTGGTCGTCATCAAGGTAAAGTGGCTCATCAAGCTCACACAGGGTTGGCATTCACTATCATTACGTGCAATCATGGAGGGATGATTACGAAGGTATATAGTTAACTTTTTTAATTTAATGAGCTTGTATTTAACCCTCCCTGAGATTAAGAATCTCTTTTTCAAGATATTAACAGTGAGGTACAGATAAACAACATAAGACAGATAATTCAAACGTTTAACAAAAACATGTCTACAAGTTACAAATAAAATTTGTCACACAATCATGTCATCTCAGAAATTGCCTAAATGTAACCTTTAAGACAACTCAAGAGCTGCCTGAAACAATGAAAATAACCAAGACCCATTCAAAACAATAATATAATTAGGCTAACACTGATTATTGTGACATAGTATAATGTCAGTTTATGGCTAAATCCTTCCGTCATCTTTTAGGGCTTTTAAATGCCAGTTATTCTCTCATGAAGTAACTTGATTTTGTTTGAGCAGAAACGAGAGGGCATCCTGCAGACGGCTCTTGTGACCAAGGAGCTGACGAGCACCACAGAGTAAGAGCTGATACTTAATAATTGTATCCACTTTTTTTTATATCAATGTTGTAATGTAAGGTATTAATAATGTTAATTGTAGTTAAAGTATAACTAAATAGTTTTTCAAATTGTCTCATTTCAGAATGATGATGGGAAGGTTTGGTGAGTCTAAGCCACAAATGTTACAGTAACAATTATGGAAATGTCCCTTTACTTTTATTTTTTATTTTTTCATTTTCATCTCAAGGAAAAGTTCCAATTTTTTGGAAATGCGCTGTTTACTTTCTTGCTGAGAATTAGATGAGAAAATTGATTCCACTCTCATATTTGTTTGTTAAATATGTTACAGCTAGTATAGCTCCACTTGAAGCTAACACAATCTATCTTCTAGCACCTTTTAAAGTTCCCTAATTAACATGTTATATCTTGTTTGTTCATTCTCGGTTGACTATTTGTTGCTCAGGAGCAGTGACTTCCTCTCTGCTGCCTCGCAACCACAGCTGGAAAACAACAACATGCCAGGCTAGCTGTTTTCCTCTGTTCCCATGTAATACTGACAGCTAGTGTTTAAAATAGTTACTGCAGTACAAATTCAAAATACTGAAGAGCGTCGTCTCCCCCACCCCCTCCTACCCAGACTCGAAGGTTGCCAGGATGAGACCGCAGCATCCACAACATGGTTGCTTTTAACTAATTATTGGACAGACATGAGAGTGGTACACCATTGACATTGTCAAAAGTGTCAAAGTGTTTCTTTATTAAGTATTCATCAACTTTGAATTATTTATTTTTTACAACAGAGAGGGATGCATTTGACACTTTGTTGGATCATGCACCTGACAAGCTCAACGTGGTGAAAACGGTATTAAAAACCTTTTCTTAAAAGATAATTGATAGTATAATGACTTCAAATTAGTTGGTAATTTTTAAACTGTACTGTATTTATGATTACTAAGTTTGTTGATCCCGTTTTCCAGTCTCTCATCACCTTTGTGAACAAACACCTGAACAAGCTGAACCTGGAGGTTACTGAGCTGGAATCTCAGGTAAGAAATTTGATAGTTTATCTAGAGACTCGCAGTCCAGTCCATGATTGTGAGTCTGTGTTATATAGCATATTTTCATCATCTCATCTTCCCTCTGTGTGTGTGTGTGTCCAGTTTGCTGATGGCGTGTACCTGATATTGCTGATGGGGCTGCTAGAAGACTATTTTGTCCCTCTGTACAACTTCTTCCTCACACCTGAGAACTTCGAACAGAAGGTGATTATGCCCTCAAAAAGTGAAATTTGTTGGTCGAATAAGACATTTTTTTTGCAACTTATCATTACATTGAGTTTTCATGTTGTGTCCCCTCAGGTCCACAATGTGGCGTTTGCCTTTGAGCTGATGCAGGATGGAGGCCTGAAGAAACCCAAAGCCAGACCAGAAGGTATTTTATAGATTACATTATTACAAAATCAGATAAAAGACCATTTTCCAAGGGGAAGTTTAATGGAGGCTGACTGAGATTATCAGTCTCTTTTGCTGACACGATGTTATTTACTGTAAAAAGGAAGGTTAATGGTTGATGTCCTACTGTAGCAGGTGTATTAAAGGTTGTCCAGTAGATGGAGACCTTGCCTCACCCTTAAACTCTCATACTGGATGGATGGTGCTGGGTTCATTCTGCACTCAGCTACACGTTTGAATAAACCAGCCTGTTCTTTTTTAGCAGAATTTAACAACTTATACTTAACATATGACTTACTGGTTTTACATAGTTGTTGCTATTATAATTATTAGTTTACAATTAAGTATTTTCCCATTTTATCACAGAGACTTGCATTTCATTAACCCTGTTAGAAATGGTTTTACAGAAATAGCTTTCAGACTGTGATCTAATGCAGTTGACCGATAACGTACTTAAACTGTAATTCAAATTCAAATTAATATCGGGTTCATTCATTTGAATCCACAGAATATGATGTTGAAAGAAGAATGCATTAGATTTGAGTTGTTTGATTTAGTTAAATTCTTAGCTCAAGCTATGCTAGAGCCATAAATATCTATACCATCTCAGGACGACATATTTATTTAACCGTACATACGTCTCTCTTGCACAGTATACACAGTACTTACATAATTCTCAGAGCTGCTTAAAATATTTATGAATGTTTTGCTTCACATTCTTGTTCTATATTTCAAATCCCACATCCCACATTCCACTTTTACTGCACTTTTACATGTACTTACTGCATCGTACATACTTTTTCTTTTGCTCTTTGTTATTCTTTTCTTTGGCCTTAATTGCTCTTTAAATGTTCCTTTTTTAGGTTTGTATATCTAATATTTTATAACTGTACTTTGGGGAGATGGCAACTAAGTGTTAAACTGCACAATTGGGTATTTGATTAATACATATTTGAATCTTGAACCAGAATGGACTAACTTTCAAAATCTGTAAATATTGTTTCCCTCCACACTGTATTTAATGTGCAAATGAGCAATTTACAGACAACACTTTTAAACTATCTTCTCTTTAACATGTGAATGGCAGCAAGGATGAAGAAAACTGTATTTATCTCTTAGTCTTTATAATAGGCACTTTAAAATGACCACCCAGGAGTAACCATTCAAAGTTTGATCTTGGCACTACTTCCCAGTAAGGAAGCCTTCCTAAGCACCTGCTTGTTATATAGGTCTGTAAGCTGGGCTCGGCTCCTCCCAGAAATCCTACTAGCCACTTTGATGAGGCTACCGAGCTCACAACATCAAGTTCCCATGCTAAGCAACAATACAGAACATTACAACTTTTATAAAAAAACAAAAAAAAACATTAAATAATAATTTAAATTTTCTCAACAACAAAAGGAACTGTTTGAACTTTTTACTGTTGGAAGCAGGATGGGATTTAAACCAACAATTTATCAATTTGATTTATCAAGAACAATGGCTATATTTAAAGCTATCCACCAACTCGATACCAGCACCTTTGTGGGTGGCTAGTATACAGGATTAGGAGTCTTTCTAAACCTGATTCATTATGTCTTTTATTTTTTACACATTTAATTGGGAGGACTCGTTACACTGAGATACAAAGTCATTGACCACAGGCCCATGTTGATGGTATTATATATATAGCTGATCTTCATACTGTTATCTTCCAAGGGCAGTTTGTGTTCCTAGGAGCAGACAGTTTGTTGAGGTTTGTGTGTTTGTGCACATCTGCAGGTTCATTATAAATGAAGGTAGCTGTTAATAATATCAACAGTGTCACCCAAGCTAATAGGGAAATGCAGACAATAAGGAGCTTAAGGCATCTTAGCTTAAATGGTGATGCAATGCTGTAACAAAATGGAGTCTGGCTTGAATCACTTACCATAGACCTAGTTGATATGAGACATTACAGTAAGCAAATAAGCCCTTGTGTAGTAGGCTATGTCATGTTACTGATGAAGAGAACAGAAAGTATATTTGTGCCTTTGAATCTCTCCTGGTAAGAAGTTATGCATCATATGATCTACGATGAGCTATGTTTAGCCCCATTTTGTTTTCCGAAATTACAAATAACCTTTTAGGGAAAGTAGCCCAACAGAAATTATAAACAACGCTGCTTTGAAATGTAAATATGATTTTATGGTAGCACAGACCATTTATTTTTTGGATCCAGTTTTTCTTTGGAAACTAATGATCTTGGCTGTCTCCATTTTGTTTTCCAGATGTTGTCAACCTGAACCTCAAGTCCACCCTCAGAGTCCTCTACAACCTGTTCACCAACTACAAAAACTCTGATTGAACTTTTCCAGTTTCACCCCCCTATATACTTTTGATCGCTGCCCTGTGCCTGCAAAGATTATGCAAGATTATTATGCATTACAGTCTGGACACTGGAGAAAACCAACTGGGACATAAAAATCATTATTATGTGGGGCTTAAAAAGACCCATGGAGAGTAGCTTGAAAAATGCTCTTAATGTTAGTATTTCATTTCCCCAAATGTCAGTACTTATTTATTCCTTCCTCGAATGCAACCCAGGAAACCCTGCAACTCTTAGCCTGTATTTCAATACACACAATATCCATGACAGGAAAAGGAATGTTGAAATGGGAAGTAATTTGTGTTAACCTGGTTACTCTCCAGAATATTGAAGAAAGTTGAAATGCTGTTATATATTAGTATCTAAAATTGATATGTTCAATTATTAAAAGAGTAGTTTGTTTGTTTGCAGAGCTGTTTCCCCCTACGTTCATCTTTATGTTAAGCTAAGCTAACCTGTGACTGGTTATACTGTATCTTGTGTGTATGTATATATATATATGTGTGTGTGTGTGTGTGTGTGTATATGTATATGTGTGTGTGTGTGTGTAAATATGTGTGTGTGTGTGTATATATATATATATATATATATATATATATATATATATATATATATATATATATATATGATTATTAGGAACACCATACTAATACTGTGTTTGACCCCCTTTCGCCTTCAGAACTGCCTTAATTCTATGTGGCATTGATTCAACAAGGTGCTGAAAGCATTCTTTAGAAATGTTGTCCCATATTGATAGGATAGCATCTTGCAGTTGATGGAGATTTGTGGGATGCACATCCAGGGCACGAAGCTCCCGTTCCACCACATCCCAAAGATGCTCTATTGGGTTGAGATCTGGTGACTGTGGGGGCCATTTTAGTACAGTGAACTCATTGTCATGTTCAAGAAACCAATTTGAAATGATTCGAGCTTTGTGACATGGTGCATTATCCTGCTGGAAGTAGCCATCAGAGGATGGGTACATGGTGGCCATAAAGAGATGGACATGGTCAGAAACAATGCTCAAGTACGGCGTGGCATTTAAACAATGCCCAATTGGCACTAAGGGGCCTAAAGTGTGCCAAGAAAACATCCCCCACACCATTACACCACCACCACCAGCCTGCACAGTGGTAACAAGGTATGATGGATCCATGTTCTCATTCTGTTTACGCCAAATTCTGACTCTACCATCTGAATGTCTCAACAGAAATTGAGACTCATCAGACCAGGCAACATTTTTCCAGTCTTCAACTGTCCAATTTTGGTGAGCTCTTGCAAATTGTAGCCTCTTTTTCCTATTTGTAGTGGAGATGAGTGGTACCCGGTGGGGTCTTCTGCTGTTGTAGCCTATCCGCCTCAAGGTTGTGCGTGTTGTGGCTTCACAAATGCTTTGCTGCATACCTCAGTTGTAACGAGTGGTTATTTCAGTCAAAGTGGCTCTTCTGTCAGCTTGAATCAGTCGGCCCATTCTCCTCTGACCTCTAGCATCAACAAGGCATTTTCGCCCACTGGACTGCCGCAATACTGGATGTTTTTCCCTTTTCACACCATTCTTTGTAAACCCTAGAAATGGTTGTGTGTGAAAATCCCAGTAGCTGAGCAGATTGTGAAATACTCAGACCAGCCAGTCTGGCACCAACAACCATGCCACGCTCAAAATTGCTTAAATCACCTTTCTTTCCCATTCTGACATTCAGTTTGGAGTCCAGGAGATTGTCTTGACCAGGACCACCCCCCTAAATGCATTGAAGCAACTGCCATGTGATTGGTTGATTAGATAATTGCATTAATGAGAAATTTAACAGGTGTTCCTAATAATCCTTTAGGTGAGTGTATACCATAAGTGCTTTTACTTGACAGAAAAGAACTGTGAATGGTCCAGTACTCATTGACTGAACTATGAACACAGCACACCACATCTCAAGCCAATGTTGTTGCCTTAAGTGCGTTCTCTCTCAGTCCCGGGAGAGCCTCAGTCAGAGTATCTTGGTATTGACTGGCCTTTCAGACGAGTCTCTGAGGAGGCCTGGACCTCACACTGCTCTCCCAAAGCGGAGCATGGGCCCCCAGCTAACATGCACAGTGCACGACTACTCAAGCATTTTAGAGCCGGTGGTGAATTATTGAGAAAATGGATCAGTCAATCTAAATCGTGCTTGCGCTGGATGTCTCATCCCTGTGTATTTTTTATTTTTTAAATCTTGCCTATCAAGAAATAAATGCCTGAAATCCAACTGAATGAGAATTTCATTTTGTCTCTTATTTGTGTGATGGGTTAAATTTGCTTCTGCTTTTGAAGGAGATTGGCTTTGGAACAGCCAATTCCTGCAATTTTGGGTTTAGCTAAAGGAATTATGGTCTTATTTTAGACTTTTATTTTCTTATCTCAATGCTTTGTTGCTATGGTAACCTTCCACATCCCCCAAATTGCCCCTTCGTCTGGCTGATGTGTGGTCCTTTTTCTTTTCTTCAACAAGGCCGGTGCTCATGCAGAGCTTTTGGTTTTTGTCTCTCTTCTCTTTCCTTCTTTTTTTTGTTTGTTGGAGAATGCTGGAGACCAGACGATCGCAAATTGATTTGCTCACAGATGTGAGAGCATGTAAGAGTCGAGTATGAGTGGTTCGGGCTTTTGACTGTCACATTTATCTTTGCCCTCCTGAAGTGTGGTTTTCCCAATAATGAATTTGCTATCCAAGAAAAGTCTTCCCTGTTTTATCTCAACGCATAGGCTACTATTAAAGTCTTAAATGCCATTTGTGACACTGAACATAAATGCCCTTATCTGAAAAACGTGCAAAGCCAGTTTCAAAAAGAGGAAGTACCTCTCTGCCACATCCTCTCATTTGTGATTCTCTTCCCTTTCGACCCTGTGACATGTTATTTTCTTTTCGGATATAGTGCCGTCAGATCTTGTATGCTGATAGACTTCACAAGTGGCTGTATTCAGATAGAGTAGGCAACGTACAACCCTCCATTTCTTATATCGCTGTTGACAGTTTGTGGAGTTGACACTGAACTCAATTCAGCTGAAGTCATTCTGTCGAGTCACTCTCAAGAGTGCCAAAGGTAAGCTTAGTCTAAAAGACTTTTTGTTTATGACCTTGTTTGAAAGTAACTGTCAACCTCAGGAAAAGGAAGCCACACACATAACGCACAGGAAAAGAAAAGTTTCACTCTCCAGATCCAGGAAACAACAGGTTGACATGCTCCAGGTCATGTCTGTTTTATCCTAGTGTGTTACTTTGTTGTAACACACTACGACATGGAGGTGCAGTCCTGCAAATGTGTGGGGTATGTACGTATCTGTCGAGCAGGCTACTAAAATAGAGAAGTGAAACTAAACATCTTCCTTTTTTTAGTTTTCGACTTGTTCACTTGTATTTTTTTAGAACCTTCAGTCGTAAAAATACACTTACAAAACCCAACAATAGAAATGCAGTGTAGTTGAGCTAAATACAAGACTGTTATCTTTGAACCTGAAAATCCTCTGTTTTGAAACTAAAATCCTCTGTTCTTTAGTCAATATAGTGTTAGATTAGTCTATATCCTTCACCTTCCACTTCCGGTATTGCTCCGGTGCTGCAGGAAATTCTGTTGGATGCATGTATTTTCTGTTTCCTTTCGCTTTCTTTGTGTTGGAATTTTAAATTCGGTGGATGTATGAGGACTATGGTTAACTGCTCCTCAGATCTCTGCAGGGTAAATTGAGAAAATTGGAGGTACATTTTCATGAAACAGTAAGCTGCTTAGCAGTGCTATCGTTGTAACTCCCTATGCAGCAGTTGAAATCTGAGGACACTTGCTGAGCCTCTTGAGAGAGAGAGATACTTTCTTCCAAACATAATGATGGAGAAAGTATTTCTTTATTCTTTTGTGGTTTATATTCAAGCTCTTCTTCTCTGCAGGTTTTGTTGAGGAGAAGCGATGGAAGCTGCTGTCTTTCAGTATCACAAAGAGGACGACACTGTGGCCGTTGAATCTTTTCAAGGTATGTGTTCATTCAGTAAATTGATATATACACTCATAATGTTCAGTCTCAGTCACTCATGATTTGTATAGTACATTTAAGTCTATTTTAATGCAGTATTCACACCTACAAATGTACATTGGTTGTTGTCTATACTTGCAGAAATAGTAGAATTTCATATTAAAAAGACTGTGCTTTTGGAATTGCCCACTTAATGATGGATTATTCAGACTGCTGAAGTCTCAAATTAGCTCCTGGACCTACTGTATCCTTAAAAAGACAATTCCAGTAGTTTTGCATGTTTTAGGTCATTGTATTTACCTTGATTTACACAACCTTTACATCACAGTTAATCATATTGCAAATCACTCTTTTGCATTTTAGACCTTAAAACATCTCTTTAAACAAGTTTTCCCCCTATTTCTTTCTCAGATGTCAAGTCACTGTATCAGTTGCTGTGATGAATTTTAAGCCAACAGTTGCCTATTTACACATTCAGCAGACATGGAGCAACATTATTATTAATTTAGAGTTCTGTTTTTGGGGAATGTAAGTCCAATATTCACCCTCTTTTGAACGATGTTCTTGTTTCCACCACCTGAGGGAAATATCTGTCTCTTTAGCTGCTAAATGTCTCTGTTGAGAGCACTGATAGTGGATGAAAATAGTGAAGTTGTTTACTACTAAACCAAACCAATATGCTAAAAGGAACCAAAATCCTATGTTCTTTAGTCAATATAGTGTTAGATTAGTCTATATCCTTCACCTTCCACTTCCAGTATTGCTCCGGTGCTGCAGGAAATTCTGTTGGATGCATGTATTTTCTGTTTCCTTTCGCTTTCTTTGTGTTGGAATTTTAAATTCGGTGGACGTATGAGGACCATGGTTAACTGCTCCTCAGATCTCTGCAGGGTAGATTGAGACAGCTAGCTAGACTATCTGTCCAATCTGAGTTTTCTCTCGCACAACTATTTTAGCAGCGGCTCTGTGCAGCGTTTAGCCGCCCATAATGATTCTGATTGGTTTAAAGAGATGCCAGTAAACCACAGCATGTTTTCCTTCCATCCCCGAATGCTATAGCATTAGTAGCCAGACCCTCCTTTAGCGCGCTTTGGAGGAGGTTCTGGCAAAGTCAGACTAATATTAGATTGACCAAACATAATGCAGACTAAATGTTTAGTGTGATTTATTACACAACTGATACAAGTTCCAGGACTTTGCTAATTGCTTTTAATACAGTATGGTTTTAATGAAAACCATTGGCTGCCTGAAACAGCATGAAAAATACATCTAAAATGCATATGGGACATGCATTCAAAAAAGGATTTGTGTGTATATTGTAGTTAAGGAGAAAACACAGAGGGGTTGCCTTTAAATAAATAATATATTCAGCTTGCTAGAAATGATAAAAGAGCTGTCAATCACAGAATTGTAAAATGTTAAAGGCTGTAAAATAAGAAACAATACTATTTCACCAATGCAGTTTGTTTTTATATTCACACAGGAGAGAAGCAGAAGCTTATTCAGCCGGCGTCTTTAAAAGACCCCAAATTTGAAAAGCTAAAGGAGGTAAGAAATGATTTCCTCTTATCTACATATAAAGCTTTGTCTGAATCTCTGTCTTATATTAAACATTTATACTTATTACTGCAACATCAAACCCCATCCTGCTGCACAGGGAGTATGTTCTGAATGGGCTGGAGATGAATGCTACACAGGAAATACATTACAGAGCCTGCATGTATATATGTGTGGAGCGAAGAGCATGAATAATATCTGATGCAGAGAGAGAGGTGAAAGGATCGGTGAAATTTTAATGAACATAATTATCAGAGGTGATGGGAGACAGAACAGAATTACACCAAGGAATTGTCGGCAGAGTCTGTTGGATCTGACTTGGCAAAAGATGGCAGCAATGAATAAAAAAACAATAAAACATGTCTAATAAAGTTGGGAGGATAAAACGAATAAAATATCAGTTATTTTAGGGGGCGTATTTTGTATTTATCATCATTTTTATCTACTTCAAGATTGTATTATCTCGAAATCTGAAAATCGATAAAGAGAATAACAACAAACAAGGTTTAATTTTTTTGTCATTTGGCACCTTTTGAAACGGAATAATTTCTGCAAGAAGATGAACATTTTTGTTGATCTGACTGTGTGATTAATTGTGTTTTGGTAGGCACTGCTTTGTTGGATCAATAGCACTTTGAAACTGGATCACATAGTGGTTCAGAGTCTGGAGGAGGATCTGTATGATGGGCTGGTGCTTCATCACCTGCTGTGTGAGTTAATGCACATTTGTGCCTTCATTTATCATTGCCCTACTTCCAATTAATTACAATCTAAATTTGCAGATGAAAGCTAACAAATGTTTACCCTTGTTGTTTACCTAAAAGCATGTCATTTATAATATCAAAAACACAGTCCTTGCCAAGAAAATAATAATAATAAGAATAAGAATTTCCACAGCCAGGTTGGCTGGTGTGCACATGTCTGTAGAGGATATGGCACTAACCAGCCCTGCTCAGATCCGCAAGCTGGGAGTGATCCTGGAGGAGTTGGACAAGAGACTGAGCCTGCAGGACAGCAGCCAGATCAAGTGGAACGTCAAACGTGAGTCATGCAGCTGGCTGGCCTTCAACAATGAAACAACAAGAGAACAAATGTTCTGTTCTGGCAATGACTTGGAATTGCAACGGGATTTGATACTAGCTTAAGTGTGCTTACACCAACTGTGAGGGATTTTGGTGGAGATCAACATGATGGGGTTCTGTTTTTATCACCTGTCAGTGGATTATTTTGGTGCTGGGTTAGGGAAGCAAGGGAAGGCTTTAAAAATAATTCTAATTGTATTTTAACAACTGAACGCCTAACTGTCAAATTAAAGTGTTTGCAGTCTCCATCACTCAACTGAACTTTTCCTTCGTTAATCATATAGGACTGAAAAGATGAAAAATGGCCTAATATGACCAATGTCTTATGTGGTTTTGAATGATTGTAGTGAGCAGTAACCTCTAACAAAAATATTGCATTTCCTGCAACTGCTTCAAAATAAAAGACACCCCATGTTTCACCAGTTGAATGATTTTAATGTGTAGCAGCAGCAAGAGGAAATAATAACTTAATAATTCAATACAGCTCTGAAACAGTTGTAGGAGAGTGAACAGTGAACAATGAGGCTAATAAAAATAGGCGACTGCATATGTAATTGAATCGTCTGAAACTACTGCAAAGAGGTACTGTAAGTTTAGAATGTATACATACAGAAAATGGCTATTACTGAAAAAAATGCAGACCATAAACAATGTCAACAGCAGGATTATAACGTTTTCATTAGTAATTACATTTCAGTTAGGTGTTCATTTATTGATAATGATGATTCTTTGCTGCTATACTGGGAGTGTGTGAGTTCAGTCATCAGTTTTTTATGTCACTGTGTGTGTATATTTTGTTATCTGCTGTTCGCCTGTCAGTCATCCACAACAAAGACCTTCTGGCTACTATTCATCTGCTGGTTGCCATGGTGAGATCTTTTCAGCCTGAACTGGGTTTGCCACCAAATGTGAAAGTTGAAGTAATAGTTTTGGAAGTGAGTTTCAGCTCAAGCTTTAGCACTTTTTTTTTGCACCAATTCTTAGTATTAAACACGCCTTGTGGAAGTGCTGCTCAATTTGGGTTATCTTTCATACAGGTGAGCAGAGGTGGAATCAAATCTGATGTGCAGACAGAGGTCCTGACAGAGGAAAGGTGAGCAGATTTCTGTCCGGTGTGATTCTGTGGATGTGAGAAAAACGCCTCATATTTTCTTGTCTTTTTCAACAGGGATGCAGGCTCAGACTCTCTCAACAAGACTGAAAGTAAGTAAAAATCTGTCGAAGGTTGAGCAGATTTGACATTTTAAATGTAATTGCATTATAGCTTACGATGATTTAAACATACTTTTCTGGCTCTGGGTCACCCAGTGGAAGATCCCATTGATCAACTGCTGAAGCTTGATGGTCACAAGGTCAACATGGTGAAGAAGGTATAACAAGGAAAGCTTGAATGTTGAGACAGACCGGCAGTGAGAGAGTATGTTGTGGTGTTACGAGGAAATAAATAAGTAATATTTGTTTGTGGCCTTAACTGAACCCTACATACAGTATAAACAGGGTATATATACTATATATATTTGAATTAATCTGCTGAGTATTGTTTTGAATAATCGATTACTCATTTTGTTTATACAATGTCACGAAATAGTAAATAATTCCCATTACAAGTTCCTAAAGCCCAAAGGGATGCCATCATATTGCTTTTTAATTTGACCAACAGTCCCAAACCCAAAGAGTGTCTTCAATGATTAATTGATTATTAAAATAGTTGACATTTAATTTTCCGTCGTACAACAATCGATTCATCAACTAAATGTGTCAGCTCTAATTTTAGTAGGGCTGCTAATAATGATTATCATCAAACAATATTTTCATTATTATTTGAATGTCTGATTCACCATGTAGTATCTTAAAATGTGCAAACATTTTGATGCATTGTTATCATAATAATATAGATTATTGTTGTTTTGAAAAAAAAGTACAATTATTACTTTCAGACCAAATGTCTGCATTTCTAGCTGTTCCTTGTTTTGACTTAATAATATCCAACAATGAAGGTACAATGTTTTGGAGAAAACTAATGAGGGCTTACAATCTTTCCAGGTTCAAGTTTTGATGAAGAATGAATCATGTTTAATACTCTCTATGTCACCTAAATGAGACCAACATGTATTTCAAACTGTGTAACTTTTTCCATTTTCAGGCTATCTTACACTTTGTCAACCAGAATATGTCGACCATGGGTCTGCAGGTGGCTGATATGGACAAACAGGTATTACAAAAATAAACCAGCTGAGTTTTGGAACACTTACTGTAGAGGCTTTCCTGTAAAATTAAATAAATAAATAAATAAATAAAAGATACATTGAGCTCTTCCCCTGAGATTATATCACCTTCATTGGATGGGCTCCAATGTATGGTGTATTTTCTGTCTAGTTTGCTGACGGTGTAATTCTACTGCTGCTGCTCGGACAGCTGGAAGGATTCTTCATCCCGCTCTATGAATTCAACCTGACACCTGTCAGTCCCTCTGAGATGGTACAGTATGGATTCTCAGTGGACTTTTTAGTATCATCATCATCATTATACTGCTTAAATGGTCACAGGTGATCTGGGTTTCATTTGCAACGTATATAGTTATAATAAAAAAACAGTCAAAAGAGAAATTTCCAATATCAATTAATTAAATTTTTGTGAAAATGTAGATATACACCAACTACATTATTCTAATTCAAAAGTACTGTACTGTAAGATCATAAACTGTTTATTTCTAATTTGAGCTAATGTAATTTTCCACAATAGCATAGTGATAGCATAATGAGCTACAATACTGAAACCTGATCCAAAAATCAGGCCTATTGCAATATTAGATATGATCAAATGAATAAAATATTAATAAAAGTACATTCACAATACATAATGGTAGATTATTTCTCACACTGCAATGTGCTTATTATATCTGTGTGATGACTTATTATGGCACAATTCAGTTGTTACCCTTTTTGTTTTACCATTTTAATATGTTACATCATCATAAAATGTTATGTAGGCTACATTAATCTATCAGTGATTCTAATCCAATAATATAACATGAATGTAAAATGAGCCATTGTGCATTATGACTTCTTTTACTTTTGGTACTTTAAGTAGTTTTGTACTTTTTGAATGCAGGACTATTACCTGTAACTTAGTTTTTTCTACACTGTGGTATTGACCCTTTTACTTAAGTAAAAGATTGGAATACTTCCACTACCTAATAGATAGTTGGTTATACTTTATAATACAAATAACTATAGTAACTATAAAATATCACCACATATATGTACATTTCACAACAGAATTACATATATTGGGGCGGTCTCTAGCTCACCCAGTAAGAGCGTTCGCCCATGTTGGCTGAGTCCTGCAGCGGCCCGGGTTCCAACCTGCGGCTCTTTGCTGCGTGTCAACCCCCATCTCTCTCCCCCTTTCATGTCTACCCACTTTCACTTTAATAAAGGGAAAAGACCCAAAAACTAATCTTAAAAATAATTACATATATTTGTATTACTAAATCCAATGAAGATGTGGTGACTGGATTTTGTGTTTGAATTTTTTTTTTCTCTCTGACCTCTAGCTCCACAATGTGACCTTGGCCTTGGACCTCCTTAATGACGCAGGCCTTCAAGTGGCCAGCGTTGATCCACAAGGTTAGGAGATAACACACACAGACTGCTCACACAATATACAGAAAACAGATTTTTATCTCAAATTAAAATGCCACACACACAGGGTGAAAAAAACAAAAACAGAAGTGCCTGTGGGTAAAATGATTGCAACAGAAAAGCACCAGAGCTCCAAGACAACAATGTCAAACTAATTCAGATGATATTAACTATCAAAAGCATTTATCTGTATGACGGGGAAATGCCAAAATTAGTTTGTAAATCAGTGAAGGACGGGGGGATCGCCCCGGTAGTTTAATCTTCACTGCTCGGTGGAGTGTGGGTTTGACAGTGTTTTGGAGGGGAAAATGGAATTGCTTGTGGAATACAAATGAGTGGGACTCGTGTCTCAATGAGTATCACTGCAGATGATTGGCTCAGTCCGGGGTCATCATCATTCATTTAGAGAGGAAGAGCGAGGGAGGCGGTTTCAAGGGGACAATGTCAGTCTGTGCCTGTTGATAACCAGGGATTTAACCTCACAGCTATTGCTAGGCCTACATCTACTAGGTGTGTGTGTGTGTGTCTCTCTCTCTCTCTCTCTCTCTCTCTCTCTCTCTCTCTCTCTCTCTCTCTCTCAGAGAGTGTGCAGAAGAGCCATGCAGCTCTGAAATCAAGTGCGCTTGTTGGCCACGGCGGAGGGAGAATAGGAATGAAATTTGCATTGTCGTGGCAGGATGTGAACTGGCTGCAGTGGAGGATACACACCTAAACTTGCAGTTTTAGTTTCTATTTTAATTTGTGTAAACAGGTGAAGTATTTTTAGGGATGGCTAAGATTATAGTTCTCTGACATTATCCAATTTTTGGTTTACATGCGTAGTAGTTGTTGTTTTAGTAGGCACCCTCTAAAAAATCCTATGAATTACTATAAGTGTAAAATTTACAACGGTGTGTGTCTGAAGAAGATATGTTATCTGTATTCATGAGCACTGCTACTGAATGCCATCTAGTTATCAGACTGATCCCAGATATATATTATGATTGTGTCTGTGCACTGTGTTTGTCAGTTTCAACTTGCGACTGTCTGTAATCATGAGTTCATGATTCGTGACAAAAACATATGAGTGTGAGCATTCCATAAATCGTACATTATGGGAACTTTCTCTTTGACATAAAAAGGTGAGAGTATGGTATGCTGTCGTTTGTAAATTTGGGGAATAAAAGGTTATTTTAGAGAAAACTTCTCTTCACAATTAGTCATGCTATTTGATGTGAACGACTGATTAAAACAAAATAAAAATCTAAATCTTTCAACATGACCATGCCCCGATGCGTAATGCCAGGTCCATAAAGAAACTTTTTTTTCCCAGTTTATTGTGGAAAAGCTTAACTAACTTGCATAGAGCCCTGAACCCTAACCCCATCCAACACCTGTAACACTGACCTTATTAATGCTCTTGTGGCTGAATGGGAGCCCTGAAGCCAAAAAATCCTGAATCAAAGATGAGTTATAGAAGATTGTTATAGGAACATTTTAAGGTCCATGGATTTGGAATGAGATTGAGATCAATAATCACATTTTGGTGTCCACTTGGCTATGGGGAGTACGGTAAATCAATCAAAAAGAGAAGGCAAGGCAAGGTAAGGCAGGGCAATTTTATTTGTATAGCACTTTTCAGCAGCAGTGCAATTCAAAGTGCTTTACATAAATCATCAAACACATTATTATTATAAATTATATTAAAAAGAATTTGTACATAACTATACAAAATTAAGAAGAGTAAACAAAAGTTATAAACAATTATTACAAATTAAAAACATTTAATCAAAAACAGGTATATTGAATACCAGAATAAAAGAATAAAATTCACAGTGCAGTGCAAATAATTAAACAAAGGCAATATAAAAAAGGAAGGTTTTCAGCCTTGATTTAAAAGAGCAGAGCGTTGGTGCCATTCTACAGTTTACCGGGAGTTTGTTCCAGATATACGGAGCATAGAAACTGAACGCTGCTTCCCCCTTTTTTGTTCTGGTTCTGGGGATGCAAGCAGACCTGTCCCTGATGACCTTAGATGTGTCTGCGGTTCATAATTCACTAGTAGATCTGACAGGTAGTTTGGCCCTAAACCATTTAGCGATTTATAAACCAGCAGAAGAATTTTTAAAAGTATTCTTTGGGGCACAGGAAGCCAGTGTAAAGACTTCAGAATTGGACTTATGTGATCAGCTTTCCTTGTGTTAGTGAGGACACGGGCAGCAGGACCCCGTTACAGTAGTCTAGTCTACTGAAGATAAAGGCGTGGATATGTTTTTCCAGATCTTGTTGACACATAAGTTCTTTTACCCTTGATATGTTTTTAAGGTGGTAAAAGGCTGACTTTGTCATCGCCTTAATGTGGCTACTAAAGTTTAGGTCAGAGTCCATAATGATCAAGATTTCTGGCTTTTTTCTGTTGTTTTTAACATTATTGTTTGAAGCTGAGTGCTGGTTCTTAATTGTTCCTCTTTTGCTCCAAAAACAATCACCTCAGTTTTTCCTTCATTCAATTTAAAGAAGTTGTGGCACATTCAATCATTAATTTGTTCAATACATCAAGCCAGTTTTTGTATTGGACTGTAATCTCCATGTGACAGCGTTATGTAGATTTGTGTGGCATCAGCATAACTATGATAATTTATATTATTATTTTTCATAATATGAGACGGTGGAAGCATATAGATATTAAATAAAAGAGGCCCTAGGACAGAGCCTTGGGAAAGAGTGAAATAGAGTGACAGTGACTCAGGGAGTAACCAACTTATCTAAGTGTGTGAATTAATCAATAGCAAAAGGATCTACAGCACTTCACTTCCCTGCAGATCCATTATTGAAAAGATGCTCTGTATACTCTCTGAGCTTGAATCACAATCACTAAAACTTCTCCACAATATTGCCAGACAGCCTGTAATTGTGAAGTAAATCCTCAACATGATAACTGTTAATGTAAGAACCAGCACAATTAATCTAAGCCAAGAGCAAGTGGCTAATTTAATTCATTTTTAGTGTCTTTTTAATTACAGTCATAATTGCTCTGATGGAATGAGGATTCCCAGCAGTGAGAGTCTAAAACAGGAGCGCACTGCGTGCATTAATTAGGTTAGCCAGTGGTGGAGTCGATCTTAATGTCACATTTATTCAGTTAGTGCATCTCACAACAGAGTACAATTTTGTTGGGATCCCGTCTCACCAAGGACATATTGATTAAATGTCCATCTAATATTTAGTTTTTTTTTTGCCCTCCTGATCTATGACCTGTTAGGATGGATTGTGAGAATAGTTATTAGCTAATGTTGGTAAAAGCATCCTTGTGTTTTTATTGCCTCACTGGCTTGGTATATGCTGATGGTCCATTATAAATACAGCCTAAATGTCCCCTGTGGGTTGTGTGGCAGATATTGTCTCACAGGACGACATTGCCACGTTGAAGGTCCTGTACGCCCTGTTCAAGAAGCACAAAGGGAAATGAGAGAGGGACTCAACAACCACGGAGCTGAAGAAAAGTGGAGTTTTTGACCAACTTGTGGTTTCTTCTGTCTCTAAACTGTTGAAAAGGCTGCTCATTATTTAAATGGTGAAGTAAGACTAATTAGACATATTGCTGATGCTCTTAAGCTAATTTAAAAATAAGTACAAGAAGCTAAAGTAGCTTTAACAAGTTATTCATAAACAAGAATATCAATGTCCAAGGGCCCGGTCTGAGCGTCACCAATCCTCCACCACCACATACTTTTTGAGGACAGGTGGAAACAAGGCTAGACTACCAACCAGGCTAAGTGGGCAAAATGAGCAAAGTAAGCAGGCAACAGCCCCAGGGCCTCAAAAGCCCCAGGTGTCGTTTGTGTCAACTAGTTGTCAATAATTTGACTAATTGCAAAATTGTTTATACATATTTCAACCACTGTGAAATCAATGGCTGTGGCTCAGGAAATTCTAAATTCATCAGTTTGGATGGACTATAGTGGTCCCTTAAAATGGATCAGCATACATATATACTTTTTACCTTTTAAATGTGGTTCACATTCAGTAATAATATACGGGGTGTGGATGTTAGAATAGCCCAGCATTTTCCCGCTATCTCTTGCTCGCTTGCCTTCTCTTTATTTCCTTTTCAGTCTGACACTGCTGAAACATGCAACATAGAAAACCATCATCCTGACGTTGACCGCCACTTCTTAATAAAAAAATGTGAATTTCTTTCTCTGCTTGCTCCATGTGTTCCTGCTGACAGTCTGTGACATCCTTTTTTCTAGGTAGTTAAAACTAGGATGGGATTTTTTTCAAATCTTTTTGCCATTGAATTGTTCACAACACCATGTCACACACACACACACATGTAGAGAGGGTGCGGCAGGCAGCAATGGAGGGAGACTCAGATAATGAGAGGCAGACAATATATGTAATTCCATCAAAGCATATTATATCAATTATGTGTTGAATTAAAAAAGGTTGGACTACAACTGGAAAAATCCACGTAATTATCTTCTGTGTTGCAAAGACATGTCATCTCTTGAATTAAATGAAATGTATGCTAACCATTAGTGACTTGTTAAATAATATCTCTCCACCACTGCCACTCTGGTTTAGTTTAGTGTATTAGCAAATTGCAGCATGAGTTTCTTTGTTTTTGTCTTGAGGTTAAACAACAATAACCAGTTTCATACTTCTTATTCATTTCACCCAGTTTTCATGCAAATCTGTTTGTCGACATTCAGGAAGCCAATTTATTTATTTCCACCAAGGTGATGGAAAATTCCCATTTTATTTCCCCTGACATTTCAAAAAGCGTGTATAAAATGTGCTTGGCAGTCAGATTGAAACATACTTTATAGCAAGAGACAGACAGATAGAAAGAGATATTTTTGTGTTGCTCTTGTTCGTGTCATGTAAATTGGAAATTTCTGTTTGCAGTTAAAGTATTATAAAATTAAAAAATGGCTTCTCTTCTATTTTCAAAGTTACAGTATATTAGTTTGTTGAAAATTGAATTGCACAATCAATTGTAAAAGGCAAAACTCATACTTGGTCAAGCCATCAATGAATACAGCTACAATAAAATGTTCTCTTTTTCAAATACAAATGGTATGGTCATTTCATAGTCATGTATACCATCCACTCACATTATGCTTGCTTGTCGTCTTTAAGATTAGGTGGTCTTTAAAAATATTTGGTACTAAATCTTTCTGCATACTGCCTACTTTTATGTAACTCCCTTCACCTCCTCTGCCTCCTCCTGTATTTACATTAATTGTATGTGAATGTTTGTTGAAATGTATGTTCATATTCATCAAATGTGTATTTCAGGGTCAGTCAGAAGGGGTTTTGAGCTCACCGACAGTCTGTATCAAGCATGCTTATGTATGTTTCAAAGCATAAAACATGCATTATTGTTGCAATAAATGGTTAAAACATTGGTGATAGTGTCCTGCTCTTGACTAAAAGGAAGTGAATGGGCTCTTTGTGCAGAGACAACTGAGCATTCTAATAGAATATGTAAATAACATGGATTAAATATCCATACAAAAAAACCTAGTGTATGCTTTATACTGTGTTATATAGTGTTTGCTTTTCTATATAGCTAGGTGGCAGGTCACAGTCTTGCTTCAGATATAATTGTCAGCATCACAAGTTAAAAGAGCAAAGAAGTTATCTGCTTTGCTGATATGCTAAATCCCTGTTTACTGTATATTGCAATTCTAATATTGAACTTATCTTGTCTTTCTTGTCCAGGATCTTGTGAATATGTGCATTTTAAGATTGCCAACCTGACTCAATCGAGGCACGGATGTGAAATGTTCAGAATATTGAAACAATCAATACATAACGTGGTACAGTATGTGCAAACGTGTGTGGTGATGCATTTGTGGTGATCTTTAAGACACACAACAACGTGAGTTAAAGTCAAGGGAGATTAATGTCTTTTAGCCACTGTATACATATCAGCGAAAAGGTCACAGCTTAGTCTGTCATCAGTGTCTAATCCATTAGAACTAACAATTATAAATTATAGGATAAACGTTTGAGGGATTAAATCTGTTCTGCTCCAACGACAAAACCTTCTTCTTCCATTAGGACACCACAACACCACTGACTCTTCAACATGGTAAGATATTTACTGTACAGAAATAGCATATGCCTATTAACCAAGAGATGAGAATCTCATAGAAATCAATTAATACTTTTTTTTAAGGCTGCTGTCAGTATATATTATTGCTGGTGACCAAACCAAAGGATTTCTCATAAACTGAATTTATTTAATACCATGTTTTATTTTTTTTGAGAAAACAAATGATGTCCCCTGCAACACTGGAGCCCATCCAAAATGTTGATGGAAAACATGAGTCATATCTGCCTAACTTGTCACACTGAACAGATTCATCTCTCTGTGGATGAAAAGGGAAGCAAAGCTAACAAAGCAGCATCACTCTGAGTATTCAGCTGCTGTATTGTATGTACACATCAGTTATCACAGAGGTGACAGTATCATGGGAGTGTTAAACTTAAAGAACCATGAGACTGTTGTAATTAATCCAAACAGCTCATCCGAGATGTGTAAAAGGCAATCAAATGTATCTGTGTAGCACATTTTATATACTCAACATAACAAATACACAAGATAAATAATTACAAAAAGGATATGTGGGGTTTCAAGATGATCAACAGTGGTGGAACAGCTTAGTATTCATTGATGCACGCAATGTGTGATGAGTCCTGAGTGGACACAGCTTCATTTTAAAACTTGCTATAATCCATATTTCTATTTTAACAATGGTTAAAATGATTATATGTAATGTGAAAGGGGGCCACAAAGGTTTATCACCCTCAGCTCCACAGTGCTTTATAGCATCTTTTTAGTGTCATTAGCAATCTTCCCATCATTTTAATAATATGAATAATACTTCATCAATTGCGCAAAAACGTAATGCTTTGATTAAAGGTGCACTATGAGTTCCTGCATGGTTTCAGTGCAATTTCATTTTTGTCTCAAATCGTAGGTGTCATGGGGCTACCCCATGCCTTCATTTACACCGGGGGTAGCATGTTGTATCATGCTAAGCTAACCTTAGTATGAGCAGTAGTAAGGGACAGTTAGTATGAGCATTACCATTAGCATGTGAGCTTGTAGCAATAAACACATGGTTTGTCATTTTATTCCAGTTCATTAAAGTACTAGTCGAAAGACTAGAAATCATGGCTGGATAAATAAAACACATACACAATTAATTTCCAGTCATTTATTTTAGTTTCATTCACCTGTTTTCATTTCAAGCAGGGATCTGAGTCAAAATGGCAAATGAGAAGTGATAGAGTCTGGAGTAATTTATAGAGGGGAAGACATGGAATGGCCCAAGTGTCAACCAGTGCAGAGGGGTGTACAGAATGAAACGCAAATGTTTGGGAATGGTGAACTAACACAATGGTGTTTGATTGATTTCCAATTAACTTTGGTTTGTCTTGTAGGAGGGGCTTCTGCTTTAAAGGAGGGAGGCTGAGGCTCCTCTAGAGAGAACAACTTTGGCATTGAAGGGTGCAGATGCTAGGGCCTAAATAGTCAGGGCCTGATTTAGTTTTTTTTTATTATTATTTTGTTTGATATTAGTTGTGATAATAATTTCAGTAGTTAGTATTTAGTTTTCATATTTTGTTTATTTGTAAATAAGTTTGCAATAAGTCATCCTTGCCATACTGCACTTCCATGTGATTGCTGAAGAATGAATCGAAGCACCAGGTGAAGAACTCCTGAGTCCATGCCTCCTCCTTCCACCCCGGGGCTAAACATTACAGTAGGCATCGCAACACAGGGGTCGTATCTCTCAAACAAACACTAGAGGCCCAGGATAGGCACCAAAATACAACAAAACACTCCAGCCGATTACCGACAAGTTGGTTGGGGGTGGGGGTTGTTGACCGTTAGTCATGACAGTTACGGAAACGTGGGGGGAGGGGCAAGCTTGCTCTGTATTGTTTTTTGAAATTTACTTGGAACTTCTACAGAAGAGACCATACAGGAACTCATAGTGCACCTTCAAGGTGGTTTTTGCCTTTGGCGAGAAAGAGTTTCTGCCAAAACAAAGTCCGTTTTTACAGGTTTAGAGGCTCATGAGGTAAAAGGGTTGGGGTCTGGGGACAACTGGATTAAGATTAAAAGATTTTTTTTAAATGGAACTGCAAGGGATAAATTAATCAATTTAAAAGTAGTTATTGTTTTTATGGAGCTAGAATAGTGAAAGTAACCTGTGGTATTGAAAATAAAAATTGGCACTGAAATATAAAACAGAAACATCAAAAAGTCACAAATATATTCTTTCAATTAGACTTTCATATTATTAAAATGATGGGAACATGGCTAATAACACTAAAAAGATGCTATAAAGCACTGTGGAGCTGAGGGTGATAAACTTTCCACCAGTTCACATGTAACCTCCAAATCTCAAGTAAGTTTGTTTATCTCTATTTTTTTCACATAGTAATGGGCTGGTTTAGTGTTATCTTTTAATGTAAGCTGTGCTGTTTGCATTTGGGAGTTTAAAGTGATATTAATCGTGCACTGATTGAGTTTTGGTATTTATCTTGTTGGGTGGAGCCGTGATTGCCTGCTACATCCCTCCAACAGTCTGCATTTTTTTTTTTTACCCGCTATTTATTTGTACCATGCCTCAAGAGCAACCTTGACACTTTCCCAGACGTCTTCAGGAACCTGTGCAGCTTAAACATTTTCAATTAAACCTTTTTTTAAATTTTGTTTTGGATATTTATGATATAAATAATAAATACTAGAGTATAGAAGACAGATTGATATCCCGGGAGACTTAGTTTTTTAATTAATTTGCCACAAGTTAGCTGACGTGTGCTAACCTCTGCCAAAACCGCACAGCTTACATTAAAAGTTAACGCTAAACCAACCTGCATCCGACTTAATTGAGACTTAATTGAGATTTGGAGGTTCCAGGTGAACTTGTGGAAGCCATTTCAGATATGCAGTTATAACACACCTGTGAGGATTCCTCAGGAGGTGCAGTCTCTCGCCAGTATTCAAATTATCCGTAAACTTTGTCATCATAATGCAAACAAATTTCAAAGTGAAATAAAATTTTAGCATTGTGAGATTATAACCTTTTGATGTTTGTGTTTTATTCATCAGTTGAAACATTTTCAGTACCAATATTTATTGTTTCAGTGCCAATTCCTTTTTTCAATACCACAGTTTACTGTCACTGTTCTAGCTCCATGGTTTTTCAGAGGCTGATTACTAATAAGAAAATTTTTAAATCAATGTTAAAGGAATTCCACTGTCCGTTATGCGTACTAAACAACACAGCATAAGTGACCACACTGTATACCGTTTGATCCAGACTGAGCTAAACAGTTAATGAAAACAGTGATGGGCTGGATAAGCTCAATCAAGGGTCAGTGACTGGTGAAAGGTTAAAGGTCACCTCCTCTGTTGGTTTGGGTGAACCAGTGGGACCTTCAGGTAACTACAATACAACCCATGCAGTTACAGTACAGGACTGTGAAAGAAGTCTACAACGTCAGACTATTTCATAGCTTCTCTGCTCATAATGGCTCTTGCATCAGTGTGAAAATTAACAAGCATTTTGTGTGTGCTGCAAGACTAAAGAATAATTATGGGTGTCGATTATATTTCAAATGCACTCATTGTAGGTGGTAGGTGATAAGATTTGCTTGAAAACCGCAGGAAAGAAATCATCATTCATTCTTTCCCATATCTATGATTAGATCTATTGTGGTTTTATATGTGTATTTACAAATAATGTATTCTCTTGGTGTAAGAAAGTAGAATTTTATAATCAGGTTTTATGTATTTTATTTAATTATGAGTGAGTTATATCAAAAGCTTATACTATACTTACTATGAAGTCTATGTTTAACAATAATCAAATACCCTAATTTCCACTCAAGATCCCGAATGTAGTGATAGAATATAAATTCAAATAAAATATGTCTATCATTCATGCCATTTGTGACATTATCTCATAAAGAAGTTACCACCAGTTTCTGTCACTATAAAAAAAACAATACATCGGTGGCATTCGAGTTATGCCAAAAAAAACACAGCCCATTATTTTTCTCCCAAGAGTGAATTTGTTATTTTGCTGAAAATAAATTATACTTAATATCCACACTTCCTCTTTTGGTGCTGTGACCCAGGAGGATATGATAAATAATAAGTATAAAAAAGAGTGATTCTGTTTACCCTAATTTCTTAACACTATAAACTACTGACTACAAGTTGACTACTGATCCTCTTGCAGGTAAATTGTCCTTTGGACCCATCCTCAGTATTTGTTGTGAGCCGTCTATGATGGAAAGAAAGTCATGCATACAAAATCCACAGAAAAGAACAGGTAGTAATGATTAACATAAAGCTATTTCCTC
This sequence comes from Percina caprodes, assembly GCA_013375575.1. Taxonomy (NCBI): domain Eukaryota; kingdom Metazoa; phylum Chordata; class Actinopteri; order Perciformes; family Percidae; genus Percina; species Percina caprodes. The sequence continues at coordinate 1,018,443 of JABXJD010000069.1, read as the reverse complement.
TGATATAATGTAACCTTTCACATGCTGTGTTTGAGTCAGAAGGTAATGGCAAAAGTCTAGGAGAGATTAAAGCTCAAACACCTGCAAGGTGCAGTATTGAGTTTGAGCAAACTGTACAGTATGAGAGCGATACTACAGTAATTATAGACTCACTGTTAAATATTAGACCAAATAAATATGGTGAAATGATCACTTGAATGATCACAGACAAATAGGTCATTTAGCCATGACATTGTGAAATATGCATTACATTTTCAAAACTCAGCTCATGATTATGAAATGTTATTTCCGCTTGCCTCTTTGCAAAGACGTTTTTATTTCACAATGCTATTATTTTTTTTATCATCAGTCTCTCTGCCAATCATAACAAACAGGCCAGAGCCTATAATGCTTTTGTCTGTTATTGTGAAGCCCTTTGTGAAGTCTGACCTATAAAGGTGCAATACAAATAAACTTTACATAAGTGGCTCTGCCTTCTTTTTCTTGATTGACAAAGATGATGAAATTATAAGGAAAATTGTGAAAATGGCATTGTGAAAAACAAACAGACAGACAGGGGGCATTGTGAAATTATGACATGCAATAAAATGTGCTGTTGATTCGGCTTTTGTCATAGTTACATGGTCATATTTAGATACTGATAAATCTATTGTTATAGTGACGTTTATTTGTCAAACAACCAGTTAGTCTTCACACTTGAATTATCTTCTCTTGTAAACCTTATTGTGAAATATTCATCAATTCATCTCCTTCATTTTGTACATTTTCTCTTAGAATTTAAATCTCTACTGAAGTCACTTAGGTCGCATAACAAAAAAGTTTTCAAATTGTGGAAACTGTAGAGCTTTTTCTCCACCTGAAATCTCTATTTGTACATTAATGTTTATTTTTTTTCCCATGTAATGATTCTGTTATTTCATCGTTTATATTGCTTCGTATGTTTTTATTCTTTATCTTCATAAGTTTGTATCTCCCTTAGAGAAAGAGTGAGAAGCTCAGTCATCCGTGAGGAGCTCGGAGTAGAGCTGCTGCTCCTTTGCGTCGAAAGGAGCCAGTTGAGGTGGATCGGGCATCTGGTAAGGATGCCTCCTGGGCGCCTCCCTAGGGAGGTGTTCCAGGCACGTCCAGCTGGGAGGAGGCCTCGGGGAAGATCCAGAACTAGGTGGAGAGATTATATCTCCAACCTGGCCTGGGAACGCCTCGGGATCCCCCAGTCGGAGCTGGTTAATGTGGCTCGGGAAAGGGAAGTTTGGGGTCCCCTGCTGGAGCTGCTGGCCCCGCGACCTGATACCGGATAAGCGGACGAAGATGGATGGATGGAAGTTTGTACACGTTATGTTCATGTACTATTACTGTTTACCTTATTCTCTGTATATGCTTACTGCATTTTGTCAATAAAAAATTAAATCAATTTAACCACACCCACACAGTCCTGCAAGAGGTCCACTCAGCCAGATGAACTGAAAAGGTCCTGTGTGGGTGTTCAGGGCCTGCTCACTCTTTTGCGGTATTAATTTACTGTAGCTGGAAACACCTTTAGGTCTATTGCAAATAGGCTATAGCATTTCATAAGAAAGGTTGCATACCAACAGCTTTATTAGCCTATGTCACTTTAGGACATCTTTGTGGACTAAACACGTTTTGGGGTTACCAAATGCTGAAGGACACACCATTTTAAATTCTTTTTTGGTCGGCCGTTGGTCACCTCTAGGGACCACCTCTCATATTCCTCCTCCCAACGCCAATTTCAACTGGAAGTTCTCAATAAATGCCACTTTTATCGCCAAGTACATGTCAATATCACTTCACTAAGGTAAGCTAAGGTTTTTGATTAGCTGTTAGCTGCTTATGCTGACATGAACAATATGATGTGTTGGCTGTGTTGAGTTGATATTTGTGTGCTTGGGGTTATTAATAAGATTAGCTGTTTTATTTGTCTTTAACATCCACTTGATATTTTCTTTGCTGACTGTTTTCTGTGCTTTTAATGCCGCAATTAATTTATTGGAAATGTTGGTATTGGTAATAATTGTAAATTAAATTCTTGGCTGACAGTGACATTTTCTTTTGCTTGGCACTTAGCCTACATGTTGATGTTTTCATGCTTTTGATTTACATAGTGGTGAAATATGAACACGTGTCTGAGTAGCCTACTATTACTTCTAGAGGCAGAATTGTGTGTGTTACTCCCCGTTGCTGGCTTGTTGCTGTTGTTTTGAGGGCTCATTGCAAGCCAGATCTCTTGTAGAAAATAATATTGTATATTGGCTTTGGGGCTGTAAGCATGACTGCACACAGCCCATTCACATAATTATATTTCTGTAATATTGGCATCATGGGGAGCTCAGTATGGGTTTTGTAACATTTTCTCCACACATTTCATATTCATATGAACATTACATAAATATGTAAACAGAGCAATGGGTTTAAGTGACTGTTTGCTTTACTATTCTTCATATCAACATATCAATTATATCATAACTGCTGAGCTTCTGTTTCATTGTGTCATTACTTCTATATTAAGTTGCACTCATGTCTTATACAGCATTGTTTTCATGAGTTTAATATGCCTAAGAATTATCTGCTGCAGGTGGATTTTGGTGATTGTGATAAATTCCCTCCAGTTTTAGGGGAATTAGGTTTATTGTCAAAGATGTCAAATATTAGCTTTGTAGATTTGTATTTACATAATAAATCTGTTCCATGTGAGCTGACTTAGCTTGAATTTAATGACAACTACAATACATTTTTTCCCAATATATCAATGACTACAGCCTGTGAACTAATATGAGAAAGATAGATAGATAGATAGATAGATAGATAGATAAATAAAAAAAACCTCCAAAGGGGTCAGAGTTCACCATCCTAATGGCCTGTTAAAAGAAGTGTATTCTTAGTTTTTCTGTGTTACACACAGACACTAACAACACAAATCCCTTTATCATTCAACAAATTAGCCAATACCATACAGTACATCAGTGTTGCACTATCCTGTTTTGTTCTCATGTTTTTTAGCATCAGTTAGCCTAGGTGTGGTCCACCAAAGCAGTATTACTTGAGCACTCATAATGGCTAGTTTAAATGAACATCATGAAACAGTAACATTAATATCTAGGCATACTTTAGATGGATCTTAATGTGGTGTCTATGCCACAGAAGATCCGGGTTGAGCAGACAGGGCATCGGAAAGACGAGGACTAATAGAGTTTTAATAGATAAATGTTGGCAGGATGTATCTCAGGCTTCCTAATAACAGCATGATGTGGAAATCCAGTCAATGGTTTTTAAATGGTGATGGATTGCAGCATTGGTTTCATCTGTCTTGCTTACTGGCATACTGGAAGGAGGAGGACACAGATGGAATAATGAGGAAGCAGTTTGATAAGCAGAACCTAGGGAGGATGACTCACAAAGGTGAATGGAGGTTGGGGGTAAAAGTACAGTAGAAGTTGGAGCTTATTGGAAAGCTCAAAGTGGCCTTGACAACGTGGTAACAAACTTCATGGTTGCCGCGGGCATTTGACACATGCGAGCAGCCAGAGGTGTTTGATTTGAAGCAAGGTGTGGGGGTCTGACACGGCCTGTCCCTAAGTTTTTGCCTTCAACTCTTTGCTTTAATAATGTTCCTGTGTGGACCAGTTTTGAATATGGGTCTGTCAGCTTGGGAGGGTCAATGCTTTGATGCCGGAGGAATTATATCAGGGTGTCTTGATTGGCCAACACAGATCATTCAGAGGCTTATATCTCCAAATCTCAATAAAGGCAGTGAGGTCAACAAAAGGGTGAGTCAAAAGCACTAGTGAAAAAAACATCAATAACATTTTTATATTTATCTAATCAGTTGGTTTAAAAAAAATAATTGTTTTCTTTACCTCAGATCAAAAACTAGGGAAGGCAGTTTATTTTTAGGTGTTGTGGGCAACAATTCCATAATTAATGGCCCTCGCCCCTCACAGCACGTCGGGTGTAGTGGCAGGATGCAGGTTGCCTATAACACTTTCTCTGTTTACTATGTTGCGCTAGAGAACAAACACTAATAATACGTTATGTTGCTGTGTATGATGTGTAGACCACACTGTAAAAATGTCATGTTAATTAAATATTTGTCCCATAAGGCTGACTTCCTGCTGCCAATAGGTGGTGCTATGACTCAGTATAGGTGTGTTGATGTCTCCAGGTCTGGACTTTTATGATGAATGTGAAGTTTCAGGCAGATTGGACAATGTAAAGTGAAGTTACAACAGCTTCCTGTGTTATGGCATCGTGAAAGACTTGAGATGCTGCTGAACCTATTTGAGAAGGATCTGTTAAATCCTCTAGGGGGAGTTTCAAAAGGTTCCATACCTGTAAAGGACCTAAAATGGCGTGTTGTTGCCTATGACATCACCATTCAAGCTATCCAAAATTCCTTTGCAGTTGTAGGATTATACCAACTCAAAATGAGATAAATCCAATATGGAGCCTGTTCAACACACATGGACCAAATTGCTGTATAGTCTCGTAATGATCCCAGGTTCTGCTGTGGCTGCCAACCTTGGTGAGTTTTTGAGTTTACAAAGAGCGCCAAAAATGCAGCCAAAGGATAAAATTAATTGGGGCGCTATAGAGCTACCATGCCACAACCAAGCCTAATTGAGATATCAAATCAAAGGATTTACTAGGTTTTAACATGACTGCATCATTTTGACAGTTTTCGTTGTTAGTAAAATCACAATTAACATATGATAGCCACGATAGCTGACTTCCTGTGAAGCTTTCGAAAAAGAGATTTTTAAAAGAATTTCCCAAAAAATGTATTTCTAAGTATTAAGTTCCTCAAGATAAGAACAAAGTTCCCACCAAATTTTGTGAACAACATGGAACTTCATTTGAACCATGGCGTGCGTTTGGGGGCGCTGTGGAGCCCGCTGGCCACGCCCGAGCCAAATCACTGCACAACTTTGCAATTTTCACCAAGTCTGACCTGTGCGGCAGTTTTTCAAGCATCTCAAACCCATCAAAAATGCAAGGGGCAACAGAGAAATAATCCTAACAATAGACTTGTCCAAGGCACATTTGTGCTTGGTCCCTAACAATCTTATCTAACAATTTATTTGTATGATACAGCTGCAAATAAGTATTTGAACACCTGTCTATCAGCTAGAATTCTGACCCTCAAAGACCTATTAGTCTGTCTTCAAAACGTCCACCTCCACTCCATTTATTATCCTAAATTAGATGCACCTGTTTGAGGTCGTTAGCTGCATAGAGACACCTGTCCACCCCATACAATCAGTAAGAATCCAACTACTAACATGGCCAAGACCAAAGAGCTGTCCAAAGACACTAGAAACAAAATTGTTCACCTCCACAAGGCTGGAAAGGGCTACGGGGAAATGCCAAGCAGCTTGGTGAAAAAAGGTCCACTGTTGGAGCAATCATTAGAAAATGGAAGAAGCTAAACATGACTGTCAATCTCCCTCGGACTGGGGCTCCATGCAAGATCTCACCTTGTGGGGTCTCAATGGTCCTAAGAAAGGTGGGAAACCAGCCCAGAACTACACGGGAAGAGCTGGTCAATGACCTGAAAAGAGCTGGGACCATGGTTTCCATGGTTACCATTGGTAATACACTAAGACGTCATGGTCTGAAATCATGCATGGCACGGAAGGTTCCCCTGCTTAAACCAGCACACGTCAAGGCCCGTCTTAAGTTTGCCAATGACCATTTGGATGATCCAGAGGAGTCATGGGAGAAAGTCCTGTGGTCAGATGAGACCAAAATAGAACTTTTTGGTCATAATTCCACTAACTGTGTTTGGAGGAAGAAGAATGATGAGTAACATCCCAAGAACACCATCCCTACTGCGAAGCATGGGGGTGGTAGCATCATGCTTTGGGCGTGTTTTTCTGTACATGGGACAGGGCGACTGCACTGTATTAATGAGAGGATGACCGGGGCCATGTATTGCGAGATTTTGGGGAACAACCTCCTTCCCTCAGTTAGAGCATTGAAGATGGGTCGAGGCTGGGTCTTCCAACATGACAATGACCCAAAGCACACAGCCAGGAGAACCAAGGAGTGGCTCTGTAAGAAGCATATCAAGGTTCTGGCGTGGCCTAGCCAGTCTCCAGACCTAAACCCAATAGAGAATCTTTGGAGGAGCTCAAACTCCGTGGTTTTTTTTTTCAGTCAAAGTTGCTCTTTTATCAGCTTGAATCAGTCGGCCCATTCTCCTCTGACCTCTAGCATCAACAAGGCATTTTCGCCCACAGGACTGCTGCATACTGGATGTTTTTCCCTTTTCACACCATTCTTTGTAAACCCTAGAAATCGTTGTGCGTGAAAATCCCAGTAACTGAGCAGATTGTGAAATACTCAGACCAGCCCGCCTGGCACCAACAACCATGCTACGCTCAAAATTGCTTAAATCACCTTTCTTTCCCATTCTGACATTCAGTTTGGAGTTCAGGAGATTGTCTTGACCAGGACCACCCCCCCTAAATGCATTGAAGCAACTGCCATGTGATTGGTTGATAAGATAATTGCATTAATGAGAAATTGAACAGGTGTTCCTAATAAACCTTTAGGTGAGTGTATATGTGTATATGTATATACTGTATATGTACAGTATATATTTGTATTTACTATATATGTACAGTATATATGAGTATATACTGAATATGTATATTTATGCTTATGTCTATGTGTACATATATACTTATGTATATATGTATATACTGTGTATGTATACTGTGTATGTGTGTACATGTTTATATATGTGTATATACTATACATATATGTATGTACTGTATGTATCACGTTTATTAGACAATCAGTTCTCAAATGTATTCCTGCTGTAACAGCATATAGATGACTTTGTCTTTAATTCTACCTGTTGCAGCTTCAATAAAGACCATTCGCTAAGCCCCTGCCATAAAAGTGATTGTCCAATCATAGATTAGCAACTAACTAAGCAAGGCACACCTATTCACTTTGAATTTCTCTACATGCCGCCGAGGTGTGGTAACGTTTAAACCTGAAACAAACCTAAAATATTTACAAAACAGCATAAATGTAATCTAGGCATACAAACAAGGTTATGTTATATAAATAATGGTTTGAATTTACATTTATCCACCTTATTAAATAAATACTAGGGTTAATTTGTTACAAATTACAAAACCACATGCTGCTTTTAGATTAGAAAAATTGGAAATGTGGTGAGGAAAATAATTAAATTTTTAATCCCCAGTGGGGAAATTACAATTTACACTCTGTGTACACTTTTTGTTAGTAATCACACACAGGCCTGAAATACACACACGTGCCCAGGACCTATACATGCACAAATGGAGAGATGTCAGAGTGAGTGGGCTGCCAACTGGACCAGCGCTCTGAGCGGTTGGGGGGCCACGGTGCCTTGCTCAAGAGCACCTGGCAGTGCTCAGGAGGTGAAGTGGCATCTCTCCAGCCACCAATCCACACTCCGTCTTTTGGTCCGCATTGGGGACTACAGACTGAGCTACTGCCATCCCCGAATAGAGAACTCAAGAGCTAAAATAACAAGTTGGTCAAATGAAAGGGTAAAATAAAGTTTTAATGTATTTTTATTAAATTATTGCTGGACAAAATAAAATAGTTATCTCTAGGCAATTTCTAATGGGGTTGGCGACGTCCACAGTGAAATGTCTCAATATACAGAAGCTATATTCACCCTCCATTAATAAAAGGATGTATGTAATTTTATGTTTTCAATCGTAACGTAACATTCTATTGCCAGAAATGAGTGTGTTCCATACACTGTAAAAATAAGAGGCGCAATTACAACTATCCAAACTGATGATTTAGGAAAAATGACAGCCTGACTGTCCACCTGCAGGTGCACTGGCAAAATCAATCTTTGTGTAGTTGATAAATCTCAATTTCTTTTTTTTAAGTATGCAAAAAATTCCATTAGCGCCACCGCAAACTGCGGCCCAGTGAAGATGTGGACTGGGAGGTTTGGGGGGTGTCTGTCGTGACATCGCAATGGTTGTTGACTATGACATCATCCATCGGACCAACCCTTATTAACCCTTATTTCTAACAAACCTTTCCACTCCATTTTAAGAAATGAACAGTGTGATAGATATATTTAGTTTTATTTTATAATTCTCTAATTACCTTTTCCTAACCTTTTGTATGTGTCCTCCATAGGGACTTGGTTTTAAAAAACTTAATGGAATATATTTTTTCCAAAGAGCACGTAACAGAGAGATTTAAACACACTGGAAAAGATAAAACTTTATTTCTCCCTGTCTTGACAATACAAAGTCAACAAGTGCAATAACAATCCAAAACGGTACTAATCATTCTATCTAGTAGTAAATACATAGACAGAACGTGGTGCACATCATCATTACTACCACACCCCAAAAGTGAGGTATCAACCACTACAAAGCTCCTGTGTAAAGGTGGGTATTCAACTGTAAGGCAACTGTTACTATGACAACCTGGAAAAACTGAAACAGATGTGTGCTCGCTTCATCCCATCCTTTTTTTTTCATTATTTATTTAGGAAGAGGGTTGAGCTGATACGATTTACAGTACCACACCACATCAGGCCAGAGTCAAGACTGTTTTTCTTTTTTTCAAACAAAACAGAAAACATCACAAGACCAAGTTGTAACATTTTAAGGAATAGGGGATATAATTCATTTTGACCCTGCTACTTGTCAAAGGCAAAATACATTCCCCCCCCCGGGTGTGACTTTTACTTTATTAGTGATAAGAACATACCTCCTCTGCCTTGTTACAGGTCAGAACACACAGAGCCCTGAAAAGTGACATGTTGTCTAACATGTCAGATTTTTCCCACTTATCCAGCATTAGGGACTTAAATCCCCTTTGTGCTGCTGCACCTGTTAAACACGTCTCCCTGTTTGCTGCTGCTGTTCACATACAATAAGGAGGCAGCTACAGAAAGAAAGCAAGAGAATGTAATTTAGAACAACTGCTGATCCTTGGGCCAATTATTTCACTTGGACACATCCTATTTCTCTACCTCTGAAAACATGAGCCTGCTAGGGCGCACACACAATTAAACTTTAGCCATTGTAATGGGAATTAACTTGCTCTATCAATTCAACAAATGTGAATATTATTGCTGATAACTGAGGATGACGCCAGCAGGCTCCACTTTCAGCACACGACCAGAGTTCTGTACAGAGGGTCCACTTAAACTTCATGAAACAGAAAAAGGACAAATGGCAAGACCCCAAGTTTCCGGGCTGACATTAACATAGCCAGCTCAGAACGATTAATGGTATCTATTCTGTACACAGACTGACTTGGCAGCTGCCAGAGTACCCGTTGTAGATGCACAATTGGGACCAACACCTCTCTCTTAATGTACCTACCTTCTGTCCACCTGGTCTTATATACAATCTGGCACCATCAGCTGCTTTCTCTGTTCTCGCATTTTATAAATTACAATGAATTTACCTCAGTAATTAATTCCAATTTAGGCTTGGAGTAATAACTTTTTCTTCAAATGTAATGATTGTAAAGCTGAAACAATATGTCAATGTATCTATCAGTCCGACTAACTATCTATTTGGTTGATCAATTTATTGTTTAGGTATTAATTTCAAGGAAAAATGGCAAACAATTCCTTATTTTCAGCTTCTCAAATGTGAGGATACGCTGCTTTTTTGTCTACTGTGATAGTTAATTGGACTGTTGAACTGTAGACCTAGATGATTGCAATTAGATACTTGATACATTTTTAAGGTTTCACTGATTTCAAAAATGTCAGGAATTTATTATATGATACATTATAATAGTATTATAGTATAACTGAGAATCCCTGAAAGCTCTGCACTACACCTCAATGATTACCCAGTGCTCCTTTGGTTGGCGCCTCTGACTTTAATGGGACATGTCTTCCTTCTGGTTAAGCTACTGTACATTATTGCTGACAGTGAAAGGAGTTTTAATGTTGGTTTCTTACATTTTTTATTATGGCTAAATGCTTACAATTGTCTATTATCAATGTGGGATATAGAGGGCTCCTTGGAAAGGAACCAAATGGATATTCGTTTGCATCATATTGCTAATGGAGCTGGGTTTCAGGCAGATCCGGTAATGAAGAAGGGCAAATAAGTAAATGGATGAGGTTGCCGAGGCAACTGTCTCACACTGACTAAAAAGTAATGGTCTTGAATGGGCTTGTAGGCTCATACTATTTGCTGTTGTGAACGTATCCCTGATCCTCATTAATGTTTTGGGTGAATAACTTATTGAAAGTCACGATTCCTTTGCTCACCATAACTAAACCAAAAGAGAAATCTTGATGACTAAATGTTAAACCTTTAGATCTACAGCAGTTTATCCGTATGGCGTTGTGTCCTTGTCAGACACATTGCAATATTGAGAAGTCACTTTTGCAGAAAGGAGACCTAAAACATTTCATACAAGGTATTGTTTTTCAACATGGCTGCAAAGACAATTTTTATCTGGTTTCCGTAACAAAAACATTCTACTCTAAGTGAGATGCTCAGCATCAACCTAAGCTTTACATGTTCTGATTGTTAACCACTCATATATTTCTCTGACTAATTCACATAAATAAATCACCAAATAGATAACCGTGTAACTGCTACTGAACACAAACTGACACAGCAATGTAATAAACATTTTTATATTTAGAAAGATGAACTTCTTTTTTTAAAACAGGCAAGCCTCCTTGCTTGCGAGTACAGTTTATCCAGTTCAGCTCAGATCTGTTAGGGATTCTCCAGGCTTAGGCCACCATTTCAGGGGATCACTGAACCACCTGTAGTTGGATGTGTTGCTCCTCTGCTGTGGCAGTAGCAGTAGTAAGGTCCTCTTTGTCTCTTGGCAGTCTTTGTTCAGCTGAGTTTTTAAACGCCATATCAGTCTGCTCCTGTCAGTCCAAGGGTATTTTTGTGCTCATTTGAAAGGGGCAGTAGTCACTTCTAACTACTAGAGTATGACTAGCCCACCACTGGTGGTTGTGTCTGTGGTCCGGAGAGATGGCATCTGTGGGACATCTCCTCTGTACCACGTAAGGAAACAAGGTGTTGCTACTCTTCAGTTTGTCCAATCGGAGCATCATTCTGTCCAGAGAGAAATACAGAAATTGAGCATGAATGTTCAACCTTAGTTTTTCTAAGCTTTTAACCACATCTTGTAGCTACCTCTAAGCAGATGTTGCCCAGTTGTTACCAGTTGTGACAGCTATCATTTATGTCTCTTAAAGGATGGTCTGGATGCTGTGACAGGTTCTGGTTCTGCTTTTGGTCTGATTTCTTAGGCTTGTTCGAGATGAGCTAGATCCGTGCGGAATCAATCACCGGCGATGGCCTTCCTTGCATGTCAGTTATATTTGTGTCCGACTTGATCACAACTTGCTCTGACGTCATGCATACGTAGGCAATGGTAATCTCACGAGATCTAGGCGGCCGCAGTTCTGAGACGCAGGCAGCGCAGTTGCTTTTCACCGAATGCAAGACCCAGGCGGACCCAGAGCATGCTGGGAAACGCTGGCCTCTCAGCTGATTTAACAGCTGAATCGACTCAAAATGATGACGTTTTATACAAACGTTTATTGTTTTTGAATCAGAGGGATTTTAACTGCTGTTTGTCTGATTTAAAGGCTTTTTCTGTACAGAACACATGTTGTGTGCCTGATAGTGACAATAAGAAATCACAGGGACTAAATCCGTTCAGATCACATATCATCTACAGTCTGTTGTGTATTAGCGTCAGCAACAGATCACATGCAGAGAATTTTGACAGATACTCTGTCTTAATTGAAACAACTAGAGACTGTGTACAAGCCAATATGTGTCTTAAAACATTTTATTAAATCGGAATTGGACCACAGTGTTTCTGTCACTTTCTGTTCAGCCTGAAGGCTGCTGAAAATGGCTGTAAACTGTCCAACTTGAGAGCGGATTTTTGTCACCGCCCCAGCTGCTGCAATTAATCTCGAACAAGCCTCTTGTTTTCATTGCGTCAGTTAAATGGACAAGCCACTTAATACACATTGGAAATGGATGACGCCAGCTAACGTGTGAACTAAAGGTCCTCTCAAATCTAAAATGTTAGACCTGTGGAGCAGCTGGGGTCGGATATCATGTTTAATATCGGAGAAATTGCAAAAAGTAATTGTCATTTAATAGCATACTTTTTTATTTTCTCCAGCTGTAAGCATGATATACCAAACCCAAGAAGACACTTAGATTAGATTAGATTAAACTTTATTGTCATTGTGCAGAGTACAAAGACAACGACATGCAGTTTGCGTCCAACCAGAAGTGCAAAAAACAGCAGAAAATTGCAATGTTATATTCAAGTATAGACCGGTGGTGCATGGGCAGAACAGAAATATATTGCAGTGTTATAAGAGCAAAATAAATATGGCTATGTAATATGTATATTATATATATGTGTGTGTATATATATATATATATATATATATATATATATATATATATATATATATATATATATATATATATATATATATATATATATATATATATATATATATAATAACAGTGTATGAACAACATGTACAAATATATGCAATGTAGTAGCAGTGACATAATAGTAAGAATAGATATATGCAGTGTATTAGCAGAATATATAATAAGAAAAACATAGTTTAATTGTCACACTGGGAAGAGGTCAAAGGTCATGGACTTAGAGTAAGTGGATGTCTGGAGAAATATCAAGGAGGCCATTCACATCTGACCCCAGGGGCCATCTTTAATGGGAGACAGGGGTTATGAGTCTGTAATTGTTGTAAAGACTTTCAGTCCGTGCACCCCACATCTATGAATCCCATCACACATCCCACCCATTTCTGCAACCCAAAATCAGGCAACGACATTGTTGACGGGAAAATAAAAGTTTCTATTTGAAGATTATTACAAATAACTCTTGAAAAAAACAACTAAAATGCAAAGTAAATGTATGACAACAATCTGATAAAAGATGACAAACAGCCCAAAAATAAAATTGCTGCAACCTCACTTGCTTGTGGCAGCGCCAAAAGTCATTCTACGCTTTTGCAACTTTTGAGGAGCTAAACCTAGTCTCCTGCTCTTTTCTTTTAGCCTGTAGCAGAACTCTCTGGCTTTGTAGCATCTGAAATGTTAATTAACTCACAGCACGTGGAGAGTGTTGCTCTAATTGGACAAGGTCTTGGCATGCTGCTCTGTGGACAGACAGGCCAGGAATAATTTCATAATGTACAATTCTATTATTCCCACTGAAGGCCAACCAGTGAGATGAAAGATGGACGTGAATATGCAGGAGACACAACTAGGCTTTGATCACATTCTGACAGAAATAAACTGGGAAAAAAGATGTGAAATGCTGTTTCAGCTTCCTGAGCGCGAGTGTCGTTTCCTCGGCAGACAGCCCGACAGGTGTTTGAAAGTTGGTGTTAGCGATGGTTACCTACAACTAAAGAGGTGTAGCAGACAGACGGAGCAGAATGATGGAGACTGTGTTTACTAGACTGGGTAATAACGCTGAGTCACAGGTCTGACTGTAAGAGGCAGTGTTACGATTGCTGGTGAGTCAGGTATATGAATGTAGTGACAGATGCCACCTCACATGGGCCGCTCCATCCATGGCTAAGCTCAGCTGGCCCAGAAAGCTACCAAGCATGAGTGAGTGGGTGATTACTGGCATGAGGTGCTACTGTCACTTGGTGCCAATTGATTTTTGAACCACCAAAAAACTCTTTGACGTGTGCTGTTGATGTGCAGTAGTGCTATTTGATGTTGCCCAACATTTCTCCCACTTTTATCTATGGCACTTTTGGCTGATGCCAAGTACACATTAAACTTAAAAAATTAAAGCTTGAGTCACCTATCCATCCATTCATCTATCCATTAGCTATACCCGCTTCTCCTTTGTTGGTTGTAGGGATCTTCCACCAAACATGACCAAAGGATCAGCTTATGTATTATCTTAATTGTACAGTGATTTATTATTTTTCCCCCTCCCTCCCCCACAGTAATTCATGATCAGTACTGACTAAAGACTAATAAAAGCTAAACTAATATTTATTTAAAATAAGCAGTAAAGCCAGACTGACAACAGCAAATCTGATATTTCTTGCAGATCTGAGAGTGGGCACACTAAGCAAGGACTGTAAAATAAGTGATAAAGTAGGAGATTCTCACTGCCAGCTCCTTTTTATTTCCTTCCGCTGTCAGGATATCCAGATGATGATGCTGCTGCTCCCCAGTACCACTAATTGCTAGAGATGGACTACTGGGCAAAGAACACAAACTTGGATCCTGGCCAAATTTTTAATGTCCTAATGGCCACGAGAGGACAACCAATCAGGACTATAATGTTGCTGAGCACTTAAAACGATATAACAGGATGGATCCTCCAGGAACAGCTGAGTTTATTGCTGTTTAAGGGTTACATGAGAGCCCAGCTAGGATTTGTGATTTCAAAATGTTTTTATTCCTGTGGCAATGTCATAGCTTAGTACAGTGGTTCCCAGGTTCCAAGGAACTCTTCCTTGACACCACATGGCATGTTCCCGATGTGCATTTTAAACTGAATGTTATTTAAAGGACTAGTTCAACAAATTTAGATCAAATATGCTTTTTTGCTTTCTTGCTGAAAGTTAGATGAAGATACATTCCTCTCGCTAGCCGAGCTCTGTCTTAAGGTAACAAAATACACCAATCAGCACCTCTATACCTCACTAATTAACATGTTGAGTATATACATGTGGTAATTGTTACAATAATAGACTTGGACTTGGTTAAACTTGGTCCCTTTTCTGGTTCAGTGTACTACTTAGAATGAGAAGATGGATGTTTTAATAATTTCTCTTAATATTTTCATATAATTAATTACTTTTAAGCAACCTATTTTGATTTATCTGCACCTGTTTTTATATATCTCACTTTCAATCGCGGCATCTCAATGTCTTCTGTGAAGTTGTGACAATAAATCAACTAAATTTAAAATGCTACTTTTGTATATTTATTTCCCCCATAACATAAATATATATATATTTGTTTTAACCAAATCAAGATTTCTAAATTAGCTGAGTTACACAACAATATTTCAACTGCATAAGTACCCCCTGTGGTATAAATACTTCTTATTAATCTATCCTAAGTGACAATTAACTTTTATGTCTGGCTTGGCAGACCTGTTGTTTCTCTCTCACCTGGATTGCACATCACTTAGTGAAGAATGCCACCAGTTAACTTTCTTTTATTGCTCAAACTGGTCTGAATACATGAATATGAGATTTCAGTAAAGTGTAGGCCTATCCATGGAGAGAAAGTAATAACTGTTTCCCAGGCCGCCCACACTGAACCTCCAGCAGATCTGCAGCAGTATATACCAGCCGGCTCACGTAGCAAAATGATAAACAATATAGCTTACCCACACACTGAAGGCCAAGTTGCACTTTCTCTGAAGAAATAGATCTCTGAATGTGGAAAATATTATTATTTGATACTTTGACTTGCTATGATGATTGTTTTGCTGCACTAGTAATCATTTGTGCTGGATTCCTTAGTTGCTGTGTGACTGGGTTGTTTTTAGATACTGCTGCGCCAGTTGTGGGACTTGACCCCATCTCTGTTTGTTTACATTTGGCCAACAGATGTTCAACAACGTTTTCTGAGCCATTACCCTGAATCTTCTCTGGGGATAAAGATCTGTACCCCTGTAAATAAAACATGGGCCACCTAATGACGTACTGTGTGGGCAACATCAGATGTGGTGCGTATACAGTATCAGTCGTGGTTACTTAACACATTTAAAAAAACGTGTAAGCATTATCTGGATTGTGAGAAGTGCTTCGCTGTGTGAAACTGCAAACAGGCTATTTTAATCTTGTCCCAGATACAGATTGTAACAGAATTTAGCTCGCAGCATCTGTCACTTTTTCTAACTGATGGATGTGAGTGCTTATATAATATTCTAAGATAATCAAATCTTGCTCTGTAAAAGCTGTCCTGTTTATTAAAAAGCAGTTACACTTTTCTTCATAAGATTATCTCACACTACTATTCATCCTGAAGCATTTTTGCATCGCTCATCGTCAGCATGAATTAGCGTTAAGATGTTTCCTAGGCCCCCTTTGTCAATGAGCATTTTGCTGCGGATCCAAACACCTTTTTATAGACATCCTCTGGCCTAAATCTGGAGAGCTGCCAGTACAGGTCGGCCTCATAAGTCAAGGATTGATGAGACCTATCATATTGAACTGACATCATGTCTAATGAGGAGGCTTCATGGGTATGTCCATTGTCAGTAAACCATGTTTCCACCAGCAAAGCAGCCCCAGGATCCCTCTGCAGCATCCCAGCTTCCCTATCTAGGACTCAAACGGTCCACACTGCCTCTCAAAGCCATTTTTCAAACCTCTTCACACACACACACACACACACACACACACACACACACACACACACACACACACACACACAGAGACAGAGAGAGAGAGAGAGAGAGAGAGAGAGAGAACTGCATGAAAAATTGACTGCATGAAAATGTAGGTTTGTTCAGAGAATGCTCTATGATTGTGTAGCTACAGTGTATTACGAAAGTCTGAGCACTGTCTGCCAGAAGAAGAAAAAGTTCCCTGTGGCTTTTATATGTAACAGTTCACTTCTGGCATCATAAATCATCTTGTATGTTCTAACAACAGTCACACACAGTCTAACACACCTTGAGAGGCCTATGACTGCTCTCAAAGGTAATAATAAAAAACCCTGAAAAGACAGCAGATGGTGTTTTGCCACAGAAACACCATGAAAGGTCTGTAATGTGACTTGAATGAGAGTCAAATCATTCAGGTTAAATAAGAGTTAGGGGCCTCTGGCGGGCAGCTTTCACATTATTCTTTTCTACTCATTAATATTGACCGCTCCCCAATGAGCTGGTCAGACTTTTTTGCATGTTGAAACAAAGTGCGGCTTTTTTTAAGATTAAAGGCAAATACAGATCAGATACTTTATCAGAAAATTATCCATTAGTTGGAGAAAAGACAAAATTCTTAAAATATTGTTAAAGAATGTTTTCCTTAGTCAGAGGGAAACCATATATTAAAATGACCTAAATCTTTACCAGTGAGTTGCTATGATTCTGACAAGAACAGAGTTAACAATATCAATGGTTGGCAGTAATTGTGTGTGTGTATATATTTTTGTGTGTGCACTACACTCTCGTTAAGGAATTTATGTAAACGGGGAGCCTGATGTTTGAGCTTTCTCCCTGTTGGCTTAAGAAAAGTATGCTAGAAATGCTCTAATTTATTCTGCTCGACACACTGTTTCCCTGCCATGTTGCTCTGCTACATAACAAAACACAGAGTACAAAGAAAACAGAAAATGAGATGGAGAACCTGTGTTTAAAAATAAATGATGTAAAATAACTTCTTAAAGGGATATTTTGATTTTAAGCATCTGTTACGCTTTGCCAAACAACAGCAAGAGTCTCTGAACTGTAATATGCTTATCATGGAGACATAATATTTTGTGATTGTAAGCATGGGTTTATGTAACATCCGACTGCATGGATGTCCTTTTGGAGGTCTTTTGTTTTCTTAAATGTCTGTATTGGTGCGCTAAAAGAAATTCATCAGATATCATCAAATTTTTTTTGCGTTACTTTGACTAGAAACTGCTAATTTCACCGATGATACATATGAATTAGTGCTGTCAAACGATTTTAAATATTTAATCGCAATCAATCACATAACTTCAAAGTTAACTCGCAATTAATTATACATTTTTATCTATTCTAAATGTCCCTTAATTTCTTTTTGTACCTTTTTTTTCTCATTTTAATGCTCTTATCAGCATGGAAAAGTGGATCGGCTTTTGTGCAAATGTTTAAAAAATTTTTAAAACAACATTGGCATATAGCCTACTGTAGTGTTCAATTTCACATGTAACACTCTCACTTGGAGCAAATAATCTCTAACACAAAACACACAGATCACTTTGGTCTTGTCAATGGAACCATTTGGCAACTTTTAAAAAGTAAACTTTCCATTCAGAATCTTACTGGCATCCATTTCAACGTCTCACGCTCGCCATCCACTTAAAACGTAACGTTACTACTCTTTGGCCGGCTCGCAAGCCCAAACTAGAGTGTGCGGCGTGCCTGTTTTGTTTCCCTGTCTAGCAAGATCCGATGTGGTGTTGTAGTTTTTCTAATGTTACTTGTTGCAGCTTGTGAAAAGTTTGCTAGGCTAAAAAGAATGTTAATCTCGCAATAAAAAAAATTGACGTTAAAATGGGTTTGCGTTAACGCTGTTAATAACGCTGTTAATAACGCTGTTAATAACGCTGTTAATAACGCTGTTAATAACGCTGTTAATAACGCTGTTAATAACGCTGTTAATAACGCGTTTAACTGACAGCACTAATATGAAAACTATACTCACATTCATCAGATTGGTTTAAATGTTGACAGCAGTGTTTTCTCATATTCAGTCAGCCATCACTATGATTTACATGATTGACTTTGTTGCTAACATTGTGCAACATGTTTTTCTCACACTGGTCTGCACCTCACTTTGTCTGCATTCTCAAAAGTTAGAAATTGCTTTGCTAAATTAGTCAGATGGCTTGTTAGGTAGCTGAGAAAAACACAACACAAAAAATAGTTTATGTTCTGAATTGGCAATTGTCAAGGTATACCTTATGAAGGTTTCTCCCTTTTTGCAATTCAAGTTTCTAGACTTTGTCTATATCTGAATTGACGGTCTTAAGTAAGATAATGTCCTATTTTCGATGAGAAAATGTGTGGTTTTGCGCTTTCTACCTAAAATGGACTTGACCATAATCCCTTAACATATAGCTAGGCTACATCATCAGGTTGTCTAATGAACAGATCTAAAATCCCAACAGTCTTTTCCAGCTATCTGTCTGTTATGTATATTCTTATTATTACTTAGTATTCTTTGAACACTGCCAACTCTCCCATGGAGATTACCCAGGTGATTTTGTTCACGAGTTGCTGATTCCTGCAGCTTTACAGACATGCATGCCAAACTGCAGGTTGGCGGTCATCATGTGACAGTGACTCACCATGCTGTGGATGTGTTGTAGGGCAGGAGTGTGGGGCTGTGGCTCTCCCCTCTGAGGCTGTGTCTGGGCTGGTAGTGGCTGGGGACCATGGGCTGGGCTTGAACCTGGGATTCGTTCTCTTCTGGCATGGACCTGTGCCACTGACTTCGAGCCTTCTTTAGCCAGCGTCCTCCCAGACCCCATTTCTCCAGGTAGACCCGGCACAGCTCGTAGTTTATGGCTGAGTAGTAGAGAAAGTCCAGGGCCAGCAGCACCATTACGAAGAAGCCGTAGATCCACACGCCGACCAGGGCTGTATAATTACTGCGGGAGAGACAGACCGTGAGAATTAGCACAGTGTAATCTGGGAAAGATGATGATAAACACTCACATGCTGAGAGCGACCATACAGATACCCTTCAGGCTGGGCCCTGAAATCCCAATAGCTAAAAAAGAGCTGCCAGGTGTGAATGTTTGCTGTATATGTGGCAAGACCATGACATTTATCAAATCCCTTGATTAAAAAGTACTTCAAAAAACGATAAATAAATGATTAAGAAACTCTCCATCTGTTCCATTTGCTGCTTTTTAAATTACCGCTTCTTAAATTGAATAAGGAATTCCATTAGCATAAGACACTTAAATCCATCTCATATTGGCTCCTCTGTGGGGCCTCTGAAAATCTGTGCACCTACTTTTCTCCTGTCATACATTTTTGCCATGTATTACTTGTTCCAGCTGGATTTAAGGGGCAAATTTGAACTTTATTTTAGTCCACCCTTATCCATAAAATACAGCAAGGTAAATGCGCTGAAGTAGCTTCCTGAAAAATGAGACGCTGCATTTGTGCCAAAACTAAATACTAAATAGTTGAGTGAGATGCCTTTGTTTCTATGGCACTTAGGACATTTAGTTGGGGAATTTTACACAAATTGAAAGTGACTCTGTCCTATTAGGATGTTCTATCATACAGAATGAAAAAAATATTCTGATGACACAGGATATTACTTTAAACTAGATTTATTAAGGGGAAACTATTCTTTAATGTTATTTCAGCACACTTTGCAATCTGTTTGACTGCATTGATTGAAGCCCTTACAAAAAAATTTATGTCCAAGTGCTTCTAGTTCAGTTACAGTGAATTCACTTATCTGCAAATGTTTTGGCCTTGTGATATTTATCTGAATAAATGAACATTGCCATTGCTGGAATGAGCACTAAGGCAGGTGATTGCCACTTCTGCACTGATATCTAAATGTATCCTTAACTGCATTTGCCTTTTGTCACCTCTGCGTCAGAGATATTTACCTATAATTTAGTTTGTGCATCTGCTCAGGTAATTTGAGGGGCCAACAGGCCAGGATATATCAGCCTTGGAGGCATGCAAAGAAGAATATGCGTAGTCCTTTGAAGGATCGATCATGACCCACACAACTACTATAAATGTTATTCAATATTTAACAGTTCCCTTAGAGAAGGAAAGCATATGCAATTGATTATCGCAATTGATATATTGATTATCTGTCAAAGCTTTCTAGCTGGACCTGTTGCTTTCCTAAAATGTTATTCTCAGATGACTCTTCCAATCTGAATCTATTGTGAATCTGCATCATGAAACCCTCAGAGGAAAAATGCCTCTTTCTGGTTTGAACTGCAGTAAACCTTAAACTATAATACAACTTTCTCCACGTAGTGGAGGCAGGCAGTTTAACTGGCTTGGCCAGTGGTAAATATCAAACCCGCAGTCCTATCGCCCAGTGAGCCAGGATGACACTAAAATGAAATGTCATGACCTACTGCAGGGCAGTGTGAACCACCCGAGACAGAGGCTTGCTGGGAAGGCATTAGCAGAAAGAGCTGAGCGCTGCCACAGGACAAGAGGCTCATTTTCTTTGTCCCTCACTCAGCTTACGTACTTATCCTGCAATGACTACGTGTGTCATTCATTGTACAGTATGTGCCCTCTGTGAAAATATACTGTGATATCTTGGAACATGTAGTGTAGCTTACTCTTAATACTATTACTATGCACTACAATTCTTGCATAGGTATCTTTACTACTGTATAATATGATACCATAGTGGTACTTGATATAATAGCCAACACTTAACACCTGCCTTTGTGAGCTATTGTGTGGAGGCGTCCCACTCGCAACACTGCTCTCAGCAGCTTCTCTTCTCTGTGGTGGTTTTGAATGCTTCGTAGGTGTGGATCAATGTCAATGAACCCTTTTGAGTAAAAGGCAAACTGCATCAATGAATGTGATAAGGTCGAGGGACCGTTTCTAGGCAAGCAGACTAACCAGCAGTTTTTATTTGATCTAAGAAAATGTCATCTCTGAAACTGTTTGTTCCACCACGTTCCCAGAAAACTCTATTCAAGATTCAGCACAACCTATTTTCTCCTAAATTACCTCGACCAAGCCATTAAGGTTTTGCTTTGGTCCCATTTGTTTTCCAGGATATCTCAAAAACTACAAAACAGAGTTCAATGTAATTTGGTGGAAAGTTCCATAATGGCCCTAAAAATAACTAAATAGCTTTTGATGTGGATCATGCCACAATGTGGCCATCAATAAGCACTTCATATTTTGGCTTACTTCTTCTTAACTGAGAGGCACAGATTATTTATGCATTGCTTCACAGCTCAAACAATTAGTCAACTGCCAAAAATAATCTTAACTATTTTTATAATACATCAATCATTTTTCAAGGAAAAATTGTTGGAAAGAAAATGCATTTTCTAATCTATGGGCCTGTGCCTGCTAGTCCCTGCTTGTAATCCATCCATGGATTTAATTATTCTCCAACATCAACATAACTGACTGTCCATCCTGGTGTGTGTTTTGATCCAGACTGAACATTTCTAAACATTTTCTGTTATTAAAGTAACAAATTTAGTGAAGGTATGCACTCTCTGATGGCTTTCTAGGGCACAATACAATGACAGAGGAGTACATACAGAAGGACCTAGGGCTGAAACTTTTTTTAAGTGTCAAGTTCGATCTAATTCTTAGATCTTAATTAACTTAGTATGTGTGAATTTTGAGAGCACCTTCTGTTGTACCACAAGCCAAACTACTTTAAATGGTCTGTTGCCCTTATAGACTGTCATTCCTGTTTAACAAATGAATTGTTTTCCCACAAACATGAATTGGTATTTCAAATATAAATTGACCTGCCTAGTATGGGCCGTGAACAGTATGACTTCTTTGGTAGTATATTACATTGATCACAGCCAGGCTGCCACCCCTGGTGAGTAGAACATGTACTATTTTTCTACACTATGTGTTGCTGTAGAACAGTGTAGACAGAGATGAGGACTTTTTATATTTTAATTTTAAATATAAACCTTTTAATATCACTTTAAAATCAAACCGCAGTGTGATTTATTTTTATTTATTTATTTTTTTTTAATTTTTCTTACTTGTGTGCATAACCATCTGAGGTGGTGGTGAGGTTGATCTGCATGACCATCTGGAACTCTGTCTCGTTGCAGCAGTATTTGAAGGCGGTGTTGTTGTGGTAGCAGCAGAACACGTAGGTCTTGTTGTCTGAGAGGCGTGGACAATGAAAGCCGAAGTGGTAACGCCCCTTGTGATCGGTGTAGGGTTCACACACTCGATAATGAGCTGAGAGGGCTGCAGTTGTAGACAAAGATTTAGATGTAAAATGTCAGACACCAGGTATTTCAGTACAGCAGACAAAAACACAGTCTGTGAGATCTAACTCATGACCTTTTGAGCAGAGTTTGTGTTAGGCTTCCTACACTGAAAAATGACAGCCTCTTAGAATTATTGATGGAAAAATTACTCTCAAGGAAACCCCTTTCAAACTGCAGGAGCCGAATTACAAAACAAGTTCTGAATGTTTCTTGTTTGGGAAGCCTCAGAAAAGACATGGAACAAGGTAGTGCTTGTAACAATAATGAAGTAGGACTAGGAACAGAAAACAAACACAATGTACTAGCAAAAATAATAAGAACACATCACATAAGGAATAAGGGCCCTAAGTTTCAACCTTTAAGTACATATGATCTATTAGTATCAGGGCTTCTGGATGGAAACACTGAAAATACTCCTCAGACCGGTTCCAGTATTTATGTTAGAATAGTACTTTTTACTTTATATTTCTACACGAACTGAACTCCAATGCATCATACATCAGTCTATTTACCTCTTCATCAAAGCTTAAGTGATTCTAAAAAGTACTCCTACTTTCTTTTTGGCAGCTTGTATTATGTGCATGAGATGACAGAGTTCTGAGTTTGGTATGCATTAATGCAAAGATATGTGGTACAAATCTCTCTCTGGCTCATTTGCATTAATCTGTAGCTGTGCATTCAAGTCCCTGCAGCTTTAGGAAAAGATAAATCTGAGCATCCTTGCTGCCACAAAGGGGAAAAACAATATTGTTTTTGTTATAGAATCTGGAATCCAATACACTTTAGTTTGAAAATGAAATCACAGGATTCTACTTCAGCAGCCACTGAGACTCCATCTGATAAAAATAAATGACCAATCTGTCAAAGAAATGAACCAGATATGATTAGTGTCAGTTTACGTGGCTAATGATAGTTGATGCACATCATATGGACCAGGCATGGACAAGCTCAATACCTTCATACATAATCAGTATCAGCATTTCACTTTCTGTAACCAGTAATAAGCCCAAGAATGAATGCTCCAGTTTGCCAGGAGACAGACCCTGTAAGCTATATAGTAGTGGTATACAAATGTGATAATTTTTTCATTTGATTTCCCCTTTATTTAACCAGGTGAGCCTCATTGAAATTCTAATTCTTTTTCATGAGTGTTCTGCCAAGAGGTAACAGTAACAGGGTGTTATAGAGAAATAGTATAAGACAGATAACATGAAATATTCCACAAATCTTTGAAAAGAAATGTGAGTATACAATTATTTAACAACCTACTTAGCATTTTAAAACAACCCAAGAGTTGTCTAAAATGAAGAATATAAAAGAACTCAATGAGACTAACACATCATGATCCTAAAATACCCCAACAGTAAATATCAGAATTGTGAGCAATTTATGTACTAAAGGAGTAACTTTACAGATAAAAATAAACTTGTCTGCTCTCTCTCTCATGGATCAAACTATGCAATGGTGACACTGTAAATATATCTTTGGCATCACAAGAATTGCGATACGCTGATTCAATTTTTGTGTGCCAAAA
Source organism: Percina caprodes (assembly GCA_013375575.1). Classification (NCBI taxonomy): domain Eukaryota; kingdom Metazoa; phylum Chordata; class Actinopteri; order Perciformes; family Percidae; genus Percina; species Percina caprodes. Next base: position 994,182 of record JABXJD010000069.1, on the reverse strand, counting down.
GCGAAATGAGATGATATCAGCCATGCTGATGTATGATTCTGGCTTTATTTTTGTGTTATTTACTGATTCTGTAATATTTAAAACCTTTTGATTTCTTTATGCTTGATTACTCTCAGTCTAAGCATAAATCGCATTATGCAGTTTGATGTGAAGTGCATCGAGATTAGTTCTTTTGTACGGTAACTGATTTTGTCTTTATCTTGTGTATGTTTCATCAGTGCAGCCTAAAAATCTGGCAGTAAAAGTGTGCTGTGATTTAGTTCAAGGTCCATTTATGCTGCGGGGTGATAGAAGTCTTTCAGTAATCTCAGGCAGGGACACATCACCATTTGAAAGGCGAGAGCTCTTTCAGGTTATAATGAGCTTGGTGTGGCCAGCCACCTTCCTTTCAACAACCTCTGACAGAAAAGGGGTGAAAGGAAGCGGTGATGAAGAACACAGTAGGATTGGAAGTGAAGGGTGATTTTTATATAGCGGGAGAAAAACTCTTCATTTGACCTTTTGCATTGGCTGTACAACGGTTCTGCAATCAAGTCATGTTACTTATAATGCATAACTCCTTGCACGTAAAGAAGGGGTTAGCAGTTTGTGGGTACATGAACTGGCAATGAGGAAACAGACGCCCTTAACATTGTAAGTAGACCATAAAGTCCTCTAACAATGCAAGACTTAAAGGTTTGGAAAGAGAACAGTTCATGGGAAGTCTCTGGCTTCTCAAATGAACAACAGCTGGTTCTGGAAACCATACAGTTGTAAACACACCCACCTGCTTAATTTCATTAACACCTCTTGAAATTTAGGATACAATTTACAGCTTGGCTCTTGCATTACATATTATGTTTACAATCTGCGATTTGAAAACTGCCATGTCTCTCTCTCTCTCGCTCTCTTCCACTCCCCAACAACAAGCAACATCAGTAGGTGCTCACAAATCCTATTTATTTACATATGTCTCCACTTACAGTTTGTCGTCTTTGTTCTGAAACACACTGCATGCCATCAGCTTATCAATAGAACGACAATGGCAATCAATCATTTATCAAGCAAAAATGACAAACATTCGCTGGTGCTAACTTTTCAAGTGTAAATATTTGCAAATTTTCTCTGTTTTTTTTATAATTGTAAATTGAATATCTTTAAGTTTTGGACTGTTGACCAAACACAAATGTAATGTCACTTGCTCTGACATTTTAAAGACTAAAACATTGATAAATTAACCCCAGAAATGGCAGATTAATTGATGTTAAATTGTTGTTAGTTGCAGCCCTACTATATAGGCTATACATCACCTTGATATATATGTGTGTGTGTGTGTGTGTGTGTGTGTGTGTGTGTGTGTCACCAATTAAGTTACTACTACAATTACTATTTTATAAAAATAAGTTCAAAATAAATAATTCATCCACTTTTCCAAATTCAAAATTAGAGGTTAGATGGACAGTCACTGTATTATTAGTTGATTCAGTTATTTTCTTTATTTAAGAGAAGACATAGAAAAAGACTTTTATTGGAAAATGAAATCAGTGTTGTAGAAAGGGTGAGAATCCAGGTATTACACCCTGTCTCTATCAGGCTTTGAATGCATTATATATGTTGAAGTTAAAATGTTGCTCTTGAATGAGGCGGTTGTTAATGTCATTCACACTCTCATTCAGATGATTATCGGATTATTCCAACCTGTTCGCTGCTGATTTGTCCGTCGAACACCCACTCAACCTCTTGCCCTATTTTGTCATTTTTAAACTTGAATTGGCTTGGCTTGGTTGGATGGCTTGATTCTTCTCTTTGTATCTTTTAGGGTTATAAAATGCTTTCTTAATGCAGCATGTCCTCATTTAGAGAGGGGTCTCATTTATAAACGTGGCGTACGCACAAAATGGGGCTGACAATGTATGTACGCCAAGTTTGAGATTTATAAAAAACAAACTTTACATTTAGTTTGTATTTAGTTTGACACTAATGGCTCACATGGTAAAGGACTGAGACCCATATGTTGGAGCATCCAAAGTTAGAAACTGCTCTCTCTCTCTTTCTCTCGCTCTCTCTCTCACTCTCTTTCTCTCTCTCTCTCACTCTCTGTGTGTGTGTCAGACGATTAAAATATTTTATTGAAAACAACATTGGAATATAACCTACTGTAGAGTTCAATTTCACATGTAACATTCTCACTCGGAGCAGTCATTCACACTTGGAGCAAATAATGGAAAAAATACTTTGAGGGGGGGGGTGTGAAATTGGCATCATCTGTGTGCTTGACCATCAAGTGGTATTTCAGACTGGACGTGCTGTGATGATGGTTCATCATCAACAAAACACACAGATCACTTTGGTCTTGTCAATGGAACCATTTGGCAACTTTTAAAAAGTAAACTTTCCATTCAGAATCTTATTGGCATCCGTTTCGGCGTCTGACGCTCGCCATCCACTCAAAACGTAACGTTACTACTCCTTGGCCGACTCGCAAGCCCAAACAAGAGTGTGCAGCGTGCATGTTGTTTTGTTTCTGATCCAGCTAGATCCGGTGTGGTGTTGTAGTTTTTCTAACATTACTAGTGTTAAAAAATACAACAAAGTTTGCTAGGCCAAGAAGAACGTTAATCTTGAAAATAAATTGACACCGTTAAAATGGGTTTGCTTTAACACCGTTTCCGCGTTTAACTGACAGCACTAACATTTACATACATACATACATACATACACCCTGAAACTCTTGTATGAGTACATGGAGGCTCCTGTAATGAAAGAAATATCAACTTTTGAGAGCCAGACGGGCATACTCACTGATAAGCACACACTAAACTTTACAGACCTGCAGTGGACAGCAGGAGGAAGATGACCGTCAGGACATTGAAGGACTGCCGGTTGGTGATAGTCATCTTCTCGTCCTCATGTGGGAAGAAGGGAGGGAGCAGGAGTTAGGGAGGGGGGGGCTGCTCTGCTTTAGCTAGGTGTGGGCATCCTTTTCATGTTGACAGCTCCTCTCACATGGCTGCTGCTGGGAGTCGGGGCTCCTGATGGGAACAAGACAAGCAGAGAGAGGAAAGATTAAGAGATTTGATTTGGATTTCTGGAAGTTCCACCATACTGTGTGGACAGCTTGTCTGGCAGTGAGCTCCCATGATGCCTTCTGAAATCTGTGCTTAGGTTTACATAATAAGATGGCCTGGACATTAATTTAAATTTAAATTTGGTAATAGTTTATCTGCTTTTGATAAGAGAAATGTTTGCACTGCATTTTAAAAGTAAGGAATACACCTTATCCATGTATGTATAATAAATTATAGTGGCAAAATAAGGAATTATAAGCCTTTGAGCTGAAACGGTTGTTCAATTAATTAGTGGACTGACCTAAAATAATTCTGCAACTATTTTATAATCGATTCCTTGTTTGTAGTATTATTATAATAGTTTAATTTATGAGTCCGTCATTTACAAATAGATAATACATATATTTCTCTTGAATGAGTAACTAAAATCAGTTTATTTTGTTGAGAACTGAGATTAAAAAAATCTAATTGCCAGCATTTATTTGATTATACCTATGGGCTACTTGGCCATAAAGACAAATGCTACAAATGGACTGAAATTATGGTGTACTTAGAGAAAGTGTTTTTACCAAACATTAAATGAATTACACAGTACTTGCTCCTTCAGCACAGTGTACAGAGTTTTGATTGCAGAAGTGCTGAAGAGCAGTTTGCTTGTAAATTATACACCATTGGAGTTTATGAACTATTCTTCTATCCCTGTCCAGTTTCCTTTCAAAGCTGCGTCATAGCCACCCGTCCACTGATGCTACGTGAGATTAATGGGGTGGTGGCACATTTAGCTGGCACATGCTGGTTCATTATTTCTTTAATAGTGTAGGAGGAAATTGCACATAAATGGTCCCTGTCCATGTTAGCTAAAAGTGAATTGTATGGTAATTTATTACAAACTCTGTTAATAAACCATTTGCATTTAGCTGAGTTTTTACAAAGTTAATGTGAGAAACAACTTGTGGTTGAGTGTGACTTTGAAACTGTTATCAGGGGCAACCCCATGTGACAAGGAACCCAACATGGGATGAAAACATGGATGATAATAGATAATATTTACTCCTCAAAACCATAACATCTACACCCCCCATATTTATGACATAAATTCCTTTTCAAAGAACCAGGATCTAACTTTGGAATGACCCCAAGACAGCTGAGGGCTTTAGCTACAAGTTTGTGCAGAGCAAGTTAAATGTCCTCTCTGTAGAAGCTGTATGGAAAGTGTAACAAAACTCAAGTCCTGAACTAATGAGCCAATAGCAGCTGTAAAAACCACATATAAGGAGCAACAAGAAGTCGAAATCGGAAAGTTTTGTTTTGCATTGTCATTCACCAGGTCAGAAATGCAAAGTTATACTTTTATGGAGCTGCTACCTTTTGAAGTTGTGGTGATGATGTGGCCGTCATAGTGATGAGGAGATTAAGTAAGTAGTCTGTGGTGCATGAGATAAGCAACGAGTTACACAGTATTTACAGGTCGTACACAGGTAGCTACTTTCTCATTGTGTGTTGAATTCCAGCTATGAGGTATGGGAAGTGTTTGTTTGACTGTTGTTCATAACTTGATCCAGATTTCGCCTGAACTCTTTTTTTTGTTTGTTTTGAAAGTAGTTCTGCAATGACTAGTAACTTTTCAAACAAAAATACCAAAAATGTGACGAGTCCAGTTTCTCTTTTGGTCGTACATTACAGTGATTCATATTTTTTTCAGGTTTGGTTAGGTAAGTCAGACAACACAACATATTTAATGATTTCAAATGTGCTCTAGAATAGTGTGATTAATCGATAATGAAAATAATCATTGGTTGCAGCCCTATTTGAAAGTACGCCATCTTTATTGCTGCCAATACACAGTTGATCGGTAAGGTTCAATTCAAGTAGATTGTGAAGAATGTGGAGAAAGAGAACATTTTCACAGCTTTCACACCTGGCTAATCCATGCAGAAAGCAGGAAATGTGGCTGCAGCTTGTCAGTTTCAGAAGGTTGCAAAACTTTTAATTTTATTTAGACCAAATTAGAGGTCTTAACAGGTCCAGAAATTAGGACCCTATATCCAAAAGTCATTAGAAACGTACCTTAACCCAACATATAGACACACAGACCCAAAACCCGCGGCAATACAATGGTATCATTCCTGACCCGATTAGACTGAATCTAATTTGGACCCTGTGCCTAGTAACTGAGAAGATCCGTGTAGACCTGCACTTCCTTTTCAGATTCCTGAACAACACCCAAAGAGAACAGAGTTTACTCAGGGTGAGCAGCCTCTAGCTGGTTATACATGTGGTGTGTATGAATGTGAAGTCAAGCATTACTGAAAAAATATGTGCCTGTTTAAATGAGCCTCCGTGGACAAACAAATATATTGGAGGAAACTAAAGTTGTTTAAACACCTCAGAGAATACCGTTCCCTGTCAGTTGCTGTGTTAGTTACTGTTCTTCTACTTGTTGACACGTGTTTTACGTAATCCAAACAGCACGTGCTGATGGTTGCATATTAACCAAACCAATATACAAAGCCGTAACTATGGACTGCATGGTCAGAATATGTACGTGGAGCACAGCAAGCTGTTTCTGTTGGATACTTTAAAAGCATTTTGATCAAACAAGCTGTTCTCTCTTCAGAAAGCCAGGCAGCTGAGGTCCCAGGAGGCTTGTTAGAGTGGCCTTTTTCAATGTTTTTTTCCTCTCTTTTTACTTCTGGTGAGAGCTTCAGTGTACTATCAGATGACAACATGCGCAGTATGACAAGGGATTCCCATACTATCAAGTCCCCTGCAAACCGACTAGTATTCCGTTCTACTGCTGTTGTCTTTTACAAGAGTTTTATTTAAATGATTTCCTTCACACATAGAGTCACAACATTGTCACATTACTGTTTTTGCTGTACATGCTGCAAAAGGGCAAGGTTCACTTCATCACCGTGCTTGGCTTGTTTGCAAGGAAGAAATGAATGTCAAGGATTTGCGTAATGAGCCTGATGGCAGTGAAGCAGAACATGTACTGTAAATGCACAACATAGTAGTGCACAGCTCCCTGGGACTGAAAATGGAACATACTGCCTAGTTGAACAGGCGTGCAACACAGATGGAGCTACTTACTGTTTATGTCTGAGATCAAACAAAAATATACATGAAGACCATGAGACCCAGTGTTACCGCTCTCAGAGTAAATGGCTGTTACTGTATGAGAGGAATTGTCCAAAAAAGAATTGCACACAGAGCTTGTTTGTCTACATGTTACTTACTTTTGTTGTCTGACAGAAGAAGGAAATATTAAGTGACCATTTACTGCAGCAACCACTGTAAATCTAACAGCACACTTTTCATCACCACGCAGCAGACCCAAATCTGGGTTTGATGAGGGAAAAAGCCATGGAAGATGTTGGGCCATTTGGAGATTACACAGTGATATGCTGCGCCTCATCTCATGAACATTGTTAAGTCTTATTTTTGTTAAAACATTAATTTCAAAGTCTGTGATATGTTAATCTGCACATTAAACCATTTGTACCCAGTAGTGGGTCAATCTACAACCGAGCCACTACCCATGAGTATAACAACCACTGTGTCACCAATCACACCCAAAACGTGTTATTTTGACCCACTTTTTTAATGTTATTTATATTATTTGAATTGGCTTATTTGGTCATACCAATATGTGGTTATTCTGAACCAGTAACACTGTAATATTTACATTTCTGTTGAGTCATAAATGAAACCAAAAAGTATCATTTTTTTTTACCCAGTGTTTGTATTTCTATTTGGGTTATTGACCCATATTAATAAATAGTTATTTTGACATAGTAACATCATCTTTTAATTTCTGCTTCTATTTACCAAAAGGGTTTATTTTGTATTTTGTATCTTTTATATTGGGTCATCAATTAAACCAAAAAAACATGTATCTGTAAAGACAAAACAAGCTTTTTACTTTTAGTTATATCTTAAAATTCCCACCAATTTATGACATGATATTCCAAACTGCAAAGGACAACATGTAACATGTAAGACTGTGGCCGGTATAATAACCCAGTGGTGGTTTAAACAAATCATCCACGTGTTTATGGGGTCAACAAGGTCAGCTATATAAACAAACTAATATTTGAGTTATTATTCCTTCTGCATAAAAAACAACTGAAAACCATGAATATGGGTTAGTGACTTACCCAGTATTTTTTAAGGGTGTCCTTTCTAAAAATCATTAATTTTTATTTTATCCTGCGATACAGTGTACAGTTGTCCTGCTAGGCTTTCAAGTTTGTAAAGGCACAAACTCTACAGTACACATTTTTTTTTCTTTCTCTCTCTCTCTCTCTACAGCTTTACTTGATTTTAGGTAAACACTTAGGCCTGTCATCTATTCACATAAACTTTTTTCTTTGGGTATTTATGCACCTTCTGCACCTCATTATTAGGTTTGTGTTTTTCTCAGAGCACACAAATACACTCGCTGTTGCTATACGGGGTCTTAATCCATGTTAATGTGTGTTATCAATCACCCTTAAACACACAAGTTCAAGAGCATCCGGATTGAAGTACAGTTTAGAGATGAGACTTCACACGGGGAATGAGTGACTATATTTCATATCTGGGTCTGCTGATGGGCTCCCATCCAAATAGCCTACTTATCAGTATTCTGCTGCAAGGAGCTCTGCGCCTAATTGATGCTCCCTTTGACTGTCATCATAATAAATAGGGTTTCATTCACTTTTGATGGCAATAGTGCTTTACTCAAATGGCCCACTATGCTCCATTAGGATATGAGCCCATGTTGGGAGATTTAGAGCTCAGATCTAAAGAAGATCATTGCCACAGAGAGCTGAATTGTATGCAGTGAATGGCAACCTGAGGCAGTGCCCTGGATAGTTGGTTAATATATAGTACAGCATGCGTCAGAGGTTTGAGTTGTGCATGTCACATTACCAAGTCCGTGTTAAGTCTTTCATGGCTGAAAAACAGGGCCACGCCTTAACAGGGTCCACCGCCAATGGCTTTTATCCCAACTTAAAGAAATGGTTTGAAATTAAAATTATAATATATATACTACAAATACTGTACTAGTCAAAATCCAAAAAAAGATACAAAAAAGGGACTCAGTCAAAGTAACAAGAGAAATGTCAATCTTTGATTATCAGGTATTCCAGTTTTTTTCCTTTTTCTACTATTTGCTACAAATCTTTCCATTATAATTTGGTGAAGCCCTGTCAGGGTGCTGCTTATTCATTTGCACTGTATCACCTAGTGCTCAGGGCTGCAGAAATACACATAAATTTGACTGATGAACAGAGGTTCTTCTTTGGTTAATATAATTAGTCACCTGAATAAATATTTCAGATCAAATATTCTAAATAAAGCCCAGTGGCAGCAACGTGTTTTGGTCTGTTAGTTTAATGTTGCTTGGGAGACCAAAGATATAAGAATGAATGTAACATCTAGTCATTAACACCCACAAAGTGTAAAGGAAATGGATACAGTCGATCTGAAAGAGAGAATAACAGCCGGGTTGCCATAGAGCTTGTTGAGAGTTTGGTAACATAATGGTCTCAGCTATTGTGCAGTGCAGCCACCTTGCTGCATGGGTGGCCTGTATCTATTTTTGATTGGTAATGCTTTGTTAGCTTACGACAAACAGAAGATGAGAGAAGAGCTGTAATCAAACTCTGATGCTGGCTTGCTGTGTTTACCTGCTGAGAGCTGTCATGTTGATGGAAACCATTCGGCATCCTGCTTCAGTTTTGTCTCACACCCTTAATTCATTATCAATTTGGATTATAAAGGTAGATTGGATGATACTAGAGGTATTTGTCTGAAAAACCTTCCAAATCTAACCAGATTAATAAATCATGATTTAACTTCTTTTTTATACACCTTCTATAATTCCTGGTAGAAATGGCAGCCCAGCACATGCGTAGTTTAGGACAATCTACTGTAGTAGGACTTTTAGTGCAGAAGTCTATATCTATCTATCTATCTATCTATCTATCTATCTATCTATCTATCTATCTATCTATCTATCTATCTATCTATCTATCTATCTATCTATCTATCTATCTATCTATCTATCTATCTATCTATCTATCTATCTATCTATCTATCTATCTATCTATCATCGATCTACCCCCAGCTTCACTACTCTAGCCTCATTCCAGTTTGAATAAGCAACTAATATCAAAACAATATATGTGACGGGAAAATAAACCTGATACGGTTTCTCAAATTTGAACCACATACTGTGTAGATACGCTGAAAAGGGGTAATTAAAACATGTCAAAACACCCCAGCGATTAGTAGCATCCATCAGCTGATGGTCTTTTCTTGACCAAATAGGAATTTAACAGGGTGAGTCTTTCTTCATTATTTTTTGCTTGGTGGTAAATATATGCATGCAGTGAGGGAGAGACCGCTAATGAGACAGCTACTGGAGCCTAATAAGTTGAATTCATTATACAATCAACGTCTCAAAGTCAGTTGGGAGATGAACATTTTTGGAGCCCGATTTTATAAAATGCAGCTCTACAAAGGTCTAGTTTCCATGTTGCTGCATGAATAAATCCAGCACACTTGATGCTGCATGTGAGACTAGATATTTAGGGTCATGTATCAATTGATAAAACCTTTTATTAGAAGGAAAAGCAGATGAGTGCTTGTCTTATATCTACTTTGACTAGCACTGAAACTATTAGTTGATTAAGCGGTTAGTTGACAGAAAATTAATCAACAGTATCTCTGGTAATGTCAAGACAGTAATGTCAAGATTTTGCTTGTTTCTTTAATAGTGTTTCTTTGGTTTAATATCATTGTAAATTAAATGTATTTAGTTGACAAAACAATCTCATCACAATTGTTTTTTTCTTTCTTATCTATGTTGATGTAAAAGTTGAGATTGAAAGTTATTCTTGAACCCCGAAACTGCAGTTGACAAGGTTCATTTATCAACTGTTGTGGATAGCTTTTTGAATTTCATAGCTTTTGGACTGCTGGTCAGACAAAACAAGCAATTTGAAGCTGTCTCTCTGGGCATTTGTCACAATTTCCTGACATTGTATTGACTAAACAATTAATCGATTAATCAAAAAAGTAGGATTAATTGATCATGGAAATGAGTTTGCAGTCCCTGAGCAACGTCTCTACTAGTCAGTTTTTCTTTGATCAAGCCGGTCAAGAGGATTGGGTTTTGTTGAGTTTAACTGTTAAATGTCACAGAGATACAGTAGCTGTCATAGTTGAGTCCCTTTTCAAGGCCACAATAAGCCTTCCAGGAATGGCTCCACAGAAGCTCCCAACACTCGCAGCTCCATCAAGGTTTAAGCTGCCTGCAGGCTACACAGACCTCATCTGTCAGCGCATCAGTGCTTTGGCACTCAAATTCGGTTTTCCTGGTAGTGGGACTGTGACTCATGCAGAATAACTGGACTTGTTTTGGCTTCGGGGTTTAGGAGACATATCCTGTCGACTATTTGGTGTCTGTGATGCAGACAGACGGGACAGTATCTCCCAGACACAAGCCAGCATTGTTTGTTTGGATTTGCTTTAACACCCCACTCTGGGCTCAGTTGGTTTCTCTTGGAAACATTCCCCATCATCATCTGCCTGACCCTGGATTTAAAATAGTTTCTACCCACAGACAAATAGCCTAGTGGGAATTTCAAAAATGAAGAAAGACAAAATCATGACATGGGACAGTAATGGATGACAAAACTGCAGTTAAAATACAGCAGTTTGTGAATCTTTGCTTTCTCCCCTATGGCGTGCATTAATATTCGAGGTTTACACAGACCACTGTGGTTGTGAGGCAACACTGCACCAAAAGTTGTCTCTTTGCAAAAATAAAATGTCTGATCCAACAGTTGTCTCAGTATTTATTACTAAATATAGCCGCAAGTGGCGATTCATGGGTTCAAACCTTTTTTCTCAATAGCAACTTCAAAGTAATTTCACACTTGGTCCAACGCCATTATAAAACATATCCCGCAACAATTGGACAAATAGTGCACTTTGTTTAAAATGCCTACATATGTAACTCAGTCCAGCTCACGGCAATTTAAGAAAAGCTAATGACCAACACGAAAAAAAAAATGCTAATAAAGCCGCAAGCTGCGATTCCAAGCTCAAATCTTGATTTGTCTTATTCCACGTCCACAGTGTATGTGTGAGGTTATTATGTAGACCTTTCCTGGAAGGTTTGTGTTGATTGGACAAACATTTAGTCATTTATAGCCTGATTGAGACGGGTATGGCTGCAGCCTGGAGCCTGGAGTCATCCGTCCCGTCTCATGCGGTCTCGTCTCATGCCGAGGTGTGTCCAACAGTAAATTCAGAGGGTCAAAAATACAAAATCGCAAATGATTTTCCAGATGGAGTCACGGGTAAATTCGTGACCACATTTGTTGCAATCAATTGAAAAATGTTAAAAACTGTTAAAGTATCAATTTTGGCATATATATAGTTTGGTTATTTCTGACTGTTATGGTTGTGTTGTTCCATATTAACGTAGCCTACATTTGATGAAACCTGCATCAGCCATTTCTGCCAACTAACGGCAGGATTTCCTGAGGAGGGATAAAAAGGATCAAGAACAAGAATTCAAAAATAAACATGTTACACTCTTTTTAATTTTATATTCTATATTGTTTTCACACTTCACTGGGACATTGCTGCAAATACAACTGCTTATCAGCATGGCGAGAGCATTCGACTGCATAGCTCTACTGGCGCTGCCTCGGCTGTCGGGTCTCTGAGACCCGGGGCAGAATGCGGTCGGGTCTCTGAGACCCGGGGCAGAATGCGGTTGTATTTGTCTTCCACTTCCGCACCAGCGGTTCTATTGTATTTTGTGTTGTATTGTATGAAAGGGGGAAAAAATAAATAAAAACAAAACCCTATGCTTGACCTCTGTCGGGAGAGAAATTCCCTCTATGGCTGCAACTTGGATCAAAGTTGCAGCCATAGAAGTAATTTTTTAGTTTGCCTATAATCTGCATTTATTTTTTAAATATTTAAAAAAACATCAAATATTTTATTCAATAGCATGATAGTTGACGCAAGCTTTTATTTTGAAAAGTAGAAGCTCTGAGATGGCAGAAGGATTTTTTTAGTTTGCCTATAATCTGCATTTATTTTATAGACGGACATATATTTTAAGTTTTTTATTCATCAGTATGATAGTCTGCATTTATCTTGTAGACATATTTTTTTTGAAGTATTTTATTAATTTGTATGATTGCAGTTCCTATTTAGTTAAAAAAACACCAAATATTAAAAGTATTTTATTCATTAGCATGATAGCTGACGCAGGCTTATTTTATTCCAGACAATAGTCTGCATTTATCTTGTCAACACAACCATAACATTCAGAAATGAGCAAACTATATGTATGTTAAAATTGTTACTTTAACAGTTTTTAACGTTTTTCAATTGATTGCAACAAATGTGGTCACGAATTTACCCGTGACTCCATCTGGAAAATTATTCGCGAGTTTGTATTTTTGACCGTTTAAATTTACCGTTGGACACACCTCGGCATGAGACGAAACCGCATGAGACGGGATGGATGACATGGGACGCTCCAGGCTGCAGCTATACACTCTTGGCCTGATTTGCGCAATATCACCTGCAGTTTGTTTGCATTTATAGCGCCCCCTGGTGTTCAATTTGAATTAATCTTTCAGGGCGTGGTTCAGGTACTTATGAGGACATATCCTGAGAGATTTGTGATGATTGGACAATGACTATGTGATTTATTGTAAAATATGTGTAATGCCACTCACCTATCTTGTGCTTGTAGCGCCCCCTAGTGGTGTATGTATATAAAACTGTATAAACTGGGTATATCTGGGGCACTTATTTGAACATACCCTGTGAGTTTTGTGATGATTTGCCGTACAGTTGTTGATTTGTGTTCATTTATGTCCAGAGCCACGCCCCTTTCGAAGTTCATTGGTCAATAACTTGAAAATTAATTGAGATATGGACATGCTTATATAACTTCTAATAAGCTTGATCCATTGATGATTCACTGAAAATTTGGTGGCAATCGGAGCTACGGTGTAGGGGTAGATCTCAAAAATGTGTTTTTGAAAATCAAAATAGCGGAAATGTTTTCTAGGCAGGCCTTAATGATCCTTGAGGCTTTTTTGTAGAGCACATTAAGCTGCACCTGTGTGAGAAATTTCAAGTCAATCGGACTTACGGTGTGGGAGGCGTGGCCTTTCAAAGTTTGCATTTTGAAGCCTTAATTACAGCGCCACAATGTGGCCGATTGGGATCATATTTATATAGAAGCACATGCACACCATTTCTAGTTATTCCCCCAAGTTTCATGTTTCTAGCTTATTCCAGCTCATGGGAATTTGAGCCGGTGTGGCTGACAACAAATAATAATAATAACTAAAACAGACAAACATAGAAGGGTTCTACTGCTTCGCGGTTTGAACCCTAACAAACCAACAATAAACAAGGCTGAGGTGGAATATTCCGAAAAGCCATGTAATCGTTAAGATTAGACAAGAGGAAAACTTTGGTAACATAGCGGTCACTCCCAGGTAATAGGTTAGGGGCAGAAAAGTTTCATTCGGCCATTCTCCATCACTAAGTCTTTGAGTTGCAGGAGTTAAAGCAGCTGCATGATAAGGGAAAGCTGTCTTCCGGGACCATCTCCTTTGAAAATCAAACGGAAAAAGGCTAAAGGGCAATACACAGACCTTACTTACACACAGATACTGTACACTCACAGATACCCTATTCCTGAGAGAGAGCTAGACTCGACAAGACCTATGTTATGGCGCCATCATTATCTTTGCATAACCCGAACTTGACAGCTTCAGCAGGAGATAAATGCCTCATGAAAATACACAGATCCAAAGATTTTGGTTTGGCACTACATGAACTACACTGTGGTTAAACTGTAATGCTAATTCCTAAATCTCCTCAATCGAGATTTCATTAAATGCTTTTGCATTAATCATCTCTACTTTAAGTCTCTCTGAACTTTCTTCACATATCCAGCGTTGAGCTGCTCCTGAGTTTTCCCTAACAAAGCCTGAAAAAGTAACCATTAGTAACCACTAATGATGTATAGTTTGTGTTTGGTGTATGGTTACACACTTTGCTCTGCACAGAAAAATACGATAATAGATCCTACTCTTTATGATTGACATTTCTACAAAGGGGTTTTTGACCTTTAGTTTTTTTTCCGATTGGCGAGATTGCTAAAGAACATTTTTGAATGAGAAGTTGATTGCTCTTTTTTCACATTTCACCTGGGCTAAATGCTGGATAAACTAAATGGTACAGAACGGATTTCTATATAAAATAGAAAAAAATGACGAAATATATGCACCAATAAGATGTAACATAGATGTTACATAGAACCTGCTCACTTATTATGTTGTCCATGTCGACCCACACGGCATTAATGATTATCAATAATAATAGAGTTGTAAAAGAATACTTACAAGATCCAAAAGTGGCTCACTGAACACAAAGATGGGTGCGAGTTTACCCTCAGAAAACCCTCCAGTGCAATAGTCTGTTTTAAGAAGTTTAACACCCCAGACCGAACCCCATGCAACCTATAGCCTAAAATAGCCGTGACAGATACCTGGAGAGCTCTCATACACCTTGAGGTCCCAGAGGTCACTGAGGGCAGCGGCCACATTGTACTGCCAGGAATACCTCAGATGAGAACGGATAATACTCCAGACTGCTTCACATCCAAACACTCATGTTGTTTTGGCAGCCTGTTTATATGGCCGGTGAGAAAAACCTTAAAATGCAAGAAAACATTTGTAGGCCGTTCCAGCAATCATTACTGTAAGTGTTAGTTGAGTGGACGTCGTAGTGGGATTGCACCTCAATAATGAGGCTGTCCTTAGTTTGACCCAACGAGGAGTGAACTCAACTTGGGTTTGGCGGATTACTTCCTATAATGTCCTGAAATGTTCCGTGAATGTCAGTGAGTTCAACTCTAAGCTATGATATTATATTTGTGCTAAATGCTCTTACGTTTCCACTAAAAGGGCTCCATTGAGCTTATTTCTGTGAGTGTGGAATGTTTTAAAAAAAAAATATTATTATCATAATGAACAATAGAGTTACCTGCTGTTATTCACTGATAATATGGGATGTGGTCATTGTGTCTGTTTAAATTAGTAGTCATTATTGGAGAATGAAGGGATTATAGTGAGCCATTATATTACACGGTGAATCAAACAATTAGTCATTTGAGCCCATAATGACTCATGGATTATAGTGAGGTTTTAAATAATACATTATCTCTGTTAGCATTGAGGGTACATACAGTATATGTATCGTGCTACAATATAGACAAATGTTCAAACACACATACATAGCAGCTGAGTTTACACACCCTGTATTGAGGATTTTCTGATGTGTGCCGTTAAAGTATGGGAAGCAGAAGTCTCAGTGGTAGCTGACTTAAGAGACAAAAGCCCAATCTCCCACAGACACACAGCTTTTATCCACATTAATGCTTTTCCTGCCTCGCATACAGCAGCATCACTGTGTCTTCTGTTTTAAGTAGGAGGTCCACCACCAGTGGAAAGAGAAAACAGAAATAATGCATTGTTTTGAGCGAGAATGACAAACCCCAGATATTTACCTGGGGTTTTTCTCACTTATAGAATTATGGTAGTCTATCAGACCCTTTCAAAGGAAGATGAGTTGTTTTTTAAAACAAGGAATATTGAATAAACAGGTAAAATAAAAATTTAGGTTTTATGGCAGTTTAAAGCTGTAAATGGTTGTTGTTGTCATTTCCATCCACAGTTTAAATCATTTAGAACATAATGGGAATATGCCTAAGATAACAAGTCAGTGTGACAAAATCTCAACTCAAAAGTCCATTAAGTATTTTTTTGAGCATCTATTGTATGTATCATCTTCCTCAACAGCAAATAGCTTAGAATGAGGTGTGAAAAAAGCTTCCATATTTTATCAGAATGATTATTCAAATGACAATGGAAAAGGTCGCCCATAGTGATGAACCTACAAAGAATTAGCACCTGAATCTGCAGCGCCCCGTGGCTTTCCAGAGTTAAGTTGTAACACGTTTCAGCTCATTGTTTGGCTGTCCAGCCCAAAACTTTTACAGTTACGTTAACTCTCACCAGTATATTGTCATTTTCTTATTGTGGCAGGCAGCTGTTTTCGGTGAAAAAGCTCTAAAACCCACTATACACAATACCTGCTCAGCACCAAACAACAGACACATTAAAATAGCGACTAGTTGGTGAACACGGTGAAGCATTTAGCAGCTACATATTTCCCTCAGGAGCAGACCAAAAAGTGAGCTAAAAAAAGAGTGAATATTAGGTTATTTTGTTGTAGATACTGTTCCTGAAGATCAAGCGTTTTTGATTGTTAAACCATCCAGGAAAAACTGCCCAAAACGATAAAAAAATGTTTCATTTAAATGAAATTATTACAAGAATAAAGCAAGCATCTTTATTTCTCACCCAGAGGTTAAGTCCTTTCACCTGCCACTTCTTGTTGACGCTGTAGATGCATTAAAGCCAATACCTTGACATACTACTTTTATCTGGTGATAAAAGCTTTTTCTCTATCTTGCACGGCTGAGCTAAAGTGAGAGAGGCAGTGCCGCACCTCCGGCTCTTTAATCACCAGCCAGTGTCTGACATAGACGTTTAACTCTTCGTCCACTCCCCGTGCATCTCTGCTGCCACTCGCATCCGCTCACTCCCTTCAACACCTCAGTAAAGGAGGACAGTCAGACGTATGGCTTTATATGGACATTGTTGACAGCAGAACATTTCAGTATGTCTAGTCTGCTCTGAATTTGTAGACGTAAAGCTTATTCAACTGATGTTCTGACTTTTTTGGACTGACTTTACTTGTTTGCCAAAAATTTTCTTTTTCCTCCCGACACAGCTTTGTTTACTGCTCTCAAATGAAATAACCTGTTTGACACCAACAAGTCAATACATCAACATTCCGACAATATTAAATAAATAATATTTTACACATAAAAAGAGTTGTTCTACATGAGTGTAACTTTTAAGTACATCTTGGTAAAGGTCATTCAGTGCTTTATGTAAAGTTTTGTGAGTATTTCAACAGTGTGGTATTATTACTATGGTATTATAACTAAGTTAGTGATGTCTGTAAATTGCCTCTGCCACAACAAACATTTATATTTGTACTTATTACAAGTCACATATAACACTTATCAAGTGGAGGTTTAACATAAGTCGAAGAGGAGGTCAAGTGGAATAGCTACTCTGGTGACAGGTCAGACACCAAACAATTAAAATGTTAATATTATGGCTATTTCTCTTTTCAAAATCCCCTTGAGAAAAGACCCTGACCTTCCTCCCTCAATTCAGGTTTTTAAAATGATTGATGATTACATTACATGATTATATTGAAAAGAGTAAAATATACAAATGGAGCTTATTATTTATGCATGGGAATGATCAATAAGCATAGATACTAATTTGCATAATTGACCCAACCTCTGATTTCCCCAGGTATTACATTTTCTTCTCGCAAATCATTATTCATGTGCGATTGAACAGTTTCAGCTTGGTCAATACTACAAAAGCCTCAAAGGACTCTGAATCAATGTCATTTTCCTTCAATTTTGTGTTGAATACACACACACAAACAGTAAACAGTGCATTAATATTCAAAACAGTCATTGGGTGAACCTGTGTCTGAATTTCAACAGCATGTCCGTTATTTAATTATTTCTTTAGCCTCTCTTTTGGATAGCTGCACAAAAGGAGGAAATGCTTTCCTGACTCTCATAAAGAACCCACCTTAAAACGCACAACAAGGCGCAAAACAATGTACAGTACAGACACACAATGAGGGGGCTAATAAATGCACCTCAACATACTGATATTTAAATGTAGTGAAAAAAAACAAATGGGCTGTTTTATCAGCATCAAATAAGCAGAGTTTTGACATGTATGGTACTGGTAATAGCATTGACAGTATAATGGTACAAATTGCCAGCGTCTAATGGCTTCAGCATTGAAGTACACTAGAACCACATGGAGGGCGAGGTAATCTGATAGTGAGAAGAAGCTGGCATCAAAGGCAACATCAATGTTTTCATCGAGGAACCTGCTTCTGTCTCTCTCTCACACACACTCACAACTATAGACATCCATGCATGCACATGCATACTGTACACAAACTCTTGCTCTCTTTACTGTATATACACACACACACACACACACACACACACACACACACACACACACACACACACACACACACACACACACACACACATAGATTCTAGCCCAGGGCAGGGGAACTCAGTGTGAATCCTGGGGAGATGTCTTGATGGCAGACTAGATAAACTAAATTATACAGAGTTTTCTGCACCGCAGATCAGAAAACAAGACACTTCTGTGCATACTGAGAGACTACATGCTGATGTTTATTTTGGGTTGGAGAATGTAATTATTTGGGTGCCATTTCTGCTGTTGATATTGAACAGTTAAACTCTCAGTTGGAAACTGTTCAATATGATATTCTTTTGTGGGGGAGGTGAGAGGATCCAGTACACTCAGAAAGTCAGATAAAAGCCTTTTATTCTGTTCAGATGTGCAAACAGAAGTGTCTCGGTGCTGAACTTATAGTTTCTAAGCCAGTTTTTGAATTGTGTTGGTTCTTTAGTTTAAAACACAACCAAAGGATAAAACTCCAAAGAGCATGGGACCCTACAACCAACATTAGATTCAATGTCTTTACGTGCTTTCACACTGGCAGTTTATTCAGAATCATGGCGCTCATGTAAAGATTTTGTACAATGAATACTTTTCCAAACTCCAAACCAGGATACTGTACTCGAGTCCACCTGATCTTTGTGGTCTGCAGTCAGAACGTAATCCGGACTCATGATAAACATATGATAATTAATACTGAAAGTCAATTAATCGATTAGTCGGTTGTCAAAAATTAATCACCAACAAATTAGTAATTAATTGATTATTGGCATTTATCAAGTGAAAATATAAAAAATGTGCTTGTTTCCCAGTTTTATATGATGATTAACTGAATATATTTAGGTTTATAACTGTTGGCTTGACAAAACGAGCTATTTGAAGACCTCATCTCCAGCTCTAGAAAATTAAATAGACATATTTTGATAATTAATGAATAAAATAATCAACAGGTTCAGCATGATGCATATTATTTGTAACAGCCCTAATGATAACTTTTTTCATAAAAGGGTATTGGAAAAGAAGTGCTATTTTTTTTAAATTATTATTATTTTGTGTGCCATTCAGTCGGGCTCATGTGAGCCCCATCTACCTGTAGATTGTTTTCCATTTTACCCACCAACGTCAAACCGGTACATTTTCTGTCCCTCTATGTTGTCCACTTAGAGAATTGATGTCTTGTTTGTCCTTTTTTCATGCAAATTCAGAATATATGTATTTGTTTCAGATGTCAGTGGGTGAAAGGCAAAAAATTGTTTATAAGAGTTATCACTCAGTTGAAAATAATAGATTGTTAGTGAAACTGTTATTTAGCTGTACATGAGTGAAAAGAGCTAGTACACAGGTTCCAGTTGTTTTCTGTTTTTCCTGGTGGCTCATTCTGATTTAAAAGGATGGTAGGTAATACACAATCTTTTGGTACAATACTCTTTTTCACTGGAGACATTTGGGAATATACAGTTCCTTATATGACAAAATATCCAGTCAAATTGCCTACCTGTTTTTGTGTGATAAACTGGGGACACACTTCAATCTTACCATGACCAAAAGATAAACTCTGAAATACAGTTTCAATTTGTGCTCTCTCCTAAATAACCTACTCTGTCTGCACTGTGATACGGCAAGGGCTGGATTGTGCTAGGTGTGTAGTGACAGAAAATAAAGCTCGGTATAGCTGAGTTTTTTTTGGACTCTGAACCGTGATAAGAACCACCATCCATGAGATGGCTATACCACAGTTGTATTAATTTCTGCTCCTTGCCTTTGACTTTTATGTTTGAGATTCAGGAACCAAAAACTCTTCCTCGGCCAAAAGATTGTCTGCATCTCGTGCCGCCAGCTACTCTGCAGTAACGACACCAGTTTAATCATCTGTTCTGAATTTAAAATGCTCCTCAATCAAAATTTTCACCTTGAGGGCTTCTGCCAAGCCACCGGTCACGACGCGTTTTCCTGCCGTGTGTGTGTGTGTGTGTGTGTGTGTATTGGTGCATATGCCTGGGGGTGAAGTGAGTGTGTATACTGGAGTTGATGTGTGCACCAAGCAGATATTAAAACCCTCTCAATGTCAATGGCTCCTCTTAGCAGGGACAGTCACTGAGCCACTGATGGACTCACTATAACTGGCCCTGTGTGGCAGTACTGTGGGTGTGTGCATGCCTGAAACAATGTGACACAGGAAACTACCCTGTACTGATGACTGATGGCCAGACCCAACTATCCTGACCTCGCTTATGTGTGGTCACTGCTATGAAGGTGACTGAGATTATGTGACAAAAACATAATGTCTAGACTAAATACAAAGCTACCATGGTCACCTCACTAATTTGCTGCTGACTTGTCCTTTTTAAACGCAAATTCTTCACTTTAGGGTTTTTTGAATAAGCACATCCTGCCGGATATAGACCAACACTTCACTGTTCCTGAAATGAATCGACCGTTAAGTTTAGGCTTATGCAATATCTCTGCTTTTGTGTCAAAACACACAGTTCAGATTAATTGCCAGTGTGTTTAGACAGAGAACACAGTGCTCCTTTTTTTTTCTTCAATTCATTACTTTACCCTACAGTAAATCTTTAAAAAAACTTTACTGTCCATCAGCCTGCGTCAGAGGCTTTTGTTACCAGGAGCTGGAGGCCAACCTCAGCATCTCCAGGCACACTTATCTTAACCATGCTAAAAATGGCTATGAGAAGGCTTTGTGCCAAATGGTGAGCAGAATAGATCCATATTGGTTAAAAAGAGAAATTTTTCAATTGCAAACTGTAAATAAATACAGCCGGAACAAAGGCAGAGTCCTTTAACACATACAGAACTGCTCATCCATTCATTACAGAAATTACACAATGGTTCATCCAGTAGTTACAATATGCAATCACAATATGGACCATGATGTTTTTATGAATTTTTCCTACTCTCCTACGACTAGTTTAAAGCACAAGTCATTTCTTCCTCTTGTGGTAATTAAACGTGAGGGCTCACCTTAGAGACTCAGTCCCTCCAATACACACCCAAGAGACGTATTCTCCATGTGCATGCATGAACACACATAGAGCCACACACATAGTACACCTACACACTTTCTATGCACATGCGCTTGCAGTACACACACTCGGAACGATGTTCGCTGTCGTTCAAAATCATAAAAGCTCACAACTAGTGCCCCTGGGCCAGTTTTCACACAGACGAGAGCAGAATTTTTCACAGGGGAGCAGGCTTTTGTGTGAATGGACAAAGGGAATCTCCTTCCTTCTCTGCTCCTCTCTCCCCCTAAACCCTATTATGTGCCACCATGCGTCCCCCACACGGCTGTTTCCAAGTTACCGGCAGCGCCGGCTGCCAATCCTGCTTAATTGCCTCCTGTGTAGAGTGATGGCTGACGAGAGCGAGCTGTCCTCACCTTTTCCTGCAGCTTATTCGCTACTACCTCACCAAAGGACAGACTCCCACCTGAGAACCATATTGTATACCTTTGGGAAATGGTACAGTCATGTTGACCTAGAGAGAAACTTCAGTAACCAACCTGGGGACTTACTGTATAAAAAATAAATGTTGCTAAAGGACTTTTAATTTTGAGAACTGTTCTCAATTTAGAAAACTGCTCTGTGGGGACAAATCATTTAAGATTTTATAGACACTAAGGGATGGAAAGCACATGCATATGAAAAGCTTTGAATAGGAAATGTCTTGTTAGAGATAAAGTAAAGAACAGAGAATAAAACAATAACAGCAGGCAATGTTTGTTTTAACGATAAGCAGCTTTCTTCACTAACCTTTGCTCGAGCCTGGAGAAAAAGAAAAGGTCTTCTCGCTCACTCCCGCTCGCAGAATTTACCACCCTGTTGCTCCTTGTTTCCTCTTCCTTTGTTGCGACTTCCTCACAAATAGATCCTCCTCATCCTCAGGACCGGGGCTTAAATTAACAGCTCATGAGGGAAGCCAGACGGAAGAGAAAGAAAACACACCAGAGAAGAAAAGAAACACTTCTCTTCTCGCCCCTAAGTCCTCCTTGGCAGTGTATCCCAATCTGTCAGAGCAGCGACTGACTGAGTGTGTGTGTGTGTGTGTGTGTGTGAGAGAGAGAGAGAGAGAGAGAGAGAGAGAGAGAGAGAGAGAGAGATGAAACGATACTGAGTAAGTGGGCGAGTGAGAGAGAAAGTGGGAGGGAGGGAGAGGGAGCTTGTGTGTATGGACTGGAGGGTGATCCTCAATGGATATATGCATTCCTTCCCGACAAAAGCCACAAGGTCAGTTGCTTTTACAGCAACAAGACTTGGTTTCCTCTTGAGGGAAAAGACTTCCTGTTAGTTCTCCACTCAACTTCCCTCATGAGTAAAATCTCCCTGCGTTTTGTGCCTTTTAAACCCCCCCCCCCACCTCGCAAACACAATCTCCTATCTGTTGTTGTCTCCTCATTTATTAGCATCCTTGTGAGAGTACATCTAATCCCTCTCTCAAGTCTGCCTGTCCAGAGGTTGTTCCACCGACAAGGAATGTACTGCAGTTTCATTTTGGATACATACTGTCCAAAAATACAAACAAACAGAAGCAACATTGTGTCAAACCTACAAGTTAACTGAAAAAAATTAAAACCGCATTCACACATGCATCATCTGATACTGCTCTGTTCTAAAAGTATTTGGCTAATAGAAGTACCATAGAATATAAACACAATACTATTAGTATTAACAGTACCATTAATACAATGGTAGACACAAAGCCAACTTAAACTACAGTGTAGAGCTAAAACTATTTGTTAATGTGATGCTTTTTTTGTCATATTCTGTATGTTTGTTAAATGAAATATCTTTGAGTTCAGGGGCCAACCTGACAGCTTCCTCAACTATGTTGACAAAGTTTCAATCCATCCACCCACCACGGGCAAACTGACAGTTCACACCACAGATGAAGTGGTAGAGAATCTCTCTGGAGCGGGGAAAACGAAGGGTATAAACATATGGCAAAGGGTGCTCCCGTGAAGTACCGTGGGTATTGTGCCGTCTCGGCTGGCGGGTGATGCTCTGGGACACATTGCCACATGCAGCAGGCGGAGGAAGCTCTGATTGGAGCCAGTTTTATGTCAAGGGGAGGATGGGCCGAGTGGGAGGCCTGAGGCAGACTGTACGGGGATTGGGCTGTATGAAGACCAGCCAGAGACAGTACGCGCAGCAGCGATACAATGAGTGTGTGTCTGCATGTGGACTTTGAGAGTGTTTGAGGAAATAACTTAGCTAGTCATTTCCAATGCAGCATAATCATCCACGTGCCATGTTTTTTGTGCTGTTCTCTCTTTGTGACTAACATTCAGTACAAATACACTTAGCAAGTTCTGGCTTAAATCACAGCTTTTGGTTTTCAGTAAATCATATTGCAGTTGCACTGCATCTGAACCAAAAATTACATATGAAACGAACATAACTAAAAAAGATTATTTCATTTGTCACAGAGAAGAGCTGTGATGAAATTCTTGCCAGGATTGCTGTTTTTATATGGAACGCTCACCCACAGTGCCAGATAGTAAATATTACACATTTCTCTTACAACTCTTGTGAAATATTGAGTGGTTTGAAATGTATTCGGGAAATGAGGTCATGATAAATGAACGCAAAGCAGGCAGCACTTAGTCACAAGAAAGTGCCTCTGATGATGATCACAGTCTTTCATACTGTAAATACATCAGTCATTTTGTGCAATGCCTGGACAAAGGTGGGCGTTTCACCTCAACGTGTGTGCCATCTCTGCAGACTGGAGAGTACACAGAGTTTGTCAGTGTTGTATTTATTACTTGAGTTGAATTGTGTTCCATGCAGCTGTGCTCATTAATAAAACAAGTGGCTTTGTATCATCTGGCCATACTAGTACCTCCTTACAGGTTAAAATGATCTTCTCCAATTCCCTTTTCTCTTTCCGTTAAATCTTCCTACTTCCTCTGTTAGATTCAGAAGATAAGAGTTATTCTGCCTAGCGTGGTTTTTCCTCCTTTTAGCCAAGCTCTGGGAGATTTCTTTTAATTTTTTTTTTTAGGAGGCCCCATAAAAGTAGAGGATCAGCTTACACAGTTCACTATTAAACCTGCAGGGTATTTGATACAGATGTGACTTTCAATCTACCAAAAAACAAAAACAGAATTCAGCTTGGCTTTGTATTATATGTACCAAGTGCAACAAAATTACGTATTTTATTTTTTGTCCTTTTTCCTGTCTTGGATAAGTCTCCCTTCAACTGCAAAGGCCTCTGGAATGGGTTACCTTCGATTGTAGGGAAATTGTAGTGAATTTTTTAAAATGAATTTGACCTGTAGATATTTATGCAAAATGTAGCCCCGCTATGAATTAGTGTTGTGCAGCTGATGCCGTGTAGTCCCATGGTAATAAAGTGAGCGAATGCGGTTGTCAAGCTCTTCTCAGGGGTCCGGCTTAAGCACACTAGATCGAGGTCAGAGGAGGCATGGGGAATTGTGCAAATCCCTGCAAGTCATTTCATGTCCTCTGGTCTTTAGATGGATGCTGCTACTAGAAACCTGCATCCTGCTGCTTTCTAATGACTCGACCAATCATCAAATACCACTTTTGGACATTTGGGTGGGGTTTTTGCTTTTGCTTTGGTTAAATTTAATAGGTTAGAACAGGAAGAACAACAGTGAATTCTGCCATTTAATTCCCCAAATGATCTCTTACTTGTTAGAGTTGTGCGTAGTGTTTCAAGTATAAGCTTTAGAAGTGGGCCTCCACTCGGAAAGACTGATGAGGACACCGCAACTCAACCCCTTAAATTGATCGTGACATGGTTGTTCTGATACAGAAAGAAAAAGCAGACGCAACATCAGCTGTCAATCACCTAACGTGTGGCTGTCCGCATGCTTTCTCTCATTCACGGAAGTGTGTTCTAATTGCCTCGCAGAAGTGTTTTTTTTTTTTTTGCAAGGCTTTAAACCCCATCTTGAAAGCAATGGGGTGTCACTTAACATCAGCAATTACAAGACTCAATCATAAACTGCTCAGGCATCTGACAAATATTAAGACATTCATTTTTTTCCTCCTCCAAAAACAAACCAACCCAGTGAACACACTAATATGCTGCCGAACAGGCAATAGTTTTTATGGCCCTCTTTGAATACTTGTTGTTCTGAGCTGAGCAGCTGCATTTCTCACCAAAATCAAAGTCTGGAGGGAATTACAACGTGAGATTATATGCATACTTACACACAGAGAAATTAGCTTTCATTGTTGCAGAATATAACTTTAAACGGCATTTTTAGACTAAATTGTTTGTTTGGGGGATTATTTACTTAGAATAAAGTACCTAACTTTTCCTACTTTAAGCTTTTTCAATTTTGCACTGCAGAAGAGATGGAAGGTCTTTTAGTAACAGGTTTTGGGACATACATCCACTGTGTTTTCTTTTCTTTGAATCAGTCATATATATCTAATCAATGTCATCTCCAACTGCATGTGATGTGACAAATCGGTCCCGGCATCAAGCTGAAATAGCTTTGTTTTTTTTCTCTCAGGAGTCACTCTGTCCAAACTTCAAACTTTTTCAGCTGTCATCATATTGCCAAGCCTAAGGTCAGCTCTGGTGTTACACCAGCATTTCAACATCATCCCATAATTACTAATATTTCTACTGTCAAAACACAACACGATAAAAACACACTACTGTTCTTCTTCCATCTGCATCATGTACTGCATGCGTTTTCTCTTCCAAATTGAGTGCCCTTTAGAAATGAGATGTTCATTGGGGAAGAAGGATACTTGATAGAACTGAAACAATTAGTTGATTAGCCTATAAAAAAAAAAAAAAAACATAAAACAAGAATTATTTTATAATTGGTAAATTGTATATTTTGGGATAAAGGACTGGTGGTCGGACAAAACAAGCTATTTAAAAATGTCACTTTTGGCTCAGGAAATTGCAATAGGCATTTTTTTTTATAATTGTCTGGTATTGTTCATACAAGCTTTATACTTATTCTAATAGTAAACTTATTTAAATTACAGGCTTGGCATCATAGACAAAAAATTTACTTTTTGAATGACAATTATATTTTGTTGAGTCATTAAATTAGTAAGAATATTAAACTAAATCCCTAATTATAACATTTTTACAGACCCATTAAATTGCATAATTTTTTATTTGCTTTCATTTTATTTAAAGACAGTATTAATTTAGGGATCTTCAATATTTGATATTAGTGAAAAGTTTGGTGATGAGGAAATTGTTTCTGTGATGTGCAAAGTTGTAGAGGTGACAGATTTGGAAATTGTGCTGTGAGGCCAACTGCGAAATGGGGGGATTTATAGAAGAGACAAATCAATTTTAAAAGACAAAATCCTACCAAACTTACATAACCCAAATGGCTTTGTCCTCAAAAACAATTACTTTTATAGACAAATACTTATACAACTAATATCTATTTAAGGATGGCTACTAAACCCTACTGTGCATGCCAGCAGTCAGTGTCCACATTTTAAAATGGTAAATAAATCATTCGAGAACAAAGCTCTTCAATTCATTTTGTATGACGTACTCAAAAGATGAAGAGGCCAAGAGAAATGTCAGGCGACACAGAACCACTCCATAAAATATTTACCAGCTGTCAATAATATGTCTGCTCTTTTTATCCTTGCCTGTGTGTATACAAGAAAGCCTCAGAGTCACGTCACCTATCAGGATACTTGAAGCCTCAGTGGGCAGATCAACTGTCAGTCAAAATGAAACAGACTAATTAAACTGGAAGTTCTTGTAAATGTTGTATGAGGTTTTGGGGAAAGGCTTTCAAGAAGAAGTTATGTAAATATCTTCAATGCTCCTGTATGTGGTAACCCACTTTTGGCAAAAAAAAAACAACCTCATCATGGTCATTGTCATGGCCGGAGACCTTGTTATTGCTGTCATAAAGCACTGGGATTACTTTTGTGTTTGTGATTAAAGATGATGCATTATTACAAAAATCCTCCCCTGAGATAAGGTTGTTTTTCAGTTTCACTTCAGTTTTTCACCTCGAGCAATCGAGTCTTTCGCGACTATTGATGACTTCACTGTCAATTTGGTCCAGGGTAATTAGTGAGAAAGCCATGCAGGAAATAGCAGCGCTGAGATCAACTCCACTCTCTCCCAGAGCAAAGCATCTTTTTTCTTTACAGCCCCGATAATAAAATAAAACAGTGCTTTAGGACAACAGGTTGTAAAAATGGCAGTGACTGTAAAATAGCTGATGAGCAGCATGGATGTAAATTAATGGCTTTAAAGCTACAGTGCGTAGTTTCTGTCTCCCCCATGAGGAATTCTAAGTAATGACAACAAACCGTTGGGCGCATCTACATGATACAGCCTTCCGTGATCACGCACGCGCCCCCACCCCTCCTCAACACAGCTGCTAGTAGTCAAGGAGGACACGGAGGATTAAAAAAACATGTACTCTTCAAAGGAGGTAATTATCTTTACTCAAGCTTCTGCGGAGCTGATAGTCTAATTAATAGCTTAATTATAATTATTATTAATTATATTATAGCTTATATTATTAAATGTAACAGTTAAAGCACTAAGGCTTTAAGGTTCCTGTGACAGGGTCTAACTTGGCCAATGGCAAACTTATGCAATATTAAAGGGAGATGGGTGATATATGAAAAGAATGAGCAAAATTCAACATAAAAATGTTGTGTTTAAGTTCAGTGACGTTATTAGTGACTGATGATATCTTAGGCTGATCTCTCAAGAACAGAAGCAACATTAATGAAAATGAATAATGATCATAAATACAAAGATTAATTAAGAAAAGCAACTGTGTGCTGCCTTCAAATTTGTTAATGACAAACCGGTTAGATTTTATGTTAAATGTTGTAGGTTTTTTTTTAGCTCAAGAAAAGGAAAAAAACAAAAGACTTTTTAGGTGCCATCTTTTGTAAAACAAGTAGTACTTCAAGAACTTTCTGCCTCACCTCTAATTAGCCTTTTATAGCTCAGGTTACTGTATCATGCCAACTTTACTGATCGCTTCAGCAATGTGCCACAAATTAAAACCAGAGGAGCATTGATGAGACCTTCCAAGAAGATAAGCTAAATACAACTTTTTCTGGGGTAAATGCAAAAATGTTTAACAACAACATTAAGCTGTAAATCTTTGTGGTGAGAGGTTTTTGTTATGTCTGCCCAAGTCAAATCTAACACACCTGGTTGTTTGGCTCTTTGTGTCTCAGACGGTGATTCACTGCTCTAGCTAACAGCTAAAACCTCGAAAAACAGATTTAACATTTGATAAAATTAACTCCTCTAGATTTGACCACAATGAGGCAGACACTAACAATGCACTGCCAAAATTCAACTGTTGTGATTATTGATTATTGCGTATTGCTTTCAATATACTGTATGACAATCAAGAGTAACAAAAAGGCAGCAGCAGCACAAGGTAAAACATACAATATATTAAATGCATCTTCAACCGCCATCTCAGATAACTATGATCAATATTTTATCTTAATCATCGTCTTTTATGAAATCTGTTAAATAAATTAGCAAACCCTGTGAAAGACCCATTTTAAGGCTTTAAGGATATTGTTCTTCACATATCAAGTCAGTCTATAAAAAACTGTTTTGCCCTCACAATGCAACTGGAATAAAAGGTTAAAAAAAAAACTCATACAAAAATGTCACCAACTGTCTCTTGATGTATTTTCAATGTTCATTCATGCCTGCGTGAATGAATAAATGAATATCCAGAAAAGAAACAGCAATGCTTGATGATGAAAATGATGTTAACATGTCAGTAGTTTCACTGTTAGAAGCGGTGGGGAGCGTGCGTCCCTTGTGCTCACAATGGTCATTTATTCATAGAAAGTGTTGCCATAAGTCTTAAAATCCATGAGTGATGTAACCTGTCGGAGAAGAGAAGACACTTCTTCCTTGCTATAATAACTTTTTAACTTACAGCTGCCAAATGTTGCACAAGCACACAACTCTTACTACAAATGTCATGTCTGAATAAAGTTGTAAGGAACATTACTGTAAATACACGTGTCTCTGAACATCATCACTGACTACGTTTACATGCACATAATATTCAGTTTTTTGCCCTAATTCCAAAAATGATGAAATTCCGACTATGCCGTTTACATGGTTTATGAAAATGAGTATTCCACTAATATTCCTGTTTACATGTAGCCGTGCAAAACAGGATTTTTGCAAATTTTACCAGCAGCGGCAGACTTGTTGGACTGTGCGAACACAACGTCCCTCTTTCATTCCTTCATCCAGCTTCTTGAAAAGGTTGGCATAGTGACATGTTTTGCACATATCCAAGAACTTGGTGATATCCATGTCTTTGATCATGTTTAGAAGTAGCTGTGCTTCTTAGCGGATCTGCAGCTTTGCAAACTGTTGGCTTGTTGCTTTGTGTACAGAAACCATGGCAACACACAGAGCTGACCATAAGCCTGTGGTGAAAACCCAGATTGAGACGCATATTCTGAATATTCTTAATTCCGAAAAGCCTTCTTCGGAATATCCAACCGGAATATGCTGTTTACATGACCTGTATCAAATTCGGAATATTGTCATATTCGGAATAACAGTAAACCTATAAAGGGCCTTTTATAGGAGTATACGAGTCTAAGACATTGACCACCTGACCTATACCATCTATCTACTTCCAAGAAATCCAATTAGGCCTTTTCCAACCTTGCAACGTCTCATCCCAGTTTTTGTTTATCTAAACCTCAGGGCTTTTCAGATGTTTCGTAATCAACTCTTATGTATATTTCCCAACTTCCTGTTCCAAAATAGTCAAATTATAAAGTCCTCAAGTTTGTTTGAGCAGAGTAGTTCCTCTTTTCATTAATTCACAATAGCTCTTTGGGAGGGGGTAAAGAGAGTTGTGTTGCAGTTGCAGCAAAACCCAAGCCAGTGTTTTAAAAGCAGTGGTGAGTAAAATTATTCATCAAACGTGAAACATTTATATGCATGATAAACATGACCTGCTTTTCTCTTCATACATCCATGGCCTTTCCCTTGTCCTGTCCACAAGCACAAACAGAATAGTGTTGCTGTGCTGCTGTGTATGAACACCAGATTTCTTTCCAACACACATAAAACAAACAAATATCTGACCGTGAGGAAATATTTGCTGAATTTGAACAATTGGAAGTAAAAGTAGTGAAAGGTTGATGGCTTTACGAGATAAGGTAAATGGACCTCCAAAGTTATTGTAATTATTCCTGAGGGAGACATAATTTCTGCACCAAATTTAATGACAATCATAGCTAAAATTACTACCACTACAAAAAATGCTTAGACGGCACCTAACACTAAAGTTGCAACTTACTGAAATAAATCTGAAAGCTATATATAAAAAAAAAAAAGATAACTAATGTGAAATCCATGAAAACCTCAGGTATGTTTTCCTGAAAAATTAAATAAAGTATAGACCGTTATCTGCACTCCTGTTTCTGGGAGCAGATGAGGTGTTGCTATGGTATTCAGTTCAAGGACACAAACATTAAGTTTCATTGAAGCTTTTACGGAAGTCCTCCACGAGACCTTCTAGAAAAAGGGAACACAGACCGTCAACACGGCAAAGGACTATTTTTATAATGTTTACATTTGAGGCTTTTAGTGACATGCTTATCCAGAGGAGCTTAAAATGAGTCAGTAAGTAATAGCTCAGGGAAACAGCCACATGATGCACAGTTGCTGTGGGGACCAAATCGCTCAAACTTCCTCTGTAACTACAACACTGCATCCACACTGCAGTCTTTCCTAAACAGTATAGATAACGGTAATTCATAAAACACAACATTGCCGCCAACCACTTTACACTGTGAAGCCTTACCCCTCTGTCTGAACACTCAGAGTGGGTGTATTGATTTTAAAATGATATAAAACTCAGCATACCCTACTATTTGTGATTTTGTGACACATATTTGATATTTTTACAAATTTACAAAACTAAAGTTGATTAAACTGTAGTTGATTAGAAATGGAATAATGTTCAGCACTTTAATCTTCAATCAACATAAGAGCCATTTGATGTGATTGCACAAGGTCGTTAGACAGCTATTCAGACCGCATTTGTGTGTGTGCGTGTGTGCGCGCATAGCTGCTTAAAACCAAGTGAACCGGCGATGTGAGTGGGGCTCTTTGGAGCGCATCCTCATGACTGATGAGCTGACCTCTGACCTCAGTGTGTGTAACGCCATTGCAAAATCCTTCTGCCTCTATTGAGGCTGCTCATGCACTGAAGCCTGAAGCTACTAGCTAATAAATTTGATCCAATAAATCTGAAACCCATATCTTTTCCCAAGCTCCAATTATATAAATGATTCTGGCTGTTTAAATATGATCCTGCTCTGTAAAAGGCAAAAGGTGGATAGCATTAAAAAGTTGTCGGCATTTCTAGGACCAGTCTCTGAACAGCTACGACTTGCTCTGCCTTAATTGGAAGTATCACTAGGGATGCCTCGATTGATCGACCGCCAATCATTAGCGGCTGATATTTACTAAAAACGCAGAATCTGCATTAATCTCTTCTAGTGGCCAATAAACTACTATATGGTTTAACACTCTCATGCATGGGTTTATTACATTAAGCTCACAGCAGAGAGTATATGACCGTGCGACCGCGTCAGAAGGCACGAGAAAAGTCATGGAATTTATAAGGCTGGATGACCAGCCACTCACTGTGTAAATTAATTACCATAATGGTATGTGATTATTATTTTGCATATTTTAGTTGTCCTATTAACCCTAGCCTACTGCTTCATTGATTGAACGGAAGGAGCAGAGCCAGTAAATAGTGTGCGTGGCAAAGATATCAAGTGAATGTACAGCACATGGGTGTATAATAAGAATGGTACAGCAGAGTTTGCAGGTTTGTGCCCTGTATCAAAGCTGTAGCAGGAAAACACTGTGACGCCGAAAAATGTTATGCCACAACAGTGACGGATAATCCTCCGGTGTAACGGAAGAACGTTAAGCTGCAGGGACTGGACTGGAGGTGTATAGTGCATGGATAATCAGGTAGTCCAGTAAAAAATGTAACCACTGTCCATCCTTATTTAATGCACTAGGTATATTAAACTGCAGGTAACCATGGCAACAGTATTTCTACTTCATGCTACATTAGTGGTTAAGTTTCACTGGTGAAACTGGCACACTACCAAGGGGTTTTGCCTGTGGTTAAGTGGCCGTAGTACAGTGGTGAAAGAAGTATTCAGATTCTTGACTCTTGAGTAAAAGTACAGATATAACAGTATAAAATGTTGTCTGTTGTAAGTAAATGTTCTGCATTAAAAAATGTACAGTACTCAAGTAAAAGTATACATGTACAATGTACTTTATGCAAGAAAAGCAAAAGTACTTATTTTGCAGAATTTTCCTTTTCTAAATGTTATACTACACATTATATATTATTGCTTTGTTAGTATTCATTCATTAAGATGTAAGCAGTATCTTAATATTGTAGCAGGTTGAAGTTAAAGTTTATTTAATATTTATTGTGTAATATTTTGTGATAATGTTTTTAAAAACGTAATCTGCAAATGAATGGGTCACTATTGTAAAATAATTGCAATGGAGTAAAAAGTAAAATATCAGCCTCCTAAATGTAGTGCATATATAATAGCAGAAAATTAAAGACTAAGTATTTCTTTGCCATTTTTCTTGTATTTTTAGTGTTATAGGTTATAAATGTGTTTTAATAGACTTGAAGATGATTTACTCTGGCTATATCTCTACAGTGCAGTAAATAAGTACTGTCTGTGAAATGGAGTACAATTTTACGAAAGAAAGCATTTGCTCTAGTGAAGTGTCCTCAAGGAAAACACTAAACCCTTAGCAGTCCAGAGTTTCTGACTCCCAAAGAAGAGAAACAAAAAAGGGGGGAATTTCATGTTGGGAAGAATCAATATGCTATCACAGAGATGCATTAAGTACCATAAGATAGAAGGAAAAACGTAATTACGATTACATGGTGTCTTTTGTTATTCCAGTCAGTGGCTACACAAGACAGAGCTGTCACATCATCTAAGGATGAATCACCCGAGGATCATTTGTGAAACCAACAATATAATTATAGAAGTTCACAGGAAAGAACACAAAGTACAAGAAAAAGCAATTCAACTGTGTTAAAACAGCATGACGATAACGCAACATATCAAAAAGGAATTACTGCTAAAACAAAATGCTATGCACAACCCAATCAGACCTCTCAGGTCATCAGGCAGAGGCTTTCTAGCTGTACCCAGAATCCAATCCAGGTCCGGTAAGGGGGGCCTTAAGTTACTTTGGTCCTGCTCTCTAGAACAAACTGCCTGGGTCTACATTTAAAAGCAAACACAAAACCTTTTATTCTGTCAGGCATTTGTTTAGTGTGTGTGTGTGTGTGTGTGTGTGTGTGTGTGTGTGTGTGTGTGTGTGTGTGTGTGTGTGTGTGTGTGTGCAGTTGCACTGTCCTGCATGTTTTTGTTGATTGTCTTGCTGTGTATTAATAAAGCCATTCATGCTTTGTTTTAATGTTTTATGTGAAGCACTTTGGGTTTAAATGTAATGAAAGGTGCTATTTAAATAAAATTGACATTGAAATTTGCACTTAGAAGAGATCTTATTTCTATTGGCTTTTATTTCTATTGGCTTTCAGTGCAATCCTGAAATCTTGTGGTGACTTCCTCTTGAATGCTAGCTTGACATTGCCAGACCAAATCGCAGATGTGAATTAGTCTGTAACCTCTCAATACATTTTTGATTTCCAGGGGGCATTATCAACAGGTATCAAAATGCGACCAGGTCCACCCAGTGGAGATGGCCAATCACAGCACAATAAGGTGGGACTTGAAAAATGTAAACACACAACATTGTGCAGAGATAAGCTGGTATTTTGAGTTGGTATATTAAACATTAGCCAAATCCTGTCAGAAGGACGTAGGGCCTTTTTATAATTTTATATTTTTTCTAAATTCTGTGTTTTACAATTTAAGAACATTTGTCTAATCATGTGGTGGATGAAAAGAATTCCAACAGTTCAATAAGAAAATATTCAAACTTGAATGAATAAATTTGATACAACATACAAAAATGTATCACAGGAAGTGCTTCAACACAGAGTTGTGATTGGCCTGGCAAGTCTCCAGCCTCTGGAAATCTGTCCAAAGTGGAGGGGGACCAGGGGCATCTGCCAGAGCACAAAAACATAAGCTCTCAGATTTGACTTGTTCCCAGGCAACTTGTATGCTAGTCACATTAAGGCAAAGAATCCAGTATCGCTGAGACCACCAACAAGGATAACAGACTGCTATAGGATACAGGATAAATAACATTATTTAGTGAGAAATGTCACAAACTCGGACATGAAATAAGCCCTCTGGACACAGTAAATAATCGTGTTTTTTCCTCAGTTTTGGGCTGTGCGCGATAAGTGCTTTGTGAAAGCTGTGAAATGACGCAGTGAAATTATGAAATTTCACAACCGCAGGGCCTCCACCAAGTGTCCTCAAATGAGGCCAGAATTATGTTTTTATGTCATAGTTTGTCAAAATCCGGCATGTAGTGTCTGTTTGACTTTTCTGTAAACGTCCTCACATCCATCTGATTATCAAAAGCCATATCTGTTCAGCTTGAGTGATTTCTTTTCCCATTTTGGATTGGGAGTGCTGGGATATGAAGATGCAAATCTAATTATAGCAAGGTTTTCACACTCAGAGCTCTGCTGAGCCAAGTTTTTGGGGTTGCCTTGAGGAAAGCCGAGATTAGCTTTGATCGTACACACACACATGCGAACAGGCATACTGTGTCTTGTCTTTCATCTGTTCTCACTGTTAGATTCTGTGTGTGTGTGTGTGTGTGTGTGTGTGTGTGTGTGTGTGTGTGTGTGTGTGTGTGTGTGTGTGTGTGTGTGTGTGTGTGTGATTGGTGGGAGGAAGGAGAGAGACACGGGGAGAGACAGAGTCTCTTGCCCTCTCTGAGACATTGGAAAAGGCAGACAAGGTGATTTCAATTTGATTTGTCATGAATCATAACACATGAACTCAACGTGACACAAGACAGACATTACACAGGGCAAATTTTAATGGATCGATATCCGCTTAAATAAAGCAGATCATATAACAATCTTTGCTTTACTGTATTGCTCTGGGTTTTGTCACATCAGCCTGCTAGTGTTGCAGCGCTGCTCTCCTTTATGACAGCCAGGCTCTACATTGCAGCTGCACTGAATTCCCACACCAACAAATCTCTTGTCACATCCTTTCTTATTAGCAAAGAACAGACCATTCGGCTAGCAACTTTACATTTTTGGCCGTCTTCGCCAATTACAATGAAAAATGCTGTTGCTAATTAACTGCTTGTTAATACTGTGAGTAACTTAATGGCAGGCCAAAATAAATCTGATTTGTGTGCTTTCTGCAATCCGCTGACTGTACTCTGCCAAAGATTGTTTATGAGGTAAAACAAAGAAGCATTACTCTGTAACACCACTACACACAACCACAAATTAACTTGTAGTTCCAACAACTAAAACAGCGATTGTTATTCTCTCTACTCACATCAATTTCGCCATGTTGCATTTTCCCTGAAAAAAATGGTGCGCCAGATTTAGAAGGCTACAGCTGTTATTGTAATGTGCCAGATATATATTTTATCAACATAAAGGTAAATGCAATTATCCAGTGTCTCAAATTAACTTTTTAATTGAATTTAATTGAATTTAATTTTTGTCATACTGTACAACAATAAGCTTTTGAGCTAAGAAGCAGTTAAAGAGGTGGCTTTTTGAAATATAGATGTTTGGATGAACTGACATTCTTATTGTTTTGTCTGTCAGTTTATGGGGCTCCCAATAAACAATCTGAAGGCATGATATTGGTCTCTGGAAAATTGGGGTGAACATTTTTAACTATATCGTTTTTTCCTTTAGCCATTTAAAACCATAAAACATTTTAATTTTAAGATCAAATCTCAAAGACAAGACAACATACTGTTTAGGAGAAGGATTTAGCAACAGTCCCAATTCTCAAATGTATTAGTACACACACATCTAGACAAGCATGCACAGATACACCTGAATGGTGAAAGTAACCAAGTGTAATCTGATTTCTCACTGAAGGGCCGATGGCAGATGAGTGCTGACAGCAAACGGGTAAAGACAGGCAGCTGCCTTTACCTTTACAGAATACATGCAGCCAGGTGGAAATTTACAAATAGAAAGTTATTTGATCTAAAAGCATTTTACATACTGAAAATCACCCTTCTTTTGTCACAGTAAATGGTTCAGTCTTAGGTGCTCTCCATTAGCCTTGTTAAGGTGGTATCACTGCTGCCATATGGTGTGCAAGCCTACACCAGTGTAATTTTCTCTACGCCCTCCCTTAATTAATGACGGATTAATGACGAATGGACAGAGCGACATCGACAGAAGTAAATTCCATGAATTGAATTTACTTAACCTAACAGTTGACGTCACATGAAGCAAGAAGTGTGATTTCAGGTAGATTATGGATAAGATTGTACCACTGTCTTTAAATGTAAGATAGAAATCTTAATGTTTGTAAGGCTTGTGTTTTTTATTATTATTACAGTGACTAAACTAAGAATTTCAAGTATGTTATTACATCTTTGTAGTATATTTTGTACTCCATTTGTTTTCATTTATTTTATGAGCTTTAGACTATAAGAAACCAATTTCAAACTTATCATAACAGAGGGGGCTACATGTCTCCATGACCTTAGAAGTTTTGTTATTGTGGTCAGTAGCTACTGGTTGCGTCTCCTCTGTCAAATTCGACCCAGGCAAGCAGCCAGATTAAAAAAAAGATTTAAATTCCCTGGTGAAGTGGCCAGAAGAGGACAGATAGCAGGGTAGCAGGTTCCCCCTCTGATCTGGACTCTTTCCATGGTGAGAAATAGTTGGGGATATTTCAAAAGTCTCTGGCTTTAAATCCCATCCTACAATGAAAATTAAACACAACCTAAAAGTTATATGGCTATAATCTATATTTTCACAAAACAATGGATTAAATAGCTATGTGTAATGTGAAAGGGGTCACTCGTGGTGATTAACCTATTTAGAATTATCACCGGAATCTGCAGCTTCACTCAGCTTACCGGAGCTTTATAGTGCATCTCAGCTAATTGTTTTGGTAGCTAATTGGTTTTCAAGCCTGCAACTTTACTGTTTTTGGCTCTCATAGCATTGTACGCTACCTGTTCAGCTTCAAACAGACAACGTTAGCAAAAAGCTTGTCAACATTGTGAAGTATTTAGCAGTTTGGGGGGGCAGATATTTACCCTCAGGAGTTAGGGGAATATTGGACTTACATTCACCGGCAGGAGGCCAGAAACAGGACTCCAAATGAATGCTAATGTACCTCCTTATCTGCTACCTGTGTAAATAGCAGCTGTTTGCTAACAAGTTCACTATATCTAAATTCATTAGATCTATATCTTTACAACTTGTTTTCACAGCCCTCGGCTGGCCAAACAAACCAGTTATTGCAGGTTTAATATGCAGAACTGTCAGATTAAGGATGATAATTGGGCCTAAGTGAGCCTCATGCTGGTCTTGATCTACTATGCAACAAACCAAGTCTAAGTACGCCACTGATGGCACACACACATCCATCAAATTCTGAAAGACTTGTCGTTTCTGTCTTCTGAAACGTGCAGTAATTCACACTGATGAAGCAGAAATGCATCTATAGACATCCAACTTAGAAAATCCCACTCTATCTGCATATTACTGTTTGCAAGTAATGCTTTACATCATTGTGATAATTAAAAGTGTTATGTTCACCTCTCTCTGCTTGGTCATTGCAACAGTCGCCTTTAATACTGAATTTCAATTTCACACAACTTCAATTAGCTCTCATCTGTAATAACTGACACTCACAGTGGTTTGTAAATAGAGGCACTATGCACATTGTACGTCCAGAGGAAAAAGAGAGGGGAAAAATGAAACCTGCATGTAATTCTTGTGTCAGTCTCTGTCGTCCCTTGTGTACTGTGTTTATGCATGTTTGCTTCTGCAAATCTGCATGTCAGGATGCTAGATTATTACGTAACACACCGCAAACAGAATGCAATTAGCAGTATTGGTGTGGACAGTTTTCTTTGATGTTAATGAAAGGAAATGTTTGAAGAAGAAGGGGAGACGCTCACCAGAAAAGCCTGGTTGCCATGGCAAGGCTGACGCAAAAAACAGGACCATCCGCACTCCCTCATGCACACAGTTGTTGGCTATTTTAAGCTCCACAAGACAGTAATTTGAGTGCTCCATTTTGACCATTGTTACTCATGGTGCAGATGGGGAAAAAAGTGAGAGGGATCAGAGGCTGACAAGGGGGTTGCGGTTAGAGAGGCTAGCAGTTGAGGGTTTAATGGGAACACCGCCCAAAGTGCCAGAAGGCAGGGTCAGGGGAGCCACTTGTTATCCAGCTCACTTTTGCCCCTGTAACACTCTTTCATCTGCTTTCACCAGAAAAAGCCCTCCTGTAGACAGATGTCCTCTAGGATTGACTGTTGAGTTGCACTTTAGTCCCAAAAGCATTTTCACAGCATGATGGAAAGTTTTGTCTCTGTCGTGCTTCTGTATAAATAAATTGGTATGTTTCTTTGCAATTACAGATTCTGGACAATTGCACAAAATTGCTTAAAACATCTGTTGGTATTTTCATATTGTTGCACAGTGCGTGTGACATGAATAAACACCTTTATTGACTCATGCAAGTGTGCTATACTGTAGTTGTACGTTGTACCTGTACTGACACTGGACAAATGCCACTTTGGATTTCTTGCGAGATGAGTAGGTGGAATTCAGCTCTATTCTAGGACCTGGACAGGGTTTGCTTTGCAGACATCAATTAGTCTGGAAATAGCAGCAAGTCAGTAAGATTATTACCAGGATGAATCAGTGAGGAGGCAGACACCTGCGCTGCTCTGTTTATTATGAAAGATCTCAGGCAGCTGTCATACACATTAGGGCAAAGTCAGAGGAGCTTACACATGATTTGATCTGAAAGCATGTGTGAACCAATGGACATCATTTGCTTTGTCTTCTTCTCAGCATTACTCCTTTACTAGATGTTATTAAAAATATTGTTATGGATTCTTTCTGGAACAGAAGTACTAAAAATGAAAACTAGATTAAGCAATATTATCAAGATGCTGTTAGGGTAAATTAACAGGTTTAGAACAGTTAATATAGAAATCATCTTCTATAGGTAGAATTAAGATTACAGTTGATTCAGTTAGCGATGATTGGTTTAAGTACGGGTATGTTGTAATTTAAGATAAATACAACTGCTGTTTAAAAGCCTCTCAGTCTCTCTAAAGCTGGAAGGACTGACTCCTTTAGGGCTGGTCCTTTATGACCATTTCTGTAGTTAGGCAATTATTTTCTGGTTTAACTGTTTGGTCTATAAGACGTCAGAAAAATGATATCTACATATCTTAGACCTAGAGCATGAGGTCATATGTTTAAATGTTTTTTGTCCGACCAACAGCTCTATTGCAGCTCTCGACTCCTATTCATTGAAACACGTCAGGAAGTGTGTCCCATAAACTGGTTGTTTTCTGCATTACACCTGTGATATTTTTTGAAGGAATGTTGTTAATTTTCTCTTTAGACTTTACGGTTCCGATTATAATGTAGTTAATGTGAGACATGTGTGCATCCTATATCCTTATATCAATGAGGGTAGGCTGATTAACAGAAACACCTATCTGTATAATGCATTACAGTTCACTACATCCTCCAAAATGACCATACAGTTAAATCACTTCATCACTAAAGCAGTTAAAAAACAAACTATATATTTAAACGTTCATCAAGGTAGGATTTATTGCAGGACTAAATTAGTTTTGGCTAGGTGTACCTAACAAACTGGCAGCTATATACTGCAGGACTTTTCAACATAACATTTTGTAAAGTTCTTCCTGCCATGAGTTTTAATCACTAATGGCTCTACTCCAAGAGAGATTAGCAACTAATCAACATGTTACAGCAGGCAGCCTTTCTCAATTTTCACAGTCAGTGAAGCAGTATTCACGTTTGCCGTGGACATACTGCTACTCAGAATGATCCCATTACTCCCACATTCACTACATATTTCTCAAATGATCTTCTACATTTGTAATTTCTACAAGAAAAGATGTCTAATAAATTGTACTGTCACTTGGCTCTGTTATGGTTTGGGGTTTTTGTTGGGATTATTTTTCCTTTTTTTGGCCTCCTTGTGTTTTTGTCCTAGTTTCTCCCTGATTTTGTATGACTGGTTTTGTCTCGTGTTCCCTGGTGAGTGTCTGTTTCCTGTTTTATGTTGGTAGTCTGGTGTCCTGTCTTGTCTTGTCTTGTCTAGCTTTGCTTTCCTGTTTGTCTGATTGTCCTGCCCCGCCCTAATGTGGTTCACCTGACGTCTCACCTGTTCCCCATTACCTCGTTACCTTGTGTATTTAACCTCTATGTTCCCTTTGTCTAGTGCTTGATCATTTTGTCCTGTTGCTGTCTGTCGTCGAGTTCGTCCTCCATGTGAGTTTCCCCAGTCTGTGTTTTTTTTTTTTTTTGCCTGTGTTCCTGCCTTCCCTGTGGATTATTCCTAGTTCTCCCTTGTGAGTTTTTCCCTGTGAAGTTTTCCCCGTTTTATTATCACCTTCCCTTGTGCCTGTTTTTGGGTTTTGGACTTTTTGGACTTTTTGGATTTTTTTGCCTTTTGCTCTCCGTTTTTTGTTGTCAAAGTCTTCCTGAAGCTCCCTGCTGCTTGTTGCATTTGGGTCCTCACCTCGCCCCCCACCATAACAGGCTCGGTTTCTACCTTATAACTTGTAGCTGTCACAACGTCTTTATAATCAACACAAAAATCTAAAGTATGTAGCTTAGAAAAAAAAATGCAATTTACTGTTCTGATGTGGAAATGGTCAAAAGTAATAGCACTGGCTAAACATCACTTCCTGAATTGACACTATGCATAAAACATACTGCAACAATGTGCCTGTTTTTATTCTAATATTTTAACAACACTTCATTTGGTAAAAAAGGGGTTTGAGTGTTTGAACTATGGATCAAACTGAAAATCATTTGTTTGCAAATGGCTGCCATTCAGAAAGAGGAAGGAGAGGGAAAAATAAGGGAGGGTTTAGTGGGAGTTCAAAGGCATGGGGAAATATAAACCATCTGTGTGAGCTCTCATTTTCTTGGTTGTAAAAAACATTTTGTATATTTTTATTCCTAATAACCGGGCAGTGTGCCTTGTGGCTGTTTTTGGCGCAGACTTCAGTCTACTGGGCAAACAAACAGTGAAGCAATTAGTCAATGGTTAAAACATACAATGTAGAACAGTTATAGTTTACAGTTGCTAGACATTCCTGGCAGTAAATATCTGCCCACAGTTCTGCATCTTCAAACACAAGTGGCAGTTCTTAATATTGCAAGAAGAAAACTGCTCTTAATAAAAGTATCAGATTTTTTTTTTCCATTGTTTCCTTTATATATCTGAGAGCTCTTATGATAAAACTGCTCAGAATTTGAGCATGTTTCCATGGCAACCATATTGCCATTAGCCAGCTGTCTAACAGTAGCAGGTTGAGAGAGTTTGATTGGGGAAAGCTGTTGTGTCCGTGCTGGTGGAGGTGTGTGTTTACCTGACTCACATCACCAGCACCCCATTCAGTACAAGCTCTACACTGCTTCATATTGGCTAATTTTATCGAATTACAGGAAATAAAGTCAAGTCAGGTATATTACTGATGCATTTTAAAGAGCGGATTTGTTAATGTGCATTTTGGTTTATGAGGGTGATATATTTCCATTTATTCATGCAGCTTTGTGTGCATTTAATGTATTTAACACCCTTTCTGTGCCAGTGCCTGCCCGATGGCATGAATGCATCAGTTAGGCCACCATCTGATAGCTTGTGCAATATTTGTCCTGCTGTGCTCTGCAAGTGCCCCTGCCAAAATGGCAGGACTGGTAATGTAGAAACAGCTTGTCTGAGACATACAAGCCTTGTATACAGTTGTGTTCAGAATAATAGTGTGTTTAAAAAAAGTGAAAAATGCTCAAAATTCTTAGAATAGTTTTTTTTCCATAATACCAATGCATTGTGAACACTGTACATTCAATTAAAAATCCAAAATTGACCAAGTTTGTGTTCTACCTTTACAGAAAGTGAAGAAAAAGGAATATTAACAGTATTTACATTTTTCTTTACAAACTCATTTACTGTATAAACTGAAAAATCTCTCAAGGGTTTGCTTTACTTTGAATCACTGCACTAATATTAAGTTGCATAACCATTATCTCTGTTTCACATCTGTGTTGCATGAAGTCGACCAAATTCTGCGGAGAATATTGCGGGGGCTTCTAGCTGATAGCTTTGCTTCACATAGCCTTCTTCTGAGCGTAGCAGTACTCACAAGTACATTTAAGTCTTCTTTGATTTTCCTGGAGCCTTTACCATTTTGGCTATTCTTTGATCCATTCGAATGGTAGCTGAACGTCGTTCAGGCATTGGATGCCATTTTAAATCAGTTTGGCTGAGCAGCCTATCATTTTCTGCACTTCTTTATGTTTCCCCTCTCCAATCAACTTTTTAATCAAAGTCCGCTGTTCCTCGGAGCAATGTCTGGAACGACCTATCTTGCTGAGTATTTCAGTGTAAAATGCACTATAACCAGCATGCACAACATTTGCTTCCACCTGTTTCTTCACAGAATCAATCACCTCACTAATTGAATACAGCACTGCTATTATTTTGAACATGCCCCTTTCAATTACACAGAATGAGCAGCATGCATGTCATGACTGTTGGGTCTGTTGGTTTTCTAACACTTACTAGTAAATTATTTGCCATGTAGAAATATTACTTCTACCAAAAAATATGATTTATGAGGTTAATGATGTTGGACTGCTGTTATTTTGAACACAACTGTACATGCCTGGCCCTAAAGGCAGACACCGGCTGGCAGGCTCTGTTGAAATCTATAATTTTAAGGAGTCAAGGAAGCGCACTTATTTCTATACACAATGTAAGCACACAACACTTATAATGTGTGAATGTATATCATGTACAAATATATGCATGGCCAGATAAAAATCAAAAGAATCGTATAATTGAGCAAAAAGGCCAATAAGACTGAAAAATGTGCATCCTTCTACTCTAACCCTCCCAGTGTCTAATGAGTTACCA
Source organism: Percina caprodes (assembly GCA_013375575.1). NCBI lineage: Eukaryota > Metazoa > Chordata > Actinopteri > Perciformes > Percidae > Percina > Percina caprodes. Next base: position 950,760 of record JABXJD010000069.1, on the reverse strand, counting down.
TGACAACCAGCGAGTGGAGAGGTTTGCCCTTGTTGTGCTCGATCTACCTTTTGTTGGAAAGGTTTCCCTGTTTCTCCTGTGGTAATCACCTCATGATGGTCCTACATAGTCATTATGGAAACAATATATACCTTTATGAGAATAATTTATAAACCAAACAGAGGAGACGACTAAAAGAGACGTGAAAGTGTCGTGAAATTCATTCACACTGACTCAGCATGTACTCCTGCATTTGAAAAGCTGCTGCAGCATAGTAAAAGCTGAAAAGTTCTTTGATGATTTTTTTCAGCATCTTTATTTTGAAAAACACATGCAGACAAGTCCTTTACCTATTCTATAAGAATAGTCCATTTTATTTTCAAACGCTGTTTTTAGAGATTGTGTTTTGTAGCAAATAATGTGAAAACACATCAGTCGCATAAAAAACTTAATATCTAAATAAATAGAACATAAAGATGTATCATTACTATCTACACCAGCAGTGACAAAATCATTGATTTTGCACTCATAGCATTCATAGCACTCATAGCATTCCCGTAATCAACACACCTGCACCTGTTGAAGAGGATTAACATGTGAGCCCACTTCCCTGTCTATAATCCCCCTTTAATATGCACTTCATGTAATATTGAGCTGCTTGACTTCTCTGATAGCACTGCTTGAATCTGATTCAAAGCTCCCCCATAGCTTGTAGGGCTCCTTTTCTGCCTCAGCAACTTTGTTCTCCACAGCACCACCAGCACCACCCCTCCACCTCCTCTCTGTCTTTCACTGCCTGCCAAGGGAGCACATTTCATACGGAGAATCAGCTACTCATCTTCTGGCGCTCTGATCTGAATAGGCTCCAACTGACATCTGAGGAGGGGCACAGGGCATCATTCACCACACGCATGCTCTCCAGCAAAAACAAATGAAGTGGGCCAAAATATCTTCCTGGTTGTTTCAAAATCTCTAGTGGTACTCTCCAGGAACCTTATCACCTTAAATCACCTTATCGTGGTGGAGAGGTTTGTGTGTCCCTATGAACCTGAGGGGTGTGTTGTCTGGAGCTTTGTGCTCCTGGAAGGGTCTCCCTTGACAAAGTGGTCTCAGGTGAGGGGCTATACAGAGGCCTGGTGAACAGGTTTGCCATGGAAAACTGCTGACTAACTGCGTCACTGCGTCACAAACTGTGCGCTGCTTGTGATTTTTCCCAAGAATGTCGCCAGAGATGTAATTTTGTAAAATACAACATTTTGTAAGTGGCAAATGCATGGCTTTCATCAGTGGGCCGTAGGCTCTACAGTGGTGTGAAAAAGTGTTTGCTCCCTTCCTCATTTCCTGTTCCTTTGCATGTTTGTCACACTTAAGTGTTTCGGAACATCAAACCAATTTAAACAATAGTCAAGGACAACACAAGTAAACACAAAATGCAATTTGTAAATGAAGGTGTTTATTATTAAAGGTGAAAAAAAAATCCAAACCATCATGGCCCTGTGTGAAAAAGTGATTGCCCCCCTTGTTAAAACATACTATAACTGTGGTTGTCCACACCTGAGTTCAATTTCTCTAGCCACACCCAGGCCTGATTATTGCCACACCTGTTCACAATCAAGGCATCACTTAAATAGGAGCTGCTTGACACAGTAAGGTCAACCAGAAGATCCTTAAAGCTACACATCATGCCGAGACCCAAAGAAATGGGTTCTGCAGCAGGACAATGATCCTAAACACACCAGCAAGTCCACCACCGAATGGCTGAAGAAAAACAAAATGAAGACTTTGGAGTGGCCTAGCCAAAGTCCTGACCTGAATCCTATTGAGATGTTGTGGTATGACCTTAAAAAGGCCGTTCATGCTCGAAAACCCTCTAATGTAACTGAATTAGGACAATTCTGCAAAGATGAGTGGGCCAAAATTCCTCCAGGACGCTGTAAAAGCCTCATTGCACATTATCGCAAATGCTTGGTTGCAGTTGTTGCTGCTAAGGGTGGCCCAACCAGTTATTAGGTTTAGGGGGCAATCACTTTTTCACACAGGGCCATGATGGTTTGGATTTTTTTCACCTTTAATAATAAATACCTTCATTTACAAATTGCATTTTGTGTTTACTTGTGTTGTCCTTGACTATTGTTTAAATTGGTTTGATGTTCCGAAACACTTAAGTGTGACAAACATGCAAAGGAACAGGAAATGAGGAAGGGGGCAAACACTTTTTCACACCACTGTATCTCCATTGTGTTATCTCATTCGACGATAGTGACTTAACAGACATTTATTTAAATGAAAATCTTAGGTTGTTACTTTAAGTTGGCAGATGATATGTGATCATTGTAACTGTAACAATCAAAGGAATGATCGCATTTAATTTAGACCTAATTATATTGTTTAAAGCTAATTTAATCTTATTTTTTAATCAGAAAAATAGAGTAAAAAAAGGCAAATTTACATACCGTTACACCCCTAAATGTAAAATTTAACAGCAGTATTACCTTCACACTGGTACAACAGCATGAATACCGCCAGTTTAAACAGCCACATCGCATTGTCATAAAGTCTCATTTAAAAAAAATCATGCCACTAATTTTTTCATTAAATGACCTGTCTAATAACTGACATAACAACAGAACGACAGTCATGTATTACATTCAGTTCTCAAGTAGCCCTGACTTGCTTCAAACAAACAGCTACATGGGGTTCTTGTTCAGATGTACCACATTCAAGGATAATGAGAGATGTTTTTATTTTCTCTCTCATTCTCAGTGAATTGGAAGACCCTGTTATCTGCCTTTTGTTATGGGTTTCATTGTTTAATTATGTACCACACAATTATAATACCACTGATTAAAATTCCACTCCCATCACGATAGTGAAGCACACAGAAAAACACACACACACACACACACACTGAGAAGATGAAGCTCAAATTTCAATATTGATTCCTAGCTTCAGCAAAGAGATTGTGGCCACAGGAAAACAGGGAAACTCATCAAGGTGAGCTTGTGATGATAAATGAATGTGACAAATATTGTGACATAAATTTTAAAAGGTCATGTGTGACATTGGGCACACAGTGCACCCATCCAACTAGGAGAGTGAGCCATGTTGTTATCTCCTCTTCCAAAGGACCAGCAGGGCAATGGCCAGCTAAATGTCACATCTGCCCTGCAAATGCATGCCGACGGAGTGCGCTGACAGCACTGCAAAGCTACAGGCTGCTGCTGCCTTCCTTTCCATAATACAAAAGTATCCATCTCAGTACTGGCACATAATAGCTACTGTCATAATTTCACCTTCAGCAGACAATAGGCACCACCACTGTTGCTTGGATGGGAGTGTTTTTTGGAGAGATAACAGAGTGTAACCTGGACCTTTTCTTAGCCAAACGAGAGCCGCTTCCTTCTTTCTCCCCGCTGAGCTTCTCTTTTCTCTGTACCTTTGTTTTAAAATGCTAGAAATTTCTCTTTTGCTCAGAGAGTCATATATAAGGACACCCTGCCTGTTCCACTTCATTATTTCTTGGACTGAGAGGACAGCTATTATAAATAGCATGAAACTGCACACTGTTACCTTACTCTAAATGACAGATGCCAAGCTGTTTGTGTGAGTTGAAACCTTCGACTACACAACAATACAGATGGAAAAACACTTAAGTCATTCTTTTATTTTGTGGCAGATTGATGAGAGATTGCTGCTAATGTCAGAAGGCTGTTTCTTCTTGGATAAATGTGTTTTTCCACACATTTGTTTCCATATAACTGGATTTGTTCACCAAATTTATATTTTTGTGAAACAGGGTGGCGTCTTGAAACCAAGGGAGGTGGAGGAGGACAACAAAAATGTGACATTTATTGAGGGATTATGCGTCATCATTTGCAGAACATTTTTATCGAGCTCTACTCATTATCTGGTGAATTACTACCTTTTTAGCACCTAATCAGCCCGCCGCGGATTAGCTTCAGCTCATGTAAAATTTATTTCATGCTTCAGCTTCCATGGAAGAAGACATGAAAAAACACACAGACCAGGGAATGTGCCAGTAGGTTAGCTTAAATGTTATGTGGGAGTATCATGCATAATAAGCAATTATTTACAGATTCTATAGCACACCATACTGTATCACCAAGTACACTTGATGCACTTGAAAATAAAGGAGTGAAAAACATTTTACAGGATGTCAAAACATTCCATTCCTTGAGCTTGTTTAATATTCTTTCTGTTTCACGTTACCCAGACAAGTTGCACTGTGGCCGACCTTTAACTGGTAAGAGAATTAAGCTATCCACCAGGCTGATTTTATATGGAGAACAGCACCTTTATTAATATGTTAATACCTGCCAATTCTTCCCCACTTCACATTTAAGAGAGGAATAGCTTGACCTTTGCAGACAACCTGCCAGAGTCAAGCTGGCTTAGTTTAAGAAAGTTGTTTAATGTTAATTGTCCTTTGATCCAGGAGAGCACCAGAGCTCGTGGTGTGTGAAAAAACTGGGAGTGGCCACCAATGATATCTCTATGATATCATGGACTGCAATAAAATGAATCCACAACTGTCATATACTTTAGAACTGAGTATTGAAATGAATACAAATTTGATACAATGTAGAAATTTCAGGACATTTAAGAATAAGAATTGTTATTCATCTCTAAACTCCTAAACTGATTGACAATCTAGTTTTGTTATGTAGAAAGTAAGATTGTATGCAAGACTATGCCTTTAACAATTATTTGTTTCTGATAAGCATGGCACTTTAAGAGTGATCTTTCGACCTTAGGAATTAATATGTAGGCCCTTATTTGTTCTGTGGGACTTGGAAGTCCATATTTTGCATCCAGTCAATGTTCAGTATTATAGAATAGATATAGAAATCCAGTATATTTATCAGATTCAAATCAGCTAAAGTAATGATCAGCACCCACTAAAAATGAGAAGCCTGCTGCCTTAGATTCCTTTCAGCAGAATATAGTGTAGCTGTCTTTAGATTGAGAACGTCATTCTCATGATTGGATATAAAAGAACACACTTTGGCAAACAATTGTGCTTTCGGGACACCACATAGATTTCATTGATCCACAGACAAGACTTATTAATAATTACTAATTACATTAATTAATAATAATTCTAACTACATTAGATTTTTCCCTGTGTCTTCAGATTCATGATGCCCATCAGATGCTCCAGTGTGTATGGCTGGAGCAGTGACAGTGACCCTTCGTCTATGGTGATTTATATCTGGGCTTCATGGGTAGGTCATCCATGAAGCTTAAGAAGGACATAGGCTTAGTCCATAGTGTTTGACATTATAGATATGTATGTGGGGGGATTAATTGGTACTATTGGAGCTCTGCAATTAAACTCAACCTCCATGATACATGCAAAGGTTTGTTAAATTGTTGAACATTGTTAAGCTGCCCAGAAATACATTTTACATTTTAATTGGTAAAATATTTTATGCTAAATTGCGAGAAAAATTATAGAATTATGATTATACGGAATTACTGTTTTATTTTGTTTAGCCCTCATTAATTCGGTAGTGGTTTCTAGGAGAAGTTAACGTATTGTTTTTTTTTTTATATTGATCAAAGAAATATGTCCATTTAATTGTCACTTTTGAGTTAATTACATTGATCTAATCCACCCATGTTGATATTTTTCTGTCTGAATTATGTTGACAGACAACGTTATTTATCGACTTTCTCCAGGCTAAAACACTAGGGGTCTCATTTATAAATGTGGCATACGCACAAAACGGTGCTGAAAAAATGCGTACACCACTTCCCACGTAAAGGTTGTGATTTTAAAAAAAACGACGACTCTGATGGTGAGGTGGTGAACTGATGTCAGACTGCAGAAAGTAAATGTGGGAATAATGATTACTCGTAATATTTTTTTAAGTATTGATGCCTCACACACGTTTTTTCTCTCTATATCATCCACCTTCATTATCATGAAGATTAAATCCGGCAGTGTTATTTGCACTGGAAATTCAGCCGTTAAGCTCTCGCTCAATCGTTACACTTAATGTGCTTGTTATCGGTCCAAACTTTAATACTGTTGGTGACAAAACCTGCATGAAGAAAAGTGTGTTTGCCTTTTACACTTTTGTCTTCAAATTGCATCTCTGGGTGGGGGAAATAGTTGATGCTGTGCTTTAGGCAAGGTGTTAACAATCACCTTGTTGTGACAATGACTGGCTAATATGCCGATTTAAATTCCTTAAAGCTGCACTCTTGGATCTATGTACTGAATTGGATCCAGTATAGAGGGCAACGCGCCGATACCGTGCCATCCCGGTCCAAATACAGATCCTCCCCACTCCGGGGGAAACCGGCTGTTTACAGCTAAGTGTTTTATATAAATATTATAATCTTCAACTTTATCACTAAAACTTGTTTGGATATAATATTGTTCAGGTTGAATCTTATCATATAGCTGTCCCCCGAGTGCCTTAATGCTTGTGAAGTCAGGTTCACTGTGCATGAACAGGCCGTAATTATAATTGAATTTGCAGCAATTCCCGAGCAAGGTTTTTTGCTTTTTTTCTGCAAGTCGTCACGCGTTGGCGTCACGAAAGAACCTCCAGGGTCATTAACATAATTATCAGCATTCAAGTGGTGCTTTGCATTGACTATTTATTGTTAAAAATGGGCGCGTACAGGGCGGGATAAGATTCACATACACACACTTTTCGGTAATCTGTGATTTATACAAAGGGAACATTGCTTACAGATGTGCGTGCGCACAGTGTTATAAATCTTAAGCACAGTTTCAGAAACGAGGCACTAACAATTCTGCTTCAGACAGAGAATTTGGTGCAATAATAACAAAATCATCTTGCCTTTTGAATATTAAACTCTAGATAATGCTTCAAAGCATCTCCGAAACAAGCATGAAAGAAGAATGAGAGCTATATCTTAGATCATCAGACCACATAGATTTATGCAGGGTTAATTTGACCTTTTATGCAATATTAAAAGTGAACTGTAACACTTAGTCTGCAACAGGTTATAATCACCTGACTGAAATCTCTTTCTTATTGCTGCCTGGCTGAATTAACGGAATTTGATTTAGACATTAGCAGCACAGAAGAGCCGTTCTTCCTGCAAAAAGTCAATGTCTGTAAATTATTTGAATGACTCAAAGGTCAACTTCTACAGTCTGGGTACATTGACTTCAGAGGGTGAGGGGTATAACTCATGCTAAGGGAGTTCAATTTAGTTGATCAAATTCAGGTGGTTTTAGACAAGAGGAGTCAAGAAAATTGCACTCAATGTTGCCATCACTTGATACAGTAGTGTATGAACCAGAAACTTTTAATGATACCACATTCACACGCTGTCCCTGTCTTTGTTTTTGTTCTTAGTGAACCTGCTATAAAGGGGAGGATCTGAAATGTCTGAAATGTACTCACATTTCTGGGAACAGAAATATTATTGTAATACCAGTTTAGAAGCAAGTTAATTAGAGCATCTGCATTATACTGGACAGAGGCATCTTTCACACCAGCCATGGCATGACAAGAATGGTAGTTCAGGTCACTGAGAGGTCTCTGTTTTTTGTGAAAGCTCATAGTTACTGACATTCATGTTTAGATAGAGCAATAAATAGAGATAGGACTGCCTGTGGCAAACTAATAAGTCTCAGAGTTTGGTAAAATGGCTGGCAATTGGACTCCATCTCTTCTCACTGTTAATGATCTCCCTTGTGTGCTTTGGCAGATATGGAATATGAACACCATTCCAACAACTGAGGCAGTTTCATTACGCCACAGTTTAATGTGCACACTGGTGTTAAGTTTAGACCAAGCTTCCAGCCTTTTTGATTTAATATACTTTGACCCGAAGAAGCATTATGCAATGTATGCACTTCATTGACTTCTACTGGCACCTACTGGGACCAGCATTAGAACTTTTTTTCCTCCCACACAAGTCTCTCTCCCATCTCTGTAAAGGTAGCCTGTGATTAACAAGAAACAAGTCAGATTTTCACAACAGAGACAAGTGTTCTAAAATGCCAACAAGATTTTGTTCCAAAAGTGTGTTAACCATAAAGTGCTTAACAAGACAAACATTTTAGCTTCTGGCAACGTTATTGTTAAGCTGCCAGTATTGATTAATATATTTATCAGCTCCAGCATATGCCATGGATCATTTTGACTTATGGGACAGAAGCAAAATATTTGCGAATGACAAACCTGTAGTTTAATGTATAAACCCTGTTTGACTGTTCAGTTTCCATTAATTAATAAGAGGGATTTATTTATTTGACTAATTACAGTTGTGATATAACTTGCCAGTATTTGTTATAAACAAAATATGCCATAATATAATCATATTTATTTCTCAATTAGATACAGCACAAATCTGCTTTCTTGTTGTTGAAGTGTTTTTTTAAACACTTAAAAAAACTTTAAAATTATAATTTAAATTATACATTGACGTTTATTATAAAACCGTTCAGCCCAAATTAATGGTGAGCTGGGAGATAATTTGTGGTGAATATCAGGGGGATGAGTTTTTTAGTAATGTGTTACACAAATATTTAGCTCACATTTAACTGCCTTGCTAGAATCACAATAGGAACATTTCCAACACCAAGATTCAATTTGCTTTGCTTGATTCCTGCTTGACAAAACAATTAGTGCAGCTGTGCCACAGAGATGTGCCGTGTTTCTGCTGCTGCTGACATGACACTGATGGAGCATGGAAAGATACACTGCCTCTTCGCAGGTTAAGCTCTGCCATTCACACAACAGCCTCAGCCGATACTGTGTGTTTGCACTGAAAAGCGGCCAAGCCTTTCCAACAGTCAAATTTTTATTATGCAAGGTTATGCATGTTTGAAGTAAATGGGATATAGATATAAAAAATACAGTAAATACAGTTGATTACCCACCATTTTTCTTCAATTGCCTAGGATTTCTGTTAATAACACTAATGATTTATGAAGCAATTATCTGAGAAATCATTAACATTAATCTCTAATAATAAATCAACATCCAGAGGAAAAATGGGTAAACTGCAGCGCGTGCCTGACCAATTCCACACATAAACCCAGAGTACGAAGCAGGATAATAAACATTTTCAGCAATTAATCACTGAATATTGTTCACAGTACAATAATTTAAACCCCTCAGAATGACCTATTCTGGACTGTGGTCTATATAATGGATCTTATACAACACATAGTTTGAGCAGTCAGATTCTGTCTTAAGTGCTTCTTGGTTGTATTCAACTCAGACATATGAAGTGACTGAGTGTAAAGGGGCTCTTTGTAAGGGCTAATTGTGAGGGTACTAATTTACATTTTAAAATCCAGTCACAAAAGGTAATATTTTGCTGTGCAGAGCAAAGCTTTGGCCTTAAGGGATCCTGGCACTTCAAATAATGCCCAGTGATCTAAGACCAAATCCAAAACATTTACAGTTTGAATTGAAATGCAGGTTTGTCAGAGACTGAAAACACATAAGCTTTTAACTTACTCTCAAAGCACTAGTGTGGTGTTGTCCACCTGATGTCCTTTGAAAACTCTGGCTGATCAGTTAATTTCCCAAATGGCTCCAGCAGGCGTGGATCGAAACTCTCCAGTGACAGAGGCTGCCATTTTACATCCAAGGTATTTGTTGTCCTCCTCAAGACCCATTTAAGTTGTCGGCTCAAGAGCCTCTGTTGAAATCACAAAGGGGGAAAGTGATGAAGTGAGAGAGAACAGAGGAGTGTAAAGGAGCTTCAGAGTAGACACTGACTATTGTATTGTGTCGAGGATTTATCTCCTTAGAATTTGAATTGCAGGAAAGAACAAAAGTTCTAAATGTGTCTACCACCTCTATTTAGATAACGTAATTTTTAACCATATATAACCAAATATAATGGCTGTTCCTAATTCCCTGAAGCTTCACCAATCAATATGTTTTTATTATCAATGGGAAAATGTGTAATTGTAAATGGATCGCTCGTGATTGGAAACAAACAGATAATTATCACCGGATTTGAGTTCATCGGAACGCTTCACAGCGTTTTAGCATCTTTCAGCTCATTGTTTTGGTTTTACTGCATTGATTTGGTTCACACGTTTGGTTTCTGTTTCAGAACAATATGGATGCTGTAGTTTATTTTGAGACAATCCCACATACACCATCAAGGCCTAGTACACACGTACATGGGTGTTTTTTTAAATCAGAAATCTTCCCTTCTTTGTTCTCAAAAAAAAACTCTTGTCCACACAAGCTCCTTTTTAACAAAATTTAAAACACAAAAACACAATTGAAGCACTGGCAAGAGCATGCCAAACCAACAGGTGTCAATATTAACCTAAATAAATAAAAAGCTACAGAAAGGTTACGTGGCTGCAATGGTGCATCGAACACCATAGCATATTTTGACGCCTCTGTTCCTCATAGTGGAAAAGTAACTGTACATTAATGTTTAAACACGTAAAAATTCCTGTTAGCAATGTTTGAACTAGCTCTATTTGGCCAGAACTGCCATTCCACAAAATGTCACCTAATTTGTGATGACTCACAAAGAAGATAACTGCGCACACTCGGACGTTGGCAAAGTAACGCAGTCCCCAGTAACTGCACTTTTTATACACTACCTGTTTAAGTTTCATGAAATTATAAAGCCTTTTTTTAAGTGTATCTGAAATCCATTTTTAAAATTCAGCTATTCAACTAACACAGTTGGTTTTGAGATTTTGTTTAACATAAGAAAAATATAGAATAACACTAGCTTTATTCTTTAAATAAGCCCAATTTCATAAGTTTAATTACTATCTTAGACATGAACTCAAGTGATGCCAAACGTGTGTTATTTTAAGCCCTTGCATGTGTCAGCTGCCACTCCATGCTCTGATGCCACACTCTTTTGTCAGTTAGAGTGGATTAGTGTGTCCGTCAAATGCCTTTCATCAACAAACAGGCTTGAAAGGGACAAGACCCTCCACTTCCCCCAGATATTTATCTTGAATGAGCTATCAGGACAATGACAACTACACTGTGCTTAGTTGCAAATACTGACCTTTAAATGATTACTTAAGTTTCAACTGACTAAAAAATTTCAGAACAAAGAAAAAACCTTTAACAATATTCATTTAGGAGCGTTAATAGTAAAACATTTTGTTGTAATGGACACTTACTATCTGACAATATATTTGATTCAAAATGCAGTGCAACTAAACTTTTAGCAAAGCTTTCAGATAAGATTCAGGTGTTTCAGGTGAGTCAGGGCTCCAAATCAGTTTCAGAATGCAATAATCTCTTCACAGTTACACCTGCTTAAAGATCGTGAACCTGAGCCATGAAATTCCAAGAGCATTTGAGAGGACATCTTTTACCACGAGGCACCAGGAGACGGTTCCTATTAAGCTGCTTTGGGAGTTTTTAGAAAATACAAATAGACATGTCTATAAGCTGAGTATTGTTGATGGGTTTAGAAAGGTGTTCCGATTTCATCCTTTGAGGAAAAATGAACAAAGAGGAAATGTACAGCACCCTTAAGAGAGAGTCAACCTGACTTATTCTGCTTTAAGCTTTAATCTTAGGCATGTCCACATACATTTCTGAGAGCAGTGCAGTCTATAAAGTCCGAACAAACTTACACGGTTGTAACAAAACAGATATGCCACAATAAGGAATAGAGACTTGCATTCTTTGGTTTTACAAGATGAATCTGGGTCTAAAGTAAGGTTAGACCTAAGCTAAAATAAAAAAATTTAAAAAAAAAGCTGTGCTGAGCTGGTGACTGTCTGTTTGATGAGGTAACCATGGACATAGCCTCCAGCTCCTCCAACTGAAAGACAAAATGATGGCGACTGACCTTTAACCTCTGCATATGCGACATCATTACTGCAGACAAAAGAGTCCTGCCCACAGGCCAGGACATAGACAAGTGTACATTTGTGTTGATGTGTGTGTGTGTGTGTGTGTGTGTGTGTGTGTGTGTGTGTGTGCATTGTGTGTGTGTGTGTGTGTGTGTGCATGCATTATCCAAGAGAGGCCACATTTTTCCATCACCATCTATTTCAGATAAAGCATCACTCATACAAGAAACAGTGCAGTTAATGTGTCCTGAAGAAATGCCTCAGTCTTGTTTTGACTAAATAACTGGTAAGACAAATCACAACAAATGCTGCCTCCAAGAAAACATCTAAGTAACTAGAATTCATCAGATGCTGGTCATAATGTGTAGCTGAGTTAATTAAGTTTTTTTTTTTAAAGCCTGTAAGTAAGGGGTCGAAAATGTTTTTACTATTACTGAGTTGGAATGACTAAACTTGCTGATTCCTCTTAACCTCTTCACAAATCACTTCAAAATATATGTTTTTCTCGCCTAAATTTTTCTCCAAAAAAAACTGCTACAGTTTCCCCATCCTTTGGCCCTCTGGGATGGTCCCGAGGTCATTAGGAAGCTAACACTCTAAATTTTTTGTTTCTTGTGTCAGTGTGACACTAGGTCTTACTGACACAGAGCTAAAGAGGTTAGAATAGAGAATTTCTATTTCCGTCCAAGTAAATCATATGTAAAATCATTAAAAACACTACTGTAAGCATATTACATGATCTACATACAAACATAGTACCCCAGCCACATGTCTGAACTTAAAACAGAAAAAATCCAGAAGAAAATGACTCAGAAAATGGCTATTTTATGAAGTTATTTCTACAGATATGTCTGTGCGTTTTTCTTATTTCCTCTCAGAAAAAAGCCCAAAAAGTGCAAAATTAAAAACTTCTCAAATTAAAAACACATCCACATCACTCATACACATATCTAAAATAACTACATGCATAAATTTATAGAAATAAGTCATTATAATTTGATGAAATGGTGAAATGCAATAACTAAGGCCTTATTTTTGCTTTGACACAGCTGGAGCCATCACAAGGTTAAAGTTTTCTGGTCATGTTTGGTATCAATCAACTCGTCTTCTTATTGGCTACACAGGAGGCTGGTTTCATAGCTTTTGATTCTAAATGGTTGGAAGTGCTGTCAATCTTTCCCACTTTGCCCTCTGTAAATCGTGTGACTTGATTGGCTTCCATAAGGGATAACTCAGGTTAGAGTAGACGGATTGGCTGAAACAACCTGTCAATCAAAAGCTGTTGATTCAACCTAACTTGCTGAATAGAAGGATACACTGTACCATTAGCAGAGCCGGCACTAGGAGCGATTAAAGTCCATAAATGATGGACTTTTCAGCTTTGTTTGCGAGGAAACACGGCCAGAATCTACAAGATTGTGAGGGGACCAGCTCGTTTTGGATTAAAAGGATTGGATGTACTTATTCTTTGAACTGTTGGCAAAGCAGGAAAAAAAAGTTTATGGAGATCTTTCACCGCTGTGAAGAGAGACACGAGGAGAAAGGTAAGGACTCATGTCTGAATTTAGACACTATCTGCACAGAATCCGTCTGTGTTTCTTTACTTTAAACATGATTATAACCGCTGTAAGTCACCTTATGCTTATGTGTGTGGGCTCAATGGAATCATGAGACTTTAAGCTTTCTAATGATGCGCTGCATGACCGTGTTCATGAAGAGATAAGCTTGCAATTTGAGTTAAGAAAACGTTTTCTCCTAATAATGGAGAAACCGGTCCCGCTGACGGGACAGTGGACACATTTACTAAGATCTGGTCAAGATAATTATATAATGATTTAATAATTATGTTGCTAAAATAAAGTATGCTTGAGAAATATGGCTAACTAGAAATAAACTTTATTTTTGTTTTGCTATTTCTGATTTGTCTTTTCTTCTTGTTTGTTTTTGTATTTTATAAAAAAGGAAAAAAAGTTGCACTGTTCATAAATGTTTTCCCAACAGTGAAAATATACCGCATAATGCCAGATGCTGTTATTTTACCATCTTCCTGGCAGTTAAATCAGCAGGTTCGCCAAGCATCTTAATCCTATCAGTGGACAATGAAAACCCAATGAAAAAAAGATTTTTGTGGGCCAACAAAATATAGAAGCAGCCACAGGTGTTGTAATTTTAAAATCAATGGCAGGAAGAATGAGACATGGATGAGAAATTGATGTGGGAATCAGTGCATCGTAGACCATCATTGGTTTGCTTTTCATGCATCTCTGAAAGGATTGTCCCTTGAAGTAATCACTTTGCAAGTAAATTCCATTTTCGGGGTAGATTTTTGAGGAGAAGATGAGCAAAAGTAAAATAACCGGCAGAAGAGGAGAGTGCAGTAGGCAAGTGTTGTGTCACATCAGTGAAGTAGCTGCAGCCTGTAAGGTCTGTCTACTGGTCACAACTGAAACACACTGCAGGCAAGCCCTCAACCCATTAACACAGGTGGTGTGCTATTGGCTGTATTTTTGGTATGAGTTTTAAATAGCTACAGCACAGGGGTTTCTGTGCAAATTCTGTCTCTTTAAACACAAAAGAGATCCTATGTGTTAAATATTTTGCCAGTTGTATTCATGGTAAAAGGTGGATGAGAGCATATGCAGACATTTGTGCAGAGGTTTCATAAACTGTGTGACTACTGTAGTACCAAGCTGAGCCTGAGTACACTACACTGAGATATTAAAATGCATATACTGAACATCAGATGCTATCAGCTAGCAACCCATTTAAGATTCATAGTAAATTGGGTCAAGGAGGACCCCACTTCTGATTTGCTGAGTTTAGAAAGATCACAGACCTCATGCTCTCTGTCAGGCCTTATGGCTTTTAAGGACTTAAAGTCGGCCAGGTGCCATTGTAAAAACAACCCTGTAATCTCTAATACATTAAAAGCATGGTTTATCACACAAAAGCTTGAAGGGAGGTCTGGACTAAAATCCCCATTGGCTCCAATTCAGGGCAAGCCTAACTTCTTACCAGGCATGATAGATGGTGGGTATAATACTTGGACGTCTCGAGGGATAAAGAGGATGCGTGATTTGTTTCAGGGGGCATCCATGCTATCATTTGCACAACTTCGAGAAAAGTATGATGTCCCCAGGCATGACTTTTTTTAAATACCTTCAGATTCGGGACTTCATAAACAGGGGAACTACACTCAGTATTGATGCCACCACATCTGCAGTTGAACAATTGCTCCTCCTTGGCCCGGCTAAGACATCCATTACTCACTTTTACAATGTCCTAAGCCAGACTGATATGATAAATGTATAGGATGTTATGCAAAAATGGCAAGATGAGCTTGGTATAGATATTGATGGGGATAAATGGACTAAGATATGGACTCAAACAAAGAAAAACCGTGCCAGATTGCTACAATTTAAGATTGTACACCGTTTACAAATCTCTCCTCACAAAAGACAAAAAATGAATTCCCAACTGTCACCTGCATGTTTAAAATGTAAAATCTCAGTGGGCACCTATACTCATTGTATCTGGTCTTATCCTAAAATTTAAACATACTGGCTGGGTGTTTTGCAAGATATGGAAAATATTTTTGCTGTTATGTTACACATGGACCCTCTTTCTTTAATCCTGGGTTACCCCAGTCAAGATACTATCATGGATGCTGACTCTACCAGACTGTACAATATCCTCACAAATGCAGCAAGGAAGAACATCTTTCTGTCTTGGATAAGTGACAAACCCCCTACTAAATCAAACTGGCATAAGATAATTATGGAATGCTTTCCTCTCGAGTATCTGACCTGTCTGCTTCACTCTTCAGAGGGACAGTTTATGAACATTTGGGCTCCATATCTTCACTTTTCATATTTCTGTATTTCTTCCCCCCCCCCTTTGCTTTTTGTCAATGGTTTTAAGTAGGTAGGGCTTATAACATTTGAATCGGATGACAGTGGTTTAGTAACTGTCATTCAAACTATAAGCAGACGGTCCTGATAACCGAATGTTAAACTCATAGCCTTATTAATATGACCTGTTATCATGTTTTTATCCAGGATGTTGCTTTTTGAGTCATGTAATGTTATAGTTAATTATCATTTGATGCCAGGATTTCAGAGCCTTTGAAGAAATATTTTGATACAGGGATCCTTTACTGTATAAAACATTGCAGATTAAGGCCTCAATTATTTAACTTGATGTGCTTTTGGTGTATTTTCCAATTTGACAATCAAATCACACAAACTAGTTTAAACACAGTGAACCCAGGGATTTCAGGACCCCTGATGTTTTGGGTTGGAACATTGTATGGTTCACAGTTCAATGACTGAGCTGTAAACAACTTTATATACACAGACGTGCATCTACTGAGTGGCATTTATCTGGTTGTAAGTAGGTGGCTTTACTGTCTTTAACTGTATTGAACTGCTCACTGTGTGAATGCATTGGGAAACCAGGGGCACTTTTAATGACCCTGGTCGACCTGCACTTTTCTATAGAGCATTCATGCAGTGCCAAGTACTGTAAATCTGTACAAACTGCTAAACAAAGGGTAGTGAATGTAAAAATGTGTATAGTGAAGGAGACAGGCAATTCAAATTTTGCTATACAAAACGGAGCAGTCATTCAGTTCTCACTTGGCAAGATGTGACAGCTGTTATATTCATTGTGGTAACAAGCTGTTACAATGTCTGCTGCATTTCCCACTGAATCCTGATGTAGACTGTCATTTTCTCCATCTGAGGATTCATCCAGCCAAAATTGTTATAACACATATATTTATATCACACTTGCTGGCAAGGCTATCTTTCATTTGGCTGTTCTGGGGGTCTTCCAAGGGGCTCTATTAGCACACTCCTCATCACAGTGTTTACTTTGCTTCTGACATATATTGGGAATGCAACATGCCCCGTGCTCTAGTCTTTACATCACATTCTGGATAAATTATTCACAAGTGATCACATTCCAGTAGTATAATTATCACTGTCCGACACGACACCTCAGCAGTTTCTTAGCAACTGCTATCACTGCAACACATTTTCTGCTTCCACAACAGCAGTATTTTCCATCTAGTTGAAACCAGACTCATTGCTTGTGGAATTCATGAAATAACGGTATCTGGATTATCCTAAATACAAATGCACCTTGTAATCAAAGCGATTTTATTGCTTCAACAGTAACTCTTAATCTAATGTCATAACAAACATTTCTGCTCTCTCTCTGTTCAACATATCTTTGGAAACATTGGCTCTTGATGTGGAAGACATACAAAGAGAAAGACAGCTCCATGCACACTGATAGGGGAGATGGAAAACCTCTGGACTGCACTCGTCTATTATTTATCCACCCTTTAGAGCTGGCTTTAGAACTGTATGTCAGCATGGATGGCAGGCAACCACCCCAGGCCACAGGCTGAGGGAATCAGCCTTGGTCTTAGTCAATGAGCTGGTGGCTCAGATGGCTGTGTGGATGGCCGCCAAAGCAAACAGGAGGGAGGTTTAGAGAACAGAGCAGGGTTTTGTTTGGGAAGGTTAAAGTTACTTTGCAGTCCTTTTTGACCAGATAGTCATGGGAATTAAACTCAGCATATGTCGGCTGATGAATAACAAGAAAAATAATAATCTTCACCCAAATAGTCCCTAGTCCATCACAAAATACTACATTGAGTCCTGTGGTGAAAATGCAGGCACAGATGAAAATACATCAAAGTTTCTTTCAAACACATCAAACATTTCCTGAAGTCAAAAAAGATGATTGCTCCTGTTGTTCCTTGAAAGTTAAGATGATCTCACATTACAATACACTTGATCATCTTGGCTGTCCTACAGGGAGGTGGCAAATGGGCGGTGATGTGCTCTAAAATTAACAGTTACCAATCTCTCTCTGGAGGAAGCCATTTATCTCATCCAATGACTTTAACACGGTTGTCACAGCATGGACCTGTGTTTGACTGAAATCCAGATTGTGTGGAAGCTACTTTCTTCACTTCCTCACTGTCTATCTATAATCAAGAGTCTAATTGTAATTTGGAGGAAGCGTTTAACAGGAGCTGACGACTCAATCGACACAACAGCCAATCTCCTGTTTCTGCTTCTCTTTGACGTCGGATATTAAAGCTAAAGCTCTGCACAGTCCTCTGTTTTCTTATCAGTCTACCATGGGAACTTGGCTTTCTCTGTGCACACGCTTATATTGACATTTAAAGAAGTCCCTCCCTCAGCTAAACGTGTGATACCAAACAATTCATAACCTTTGGGCTAAATTGCTTTTTCACAATCTGATGCAAAGCTCTACGGGATGATGACTGATTTCCTGTTAAGCGCTTCACTGCCAGGCCTGTTTATACAAAAAGTCGGGCTATTACAAATGCTGTTTTGACAGAAATCACTTGTTTCACCTACATCGATCTGATTCTGAATTTGACATTAAAATTTACATTTAAATTTGATGTGTTTACTTGCTGTTGTCAAACAAGTAAAATCTTTATACAACTGCAGTAACGAAGTGCTTCACAGTAAATCCCATCACATATTAATTACTGATACATTTAACAGATGTTAAGAGTACAGTAAGATACAGGTGAAAGTTCTGCAGCACCGCATATCTGTCCAGTAGCGGTGACAGGAGAATGTCCTTCACATTATTTTTACACTTGAGTAATAAGTGATCTCTTTTAGTAAATGGCTTCAATTTATGTATTAATACACCAATATATCAACCTGCTGTGTTGATGGTTGATTATAGTGTTTTTATGTTAATTATTTCCAAAGCCAGCATGATCTGAAGATGTTTTTGTATATTTAAGCAGTATTTTGACACATATCTTGGTAATAAAAAGGTACACAGGTAAGAAAAAATATCACTCACTCCCTTTCAACCAATCTGACCATAAAAACTTTAGCGCATTTCTGAGTCAAAACCCCTTTTCTTTGACATTTAGATTGCTGCTGTTTTTTGTTGTTTTTTAGGTGCTTTTTATTCAGTCCTTCACAGCAGAGAGGGGAGAGTGACAAAAGCTTCAGGCCAGGTCAAAACCAAGGACGTGGTATTACGGTATGCACCTTTGCCAACTTTCTTTCAAATTACACTTGTTTGTTAAAAGGGCTCTAAAAAAAAGCTGAATCCTAACTATTTCAGTGTCCAAAGGATAGAACAATGTGTTGTATAAGAACATGGATTGAGTTTATCTCTGACGCCTACTTGTCTGTTCAACGTGTTGACTTTAAAGTCACCACATTTAGGATGCTTATGTATAATTGATCTAGATGATTTGGCACAACTCAGGCGGTCTCTCTCAGTAAATGGGATTCTCCTGAGAGGCTTCTTCAGTGTTTAATTAAAAGTGTGCAGTGAACATGTGATTACTTTTCCAACTCAATAACAGAAATAAGATGATGGACCCAAACACAACCACCAGTTTGATTAGCTTTACTGTTTCAATATATTGTATTATAAGTGTTTAACAGTTTGTTTCCAAGATGATTAAATACTTTTTCAACTGACCACATAAAAAGAATTTGTTGAATGGATTCTATAAATGTTAGTAATATATTGATTGCATGCGGGTTGTTTTGTTATTTCATGTTTCTACACCAAAAATGGCAATTTAAAGTCTCACTTTACAGTAGATTCCCAGAAAATACATTATCAGTAATATACAGTAGAAACAGAAGAATGGCCGGATGGTGTTGTTGTTTTACAGTTTGCATCTTTTACTGTTCATACTATTACCAACTGGTTTAATTTTATCCGCAGGCTTTACTTATCACTAGCATTTGTTATGCTCCACAGTTTCTGGTCAGCATGAAAGTCTGTATTTCTACAAGGTAGAATAGTTTCAATATACAGTTCCTAAACATTGTGTTTTACTTGAATAGTTTTGGATATTGATTTCTCTGTGTTTTACTTGATTATGACAATTTAGTTCCTAATCATATTTCTATTTGTCAAAGAAAACTGTCCAGACTCTTGTCAGTTTCTGTCCCTGTTGGAGTCTTGCCTCCAAGATAATGTCCTGCCCTCTGTGTTTAGTAGGTGGAATGAGAACCTGTCTGACAGGAGATTTGTCATGGATGTTGACCATGTACTGATGCTCCATCCCTCCCAGGTCTCTGTGTGGGTGTTTGTGCCCTGTCAGACCTGCACACAGACCCAGATGAGCCTGCTCTTTGGAAAATAATAACCACTCTCACATGAACAGGTTAAAGGTTAGGACTGAAATCCAATAATAAACTTGGCTAAGTCCTTGTTCCTCTATGCTGGTACTGCATTGACATTCCTCATATATCAATAGATACGCTTTCTGATAGAACTGACTTAGTGTTGTTGACACTGAAGAGTTTTGTACAGCAAATGTCAAAAACGGCTGGTTATATTGACTGACCTTCAGCCTCCACAGTTCAAGTTGACACCAATAGCAATGATCTTTCTTTAACAAAAGATCCTATCATGCTGAGTCAGTCAGCAGAGTCAAATAACAAAACTGTCGGTGACTCTCTGGAGAAGTGTAATTTTCAATAATTTTTATGCAAGTAAAAGCAAGCGGGGGGATGATATGCAGCAAAGGGCTACAGGCCAGAATCGAACCTGAGCCCGCTGCGTTGAGGAGTAAACCTCTATATATGGACACTTGCTCTACCAACTGAGCTATCTGGGTTCCCCTACTGTTACATTAAAGCTAGTTTCTGTCACCCCTATGAGGAATTCTAAGTAATGACAACAACACTGTGGTGCTTCCACATGACGCAAGCCTTCGATGATCGCGCACCACCCCCACCCCTCCTCCACACAGTTGCTTGAAGCCTCTAACCCGTCATATCATGGAAGACACGGAGGATTAAAAAAAAATTATGGACACCTCTTGTAATTTTTATGTCCTCTTTATCTCCAAAGCTAAATGCTGCTGTTGTCCTTTCTCCGCGGTGAAGTAAAACGCATCACTCGAGCTGCTGCACGTCAAAGTCATCGGACTACTCTATTTTGTAAACATGCCATACTGAAAAATACAAAGATAGTTTTGTGGAGCTAGTAGTCAGCTCATTTGGCAATGGCTTGAATGTAAAAGGCGTTCATTAATATAAAATCATTGCACACTATAGCTTTAAGTAACTGCAATGTGAAAAGGATCAAATACCATAAAGGTTCAGTTTCTGTTTATTTTTGCTTTTTCTCTAGCCTGCACTCTGTCTCTTTTAGAGATATCACAACTGAAAAACCAAAACATAGCCACAAATTGCATTTTGTAATGTGCAATCCTGTGAATTTAATTCATCATCTGGTCTGCACACTGTTTGTGTCAAGGTATAAATCAAGACCTGTAAGACAAAAGGTTTAACAGTGTGTTGAAAGCCTAAATGGGGATTTATAGTTGTATGTTAACATGATAGTTAAGAGTTGTTTGAGGTCCTTATCCACAGTCAGTGTATTACCTACAGTAGGCTGCGGTCGGCACGCCCCCAGTTTGAAGAAGCAGTCTGGAGTACCAGCAGGGGACCTAAGCAATGTACTGCTGTGGATAGGGGGTCGCTGCAAAATCTGTTACCTAAAAATAGACCCACCTAAAAAAATCTGTTTAACTGTACGCCATATTTAGAATATTTACAGCGCATTAATCTTTCCGTCAGACAACCCTTTACGATGGAAAATAGAAGCCAGTATATCCATCTGTGATATCTTTAAAGCCATTAACCTTGCAGAACATGGGAGTTTCTGGATTCAGATTCACCAAAGTCACATGTAACCATGTGATCCCAAAATATATACTATGGCAGCCTTGAGACCTGTTGGACCTTGAGGAGATCCATTTAGCTGCCAACAGAGGAGCATATGTAATCATATCCATTAAATTGTATTTGTACGAAAGGAGAGATGAATTGCACTTCTGATGTCTTTCTAATTATGTTTCATGGGGGACAACCCACCACAACATCAGTGGGAATGTATTTACCTTGCTATATTAAAAATTCCGCTTCACTAAATAAGCATACCATATAAATGTTATGGTGGATTAAGTGGCCAAGGTTAACACTAATTAAATTAAACTAAAAAAAATCTGCATATAGTGGAACACTTGTCATCCTAATCTCAGACTGACAAATCAATTTGCTCAATGTTGTTGTATTATGTGATATCCTATTCTAAATTCTGAATGTAAAGTACACTAAAATCAATTTGAATAATTCTCAAATAAAAACATAGCCTACTTTACCTGTCTAACAGACAATTAATTTCACTAACAAATTATTGTACAACTCAAAAATGGAAAGTAACAACTAGCGCTGAAGTAAATTTATGTTTGCAATTTATCAGTTATGATACCTTTTTGAAAGGCTTTTCTTTTATGGCTACTCTAGTAGTATTACTGTTACTTAGCCAGTAGTTTTATTTAACAATAACAGAGGTAATGACTGCAATCACCCACTACAACTAATAAAGGTAGCTCAGGTAATGAACAAAGTATCTGTACATTTCTATTTAAAGATACTAGCATTTTTTAATAATCATACAATCATGCCAATATCTTGAACTGTTCACTCTGAATAGGGAGGCAACTTAAAGCAACAGAAGGTCAACACAAAATAGACCAAAACCTCAACAGAAAATTACAAGAATGTACCACTCAGATTCCTTGCACTTTAAGGTGCAATACACACATATTAGTAGGGACATCATACTTCAACAGTGGTTAAATCTAACTACATTTACTCAATACGTGTACTTGGGTACAAATTTGGAAATACTTGTACTTTACTTGAGTCTTTTCTTTTCATGCTTCTTTCAACTTCCACTACAGAGAGAAATATTGTACTTTTTACTCCACAACATTAATCAGACAACTTTAGTTACTAGTTACTTTATGAATTAAGATTTTTGCACATAAAACACATGTAGTTTATAAAAATCTTTTATTATAAATTAAACTACACAACAATATAACGGCCTACAAGTCCAGATGAAATAATTAGACGATTAAACACAGTTTAACTGTTTGTATCGTTTCCAGTTTCTAAAATGTGAGGATTTTTCTGCACCAAGTACTTTTCCTTTTAATACTTTAGGTACATTTTCCTGATGATACTTACATACTTTACTTAAGTAACATTTTCAATGCATGACTTTTACAGTGTGGTATTAGTACTTTTACTTAAAGGGATATTTCACCGTTGGAAATAAATCATCTTTAAATTGAGTCACTTATCTAGTAGAAATGTGAAAAACTAAATTGGTGCCTTCTAGGCCGAGAAAAGCCAGAAACTGCTGACTGAGGTGCTGGTCTCCGTAGCAGGCGAAGCTCGCGTAGTGTGTCGAGTATTCCGTCTGTTATAAAGTTTCCTGCACATTCTCCGATCTGTACTCCGGTGGGACACGTGCAGTTATTTGAATGCACATAACTGTTATAAAAGTTTGCTGTTGAAAAGCGTAAGCTCAGCTGTAGCTTAGCTCCAAGATGGCTGAAACTCGACTTGCTTCGGCCCGCTTCAGCTTGCTTCGGGTCCCACCCCTTTTGGGCGTGTTGAAAACATGCGGAACTAGCTGGCTTTTTTTTTACCTCTGGGCAAAATGCTTCCAATGACGCAAAATTACGATTTTGCGTCATCTTAGGTTTTTTCTAGACACACAATACAGAGATCTCTTGTCTCAGGGGGACATGAGGGAGGGAAGCACAGTCATCCGAAAATACTACAAGGTTTCTACTGATACAAAACTTAATGCTGATTGGTGAAGTATCCCTTTAAGAAAAGGATCTGAATACTTCCTTCACCACAGCACTTCAATTTGTTCAACACCCAATGTTCCTAAAAAACCCCGAATGGTGTTAGATTAGTCTAAGCAACACCAGAACCCATTTTTAGCAGGCTGAGGAAATGGCGAGAGGAGAACAGATGAGACACAGCGTGGCGGGGCATGACACAGTGGAGTCAGAAGTAGTGTCTTAATAAACTCACCTGATGTCCCAACCTCAAAATCCTGTACCTTGTTAAAATTTACCAGCTGAGCTCCCGGAAAAGTGGCCTATGTCACCTTATACTTGCTATCACTCAATTATTGCAGAGTTTCTCAGCAGTGCTATGACAGAATACCATCTAGGACAAAGCACTTACAATAGACCCTCAAATTCTGAACATTATTCATATTTCACAGGATGACCATTTTAAGTTAAATGGACCTTTACATGAACAGACTGTATGTGTTTTCCGAAAGAGATGATTAAACCCGGCTTTGACAGAGTGAACTTAATGCACTTTATAAATATTTTCATTTTTCAGGCGCCTTAAAACTTTACAGCTTACTTGGATTTCACCGACTCTACAATAAAAATGGCATAAATCTTTCAAAGTGAGCATTTTCTAAAGCATTTAAACTAAACCACCACTCACCAACAGACTGCCAATTCAAATTCAATAAATACCCCACCTTCACTGCACTCATTTTAGAGCACATTTTTAGAACGCATAATAATATTAGACCCGTAACTAGCCTGCATGTTTAGACAATAATCTACTTATTAAACGTCCTTGTGGAAGCCTCTAATCTTTGATGGTCTCTAAATAGCCTAGCACAATTATACTAAACAATAAAATGATACAATCTTATTCTTTGTCTTTATCAATTAATGTGCCCGTATAGACAAAAAAATGTCGCTTTCCTTTCCTCTGACTAATTGCTTTGAGCAAGCTTGGACTGCTATGACTTTATAATAGGATTTAAAAGAGACATCTCTAAGGGATTATAAGACTGGTTGGTATAACTCACTGCCTTCAGTGCATGCTCCTTTTAAGTCTGTCTCATTTAAGAAGGTCAAAATGCAGAGGGCTTGGACCCAGGGACTAAATGCCTTTACACATTAGAGGTTTTAAGGATGGTGGTTGTCCAAAATGGCTCTGTCTCTCTCTGCAAAGCTGTGGTATCACATGAAGATATACAACACGTATCTCAGACTTGATGATTCACAACATATAACTTCACCTAAAAATCTCACCAGGCTTTATGTAGAATTACAAAGAATTGCTTTATTAGCATGGGTGGGGGGCACTCAACATTTGGTCACATTGTAATTTCCAATCAAATCAAAGTTTTTTTTTGTGAAGTTTACTTAGATTAAAGTAGCTATATAGGCACACTTGTTAAAACTACACACTGTCCGAGGTTGGCCTAGGCGCAGGAAATAATCTTGTCAAAGAAATTCAATTAAAAGCACCTGGATCCTGAGGAAACAGAGGAGACTGGTACCGTTTTGAAAAGCTATTCCTGAGAGCCTACTGGGGGCTACCAGGCCTCTGCTCCTAATACTCTGAAATACATGGAGTTCCCTTTTCTAACAACCGATAGATACACTATCATGTCCGTCACCTTCTGCTTTCTTTGTGTTAGCATTCTGAACTCCGATCAATGTATGAGGACTACGGTTAACTGCTCCTCAGATCTCTGCAGGGTAAATCCAGACAGCTAGCTAGACTATCTGCCCAATCTAAGATTTCTGTTCAAATATACCTAATTCTCACAATCTTTCAAGTTGCCATGGCAGAGTATTAGGTTAACAATAATAATAATAATAATAATAATAATAATAATAATAATAATGTGGAAGCTTTCAGCTGTTTCATCTGCACAGAACTGTCAAGCAATGAGCAAAACATAACAATAAACGTTACAGATTATGACTTTTTGATTCCTGACCGTGATGGACTATCCTTTGACGCCCCCTTCCAATCAAAAGAAGGAGAAACAGAGCAGAGAACGATGGAATAAAGAGTGGAGGAGAGCAATCACCTCTGCCTGAAGGGTTTTGAAAGTAATTGAAGCTGAAATACAATAACGATGCAGCACGGTGTCAGGATGTCACAGGAGACAGCTAATTGGGGGCAACCCCTCGTACACCATGCAAGTGATTTAGAGGGAGATGACACTAGAGGACTGGAACAAGTTTAATTGGGTGTGTTGAATAACCAGATAACTTTTAAGGGTTTCTGTTCATTTTATCTGATCTCTAGATTTCTGGTTAACTACCAAGAATAATGGGCTAATTCTTCAGATCAGCTCTGAGGAAAGAGGAGGGTACTCACATAAAGGTGATGCAACAAGGATCTCCATAAATGGCCGCAAATCAAAGCATCGCTTTTAGATTTGCACCTGTTTTTTATAGATAGAATATAACAGGCTGTGATGTCTCACTCTTTGAAGGGAAGCCGAGTTTTCACTGGATTTGTGACAAACAGGATCAAAACAAAAGACCTGCTGCAAAACAGATTGCAAATTAGCTTGCTGAATAAAAGATAAAAAAGAATAAAACTGGCTTTTTGTTTACTCTGATCTTGAAAATGTCTTTATTTGTAATGCTGTTCATGCTAATTACAGTTTTCATATATCCTGGATAAAGAGCATGAAAGCGGGGCACTTCATTGCATGGTAATGTATAAAAGTAGTGTTCATATTTCAGAATGCTTTGTCAGCTGTACCAGTAACATTTTATTATCAACCATGTTTTTCCCCTGAGGCCCGTTTCAAGAAGGAGGTTTAACAAATTGAGTCTAACCCTGATCTCTGAGATGATTTACCCTGAGATGGGAAAGTGAGTTTTTGTTTCCAGAAGAACAACCGCAAACAAACTGGTCAAACATGGGCACACACAGCGCGTTTGAACATTCGTAACATTTCGTAAAAAAAGCAATACAGCGGCTGCTGCTAAAGAGAAAGAATTTGCATGGGAGAAAATGCGTAAGTACCAATATAGTATTCATATCATATTTAATTGTAAGTATAATATTACTGGTGAAATGGTACTGAACCTATAATCTATTTAATTTAGGTGCAATCTTGCGAGTGAAAACGTCCTAGGCCTACTAATCCCATTCTGAGGCTGCAGCACCATCATTAACAGACTTACAATTCATAATAATCTTTTATTTCGAATGGTTAACATCATTCACTTGCAATATTGTGGAACTCCTTTTTAATGGCTCTTACTGGTTTGTGTCCAGGGAACACTACAAAAACATTTAAAACACATTTCAGAACTCTTCTGACGGCGCTTTGTTACAGTGTTACTAAAATGCTCTGCATCACTAATGTTGTAAAGAAAATTACTGTTAGCAAAAAAAAAGTAATGCGACACAAATAATCTAGTGGGCTGTAGACCATGTCCACGATGGGTGACGTTAGTGATATAAGGATATAATACAGCTTCTTCATCAACAGTATCGTTTGACAAAAGGAAATGCCATGTTTGAGGAAGAAAAAAATGTATAGTCTGCTTAAGATGGTCAATAACCCAACACTGTTTTTTTTAGTCTTGCAAATAACAAACTGCGCTAAATTGTGAAGAAAACCTGCTCCCGACCAGGTTAGGTTCACAGGCTCTGTTACCATAGTAACTGACTCTGAGGTAAAGTTACCTCTCTTTCTGAAATGGACTGGAGTTACCCTTCTCTTTCAGGTTTCGACATCTTGTACAGAATATGAGGGGAAATGACGAGATAGAGAGAGAGAGAGAGAGAGAGAGAGAGAGAGAGAGAGAGAGAGAGAGAGAGAGACTGGTTTCCATAGCAATTGTCGGCACTGTCACATGGTTACCTAGGAACTAGTCCTATGATGCTGTGCAATCTATTTGTTTATGTTGGGAAGTCTCCAGCTGTCGCTTACACAGAACAAAGCCAATTTCATTTCTGACAGATAACAAGCTGTTTTCGAAATCTGAAAGGTCAGAGTTTGAGAGATGTCAAGGAAGGACAATGAACTCCTGCTTACAGTATATCACACAATTTGTCTGAGTACCATAGGTACATTTTAACATATATAAAACACTGGGTCATATGCAGGTCAAAAGGAGCCCACGCAGGCAACATTGACGTCTGAATCTCAATTTGTTTGCGGACTGATCAATGCTCAGTGGATGTGTAAAAGCAAGTGCATCCTGGGTCATACTGAAGGAAGAATAAATGCAAAAGCAGCAAGTAATTCACGTAAATATTAATCACTTGTAAAGCCTTAGTTTCACCCCCTACACACACACACACACACACACACACACACAAAAGTTACATGATGATCACTGACATTGGTTATGGTAGTATGTCTCAGATTTTAATGATTTTAAAAGGAACAACAGTAACCCCATTACAACCGAATGTGACCAAAATGCATTATTGAGCTTGCATAATTAAACGAGAAGTACTTTCACTACTGTTGATAACATTTTTTTCCCTCAACCCTGGTGAGTACTCCTGACCTTCGCACAGTTTTCTACAGTCGTACTATTTTGTCAAAAACAGCTACAATTTTGAGGTAAAAATGTCAACCATATCAGTCACATGTATGGGCGGTGTGGGAAAGTGACAATATTAAGTGTGCTTGCATGACAGCAACAGTGTAAGAGAGCGTTGACAGGGTGAAGAGGCTTTGCGCTCATCTGCCTAATGAAAGACTGACTTGATGAAACCCCCCCCACCCCTGTGACTGCCTAATACCAACCCTTCTTCTAATCAGAAATCACTGAAATTACAGTTCTCTACAGGGTCCTCAAACATGACTGCACAAAGGTTTCTATCACTTTGGAAAGACAATCACGAGTGCACGCAACTATTGAGCACACACTCTTTCATGAAGCAGCAATCATTAAGAACTGCAACATAATTATGTAATGTCTTTCAAATATAGCTAGCCTATATATTGTTTATCACTTGGTTAGAAAACAAACTGACTTACGTGTGAAGATGGACATGTATGTTCTTCTACTTCAGTCTAGTTTCACCAGCCCATATCCTGTTAAAGAGTGCCCCTGCTGTTCTGGTAAGTACATTGCACCGAGACTAGGCCACTGTGCAAAACATCTTTTTAATGTTTTAAAAAGTGACTAAAAATGCATAGGCTACATGTTAACAGAAATCTGCTTTCTTTATAATGTATACTATTTATATAAACACATCTCACAGTAAGACGTTAGTCAATTATGAAGACAGGCACATATTTACATAGTTAGGAATAATAACTACCAGTATTTCAAGCACATGTGGTCAATTAGAAGCTGTGGGCTGCAGCTCAGCTTTCACTGTCAATGTGCTGTTGTACAAAGTACGTTAATTAGAAGTGCTTTAACTTTTGACAAATTATCAGTCTTTTTAAAGACCGTCAAAAATTGCCGATGCCGACTATATTTCAAGTCGTCATGGCGGGGTATTGGGTAAAGTTTTCAACTAGCAATAATCGCGCCTCGGATAAACCTCATAGGCTACGATACTGCCACTGCGCAAAGATGACCACATGGCATCAGAGACAGAGGAGTGTCTCCGCTCCGCACACCTCTCTGTTGCGGTGCAACAATGGGACGCGGCTTAAAATCTACCATTTTATAATACATCGTTATAAATTGTGTAGAAATATAAACCATGTTCTCCGTCAGAGAAAGATCACGTATACTTTACAAATGCATCCCCATGAATAAGAGCAGTAGGTAAGGAAAAGACAAAATGATAAACAGCGTCCTGAACTTTGCGGTCGAATCGTGTATTAACTTATTATCCATATGAAGAAAGTCTAGAACAAACAATCCAACATAACGTTGGATACACATAATATATAACATAACGTTAAATACAGTGCGCAAAATTGATGTAAGTTATAAGCGGAAATGACGTACTCTCTGGTACGTCTTTGGTAAAGGCCCCCTGAACTCGATTAGCCCATTGAATTTTTTTTTAAAATTATTATTATTGACAAAATGCAGTAAACAGAGAATCAAGAAAACAATAGCACATGAACATCAAGTGTACAAACTTATGGCGACATGGCGAGTGCAGACTCAGCCACACTAGAAAGACGAATGTTTTTAGAACATGCCATTTTCTATTTAAACCAATTCAGTCGCATGCTGAAATGCCGGGAAACGTGAAGACGACAGAATATAAATATGTTAGACTCAAAAGAAGTCGTTACACTGTACATAATACATACATAAAATACAAAACACTAACAAAAGAGTAAACGATGCTGTGTTAATCTCTTATTACAAGATAGATCTTTGAATACACTCACACACTGTGTGTATACTACGTTAAGTACTCCACTAAGGACAATCAGAGAATTTAACCTATATTTCCAGATTAACTTTGACATGATATCAGTCTCCTTAGAGACCGTCAAAAATTGCCGATGCCGACTATATTTCAAGTCGTCATGGCGGGGTATTGGGTAAAGTTTTCAACTAGCAATAATCGCGCCTCGGATAAACCTCATAGGCTACGATACTGCCACTGCGCAAAGATGACCACATGGCATCAGAGACAGAGGAGTCTCTCCGCTCCGCACACCTCTCTGTTGCGGTGCAACAATGGGTGCGAGTCCTTATAAAATAGTCTATTATTTTCTAATTAATCGTTACAATTGTGTAGAAATTGAAATACATGTCATCCCCAGAGAAAAGTCATGGAGATCTTACAACTACATCTCCATAAATAGAAATAGTAGTTAAGGAAAAGACAAAGAAGGAATGGTCTAATAGAAACCACAATCCGATGTGTCATGAACTTTGTGGCTGAATCGTGTACTGACTTACTATTCATACAATTAAAGTTATGAACAAAAGATCCAACATAAACAGTCACACGTCGAATAAATGCATAACATTGAAATAGGTTCTAAACGGAAATGACGTACTCTCCGGTACGTCTTTGTTTTAAGGCCCCCGGAACTCAGGCAGACTAGAAATACGAATAGGTTTGTACTTTTTTTTTTGTAAAAAAAAAAAGTAAAACTATAAAGTCATGTAGAAACAACATAACGTATCGAAACTAAACCTATATTTATTATTAAATTCCCCGAGGTAAAACACTTGCAAAACCAGCATTATACTGTATGTGATTGCCTACATTTACAGACAAAAGTTAGTGATAACTCGTTGAAGAAAATATCCCATGTCTATAATCAACATTTTCGAAATACTCTCGGTTAATTCACCTGCCTTTTGAACGTAAATAAATACGAGGAATTACTTTTGACAACAACTCAGTCTCTTTGAAGACCGTCAAAAATTGCCATTACCGACTATATTTCAAGTCAATAAGGCGGGGTATTGGGTAAAGTTTTCAACTAGCAATAATCGCGCCTCAGATAAACTTCATCAGCTACGATACTGCCACTGCGAAAGGTTAACGGACGTTAATTACGGAGGAGATGTCTCTCAGATCCGCACGCCCCTCTGTTAGGGTTTCATGTTACTTTCATTATTTGGATAAGAAAAGGCAGTTAAACTGTAGGCCTACTCATATAAGGAATTACACTATTACTGGAATGCTAATAGTTTGCATGGGACATTTTATTTTGATTAACTTGCGATATGATTGTAGTTTGGTAGATGGGACTCCTATCGTGTGCTCTTATATGCTTTGGGCTGAGAAGATTTAAAAAATAATTAATAAAATAAGATAGCTTTACAGAGGTCGCCAGAGCAACATATAATTCCTGCATTTGCCAACAAAACAGAGTATGCAACTGTTTGAAAACCATAAACCGTATGCTCAACGTAATGACAATGTAAATCACGTGACAAAATATATACATCGGATTGTTTGACATGAGCAATGTCCATTAACGACTCTGAAAATAACCTGTTAAACATCCAACATCTCTTGAAAATACTCGGTTAGTTTTTACAAGTTATCAGTCTCCTTAGAGACCGTCAAAATTGCCATTGCCGACTATATTTCAAGTCGTCAAGGCGGGGTATTGGGTAAAGTTTTCAACTAGCAATAATCGCGCCTCGGATAAACCTCATAGGCTACGATACTGCCACTGCGCAAAGCTAGTTTGAAAACGGAATGGACAGGGTCGTCACTCCGCTACACACGTTGTTTAGTTACGGTACATTAGCTTTAATGTAATTAAATAACAACCACGCGGTATATGGAGCACACTCTGATACTCTACCCATCCAGCGGCTTTTTGAAGTATGCTAAAGTATTCTAAATTAACATTAATTCAAACTGTGGCCGTGACGCAATGCATCATGGGATAGAAGCTCCCACACAGTAATTTTAATGTCAGCCCTACCCCAGCGCACAGTTTTCCTTTATTTAAAGGCATACAAACTTTAATGGTTCACACATATTAAGCATGTGATCAGTAGCTCACTAAAGTATGTATTCAAAACGTCAGAATATAGGACTGTAAGCGGCGACAGTCTACAGTGGCCCCTTTGACCGAATTGCTAATCGCTAATTCCTGTTTAGGAGAGCTGACACACACACACACAAACACCCACACTCGGGTAAAAACAACCTGTTTTAGTGTTGAAGGCAGCGATTGCAATTTAAATATATAACAAATGTGGCATACATGGAGAGTTTTTCGAGGAACAGCATGTCAAACGACTTGCTCATCATGACTCCAATCCGTCCAATGGATATGGTACAGAAACACCACCAGATGTCGACACAGAACAGTATAAACCTGGTGTACTTTCCATAGACAGTTAAGTACTTTCCCTGTGAGGGCCCGTTGATTTGGAAAGTAACCTAATTTGTAATATGCTACTTCCAGACAAAATATATGACGTTATATCTAATTTAGCTAGCTACACCTCAAAGCGGTGTGTTAAGCTAACGCTAGCCTATAGCCTATAACGCTAGCCTAGCTAATGTTGCCACATGTATTTAGCTACCACGTTCAGCAGAATGCTTACCGTTGGGATAATTACCGTTAACTGACACGATAATTGCCAGATAACTTTAAAATGATCAGAAGAAATAACTTTACAGCAAAAATGACATTGTTAAAAACTTCAGTCTGGTTTGATAGCCTACTAGCTAATACTACCGTGCAATGATAGCACCATCCTCTCCAATTGACCTTACCAAGTAACGTTATACAAGTTGAACTTTTCTCACCTGCTGCGGCCTCCTCGAAAAATACAACTTTTTAGGAGGAAAAAAGTATGTCCAAAAGTTGTACGACTAAAGCACAGAGTAATTGATGGTCTCTATGGTAATGAGTAACTTTCACCTTGTCAGTATCTGGTGCGCTACGGTGATACAAGTTGTAGGCCTAGGTTAAATGAAAACTGTCTGGTCTGGAAATTGATTAAAAACGTCTAATCTTTTTCTTATTTTTACTTGCTATATATAATGGATTTCTTTTCATAAAATTGCTTAGACAAATGTCACGTTTGCACAACCACATTTACTTTAAGCACTGGGCCAGATACGACTTTAGACTTTGATTTAATATCCCCTAAAAAGCTTTAAAGAGTAAACTGTAGTTTGCAGTTGTGATTCATGGTTTTGGCCAATTTACTCGTTAAAAGTAGTCATAGTTCTTCCCTTTTACCCATCATCTTCTTATTTAATATGCAAACACTTTTCTAAAGGTTACAGAGCCACATGGTTCAGAGATCCAACACAAAATAAATAGATTAATACACATAAACAACTAGAATCCTGCCAGGATTAACAGGGATTTAGGTCCACTATGAAGTTTTAATGTAAATCATAAGCTTATTGTTTCAAGAGGGATATAATAACTCAGTAATAGTAACAGGGGCTAGAGCATTCATTCATTTAAAAAACTTAAATTAAAAAAAATTAAAATCCTCCAGGAGCCAGCCACTAGGAGAAAGGATGTTTCAATGGGGGGTGTCTGTACATTGTTATTTTGATCAGGCCATAACCCCATAGTAATGGTATGCATTTTGCACACTGTGTTTGTGGTGTATGACACAAACTGTAATTTTACTGTGTGGCTATTAGAAGCCATTTCACTTGTTGTCAAAGCTTCAATGGGATAATGCAGGTGCTTTTGGGTGCTCAGCAGATAAGCATTGGCGTGCCAGGCGTTAAAGCTGCCTGGGCTGACACATTAGACAGGGATTTGCTCCTGCCAGAATGTCAGGCCAATGAGGTTCATAGAGGTAGGCTTGGCTCACTGCCAGAGACAGGTAAGTACGCAGATAAGGGGATTACACCATGTTTTCACCAAGTAATCTCAAATGAATCCTGCCAGCCTCTGTTTCATCCTCACCTGGAAAGCCCAACATATTTCTCTTTTCTCAACCAATGAAACACATTACAAGATGATCCTTTTAACCTGGTTTAAAAGCATTTGAAAGCGCATTGGGTTTTGGTCATTTGTCCTACTGTGACAGTAATAATCTCTTCTAATTCTCTGTGGCTTCTGATTACTTTTTTGTATTAATGTTTTCTCCTTTATCACCAGCTCTGCCCAGTCAAGCGATATGTGGGGTATTGTAATAACCTGGGCCGGGCCATAAATGAGATCTGGTTTGGTGGTCCTGCACTGCAAGGCTTAGACTTGACCTGTTGAACAAATACAACTCTGTGAGAGCAGTTGAAGTCCCTTCAGGCTGTGTCTCTCCCTGTTGGTTGGAGATGAAAATAGAGTGTAACAGATGGCCTAGCTGTTTCTGCCATTCAGCACAGACTGTTGGGCAGACCACAGAAAACCGTGCCATCCAAAAGGGACCCAGTAGGCTGCTATAGTCTTCAACATGTTGAGAGCTATTTTTACCCTGAACCATCAATCACAGGCTTAAAAGAAAAAGAAAAAAAACAATGTTATACTCGGGTAACAATCTAACCTATCTTACACCATATGGAGTAGCTCATATAGGTCAAGTAAGACTGTTTTGCTTTAGAGGGGAATGTAAGCTTGTCAGTAAAGTCTGTAGACTGCGCTTGTGCCAACTAGGCTGATCCAGCTTAGACCACATAGTGCAGATTTCTTCCCATAATCACATATTTACAGGCATTGTCAAGGACAAACAACCTCTTTGAATCAGATATTACTGGCTCACAGGGAATGGATATGGTGCACACTTTGGGTAGAAGTGTGTGCATGC
Organism: Percina caprodes; assembly: GCA_013375575.1. NCBI lineage: Eukaryota > Metazoa > Chordata > Actinopteri > Perciformes > Percidae > Percina > Percina caprodes. The sequence goes on along the minus strand of JABXJD010000069.1, from coordinate 916,117 downwards.
AAGCAGGTGTGTATTTGTTTACATGAGTGTAGTTGGATACACACAGGCCATTGTGTAATCTGTGCGACATCACTTCAGCCTGGTTAAAGGCATTTATTGATGCTCAGAGTCCTTCTGTTACCTATCAGAGTGGGGCCACCTGGACAATACAGGATGAGCTGGGCAAACTGTGATTAGATTGTGTTATGAGCAGTGAGAGGAAAACAATGACATTTTTCTTGAGTAAAATGACAGCTCAGCCAGGCAAGGGGACATCTGATAAGAGAAGACAAATGTCGCTCATGGTGCCTTTTTAGTTTCTCCCTAAACCTCAAGGTCACAGTGCTACATTAGTATTTTAGTTTCACTCCTCAATGCCTCAAAGCAATATGTATATACATTAGTATACATTTAAATTGTAGGCATGTTTAAACTACACCCAACTAGCATCTTTAAACATCAATCTTCTAATTCAAATATTCTGTCTTTCTTTTGCTCTGACATACACACATGCTTGCAGACTGTTCACACCAACCCCCACACTGCTGCCACCCTGCTATTCCCAGCTTGTGGTTATTCCCAGACTGAATCAGAATGGCACCATAAGCCTGTCAGTCCGTTTTATGCCAAACCTGATGTCTCCTTGTCGCACACGCCTTTGTGGAGAATCAGAGCCCTGCATACAGTAGCCATCGCTTGGCCACTCACACATCCCTCCCTTCCTCTGTAATTACATATAAGTCATATTGACAGCGTGAGGCACACTTAGCTAGGTCAGGAAGGCATTCAAATCAAAGTGTTCCTTACACTGTAAATATCCTTCCTCTGTCTCCCTGTTGAGTCTTTCTTCACACCTTTATCATTCCCCACCATGATAGTTTCCTGTGTCTGGGAGCTGTTCCATCTGTTATCTCTGCATCTTTAGGTGTGCCACTACAGTACATCTGGCAGCATTCACCTGGTGATATATATATATATATATATATATATATATATATATATATATATATATATATATATATGTATATGTATATATATGTAAAATCTATTAATATATATCATCTTTTGCAATAGCATTGGGAATGAATTACAGGGTTAAAGATTCTTAGATATGCCTCAGTAACCTAATGGACTTGCTAATGATGCATGCACTTCATAACTATTTACTTATCTTACACACAATTCCTTATTATATCACATTATGTGCTTATAATTAATTCAAAACTTTATGTGTGAAGGGTGCCCGGATAGCTCAGTTGATAGCGCGGGCACCCATATAGAGGCTTACTCCTTGACAAAGCGGGCCTGGGTTTGACTCCGACCTGCGGCCCTTTGCTACATGTCATTCCCCCTTTCTATTCTTCTGTCCTATCAAAATAAAGGCTGAAAATGCCAAGAAAATAATCTTTAAAAATGCTACTTACCTAAACACTAAAACAATTCGGAAACAAGGCATGTATCAATGCCTTTGTACAGTATCTGTTAATTTGTGACTATGAACAAATAACCCTTGTCTTAACATCTGCAAATCAGACAGCGGTTGATCTACCTATAGTTGTAGTGTTGTTGCATTGTATTATTTTGTATGTATTTGTGTTATTTTTTACATTTGTTGTACATTTGCTGTACACAAACTGTACACACAATTCAGTATAACATGGTTCTTTTGATATATAAAATGTTTTAATATTAATCTACATTAATACACACTTAAAAATGTCCTTTTAGTGGCATACAACTACATTTTTAGCATGTTATAAACATGTATTACATGTTTATAAAGAGTCTATGAACGCTGAATAGGTGTGTTACCCTCCTGTTTGTTAATGAGATTGTTAGTTGATGAAACAATACAAGCTGCCACCAACAGAGGGCAGTCTATCCACATGGCAAACAGACATGAACTATGAACCTTGAATCTGATATGACCACTACATCATTATGGACAATTGAAACGCTGTATCATAAATTAGGTTTTAGAATGTGTTCATAGTCAAAACATTTTACAGTCCGGACCTGCTGAGGGACACTGTGTGACAAATGGTGCTGTTTGACCATGTTATGATAACAGATCATCACTATTCAAGCAACATAAAGGCAAGCTGCAAGAAGGTATAGGAACATTGATCAAAATGTCATCTCAGTCAGGCTATCTAGTAGAACAAAGTGAACTTCTTTTTCACTTTATTGAATTTAGAGAGCTTTTACTTGGCCTCTCTTTGCTACTTACATCCCCTGGGCTAGCATGTTCCAAGACTCAAAGCATCCAAGCATCCTCATTACTCTTTAGACAAACAGGTTTGGACATATTGAAGTCTGACCCAAAACAACTCGGCTCTACCCCACCACTTTCCACTCTCCCAGCTCTGTTTGTGATTGGGAAGTGTTTGTCTCTCTCACTCTATCTCTGGGTGTCTGTTTGCCCGACACTTGGCTTGGCCTAGTTTCTCCTTGATCTCATCAGTCATTGCGAGGACCTGTGAAGGCCATCTCCCCATCTTGTTCTGTGAATCTCTGCCAGCTCTCTGCCTGTGTCAGCAGTTAGGGGCTGACTCACACCCACGCAGTCCACAGTCTTCGCTCCAGGGCCCACTGGGCAAAGGCAGCACATCTCCCCAAACAGACACCCTCATTTGCATGCCTATAAATCACTAACAAAATGGACACCCAGCCATACAACAAGGCATGACACAGAGTCATGAATCTCAGTGTGCCAAATTGTTGTGTTATATGATATTAGGCTCTAAGGCAAAAAAATAAGCTATTCATATAACCTCTTGGGTGATGATAGAGCCAATCACGCTTGATTAGTAGTTACACACATCTTGCCCATTTCTGAAATCAGAGCAACTTTTAGCTCCTCGCTGCATGAATGAATGCAATGAATTTCTTGCTAAAAAAGACCTTAAACATATGGCTGATTCAAAGCTTGTTAGACATTCACATTTTAATGAAAGATTGTTGCACTTTCTAAAACTTAGCTTGACTAAAGAGCTTCAAAATTATACTTCTTGTGATTAACGATTCAGCAGCCAAGGTACAGCAAGCGCACCAATAATTTGTGTTATAATGACCACTAATGCAGCTCTTGTAAGGACATAGTCAAATGGGGCTCAGTGAAATATAAATAAATGAGGAGTGGTTGCTCTTGATAATATTTTTAAACCATGCAATGTCCCCAAATTCCCTTTCCATATTAATCTGTGTTCATTTGCATGCAATAGGCCTATTTTAGGTTTATTTAGCCTAGCTGTTTATTTGATAGACCATGAATGTGCCGTTAACATTACATTCAGCCACTTAAAATATAATAGATTTGTTACACGTAAAATTTAAAGTGACATCTAATTTGCAAATATTTTCCCAAGGTGGGCTTTTAGATAAACTGCACAATTTTAAATGAAACCTGAAAAATAAGGGAACCAACTAAACGACACAACTCATTACATCACATTTAATCACCATGGGTCAGTTTTTGGTCAAGAATTGTGATAAAGGTTGGTTTGATTGGTTGATTGGTTTAATTTAGTTAAAAGAGCTTCCTGCTGCTGAGGCTTCTGCTTGCTGAAAGGCTCAATAATGACATCTGAAACAGAAATGTGTCGTCTCTGGATACTTGCCAGTCCTCCTGTTTTTACTGAGAACTATTTCTTTCCAAAACCAAAATTTAGTGAAGCTTTCCACGGTGACGTCTGTTGATTGTCCTGAGTAGCTAACCACAAGATTGCTTATGAATAGACACATGCTGCAGGCTAGTTTCAATGTTGTGAGTAAGCCTGAAACAGCCAGACCGGCAGGAACGTTAGTGAAACTAAAACCATTAGCCTGCTTGGGAATATTTCCTTGTAAACATTCCTTATTTTTTTCCGGAATGGAGGAGGACGCACCCCACAGACACTTTGGGAAACCACAGCGCGGGGCTGCACACCGCTCCCACAGCACGCACAAATATGTCGGTGCGTCGGTGAACAGACAACACAACTTGTTTGTCTTTCACCACTCTCCTCATCTACTAGCCTACTTTCCGCCTGCTGTCTCATAGGCTTTGCCTGCGGTGAGTGTGAGGTGGGAGGGGATTCATTCGTTTCAGTACCCGATCGCGGCTCTCTCTCTCTCTCTCTCTCTCTCTCTCTCTCTCTTTTCCTCTCCTCCCTGGTACAACCTCCAGGGTTTTCAAACGCGATGACAGTCAAGGCGAACGCGTGACTGGATCCCACAGGTGTGTTGTAGAACTGCCAATTGAGCCGCGGCTCCTGGAGACTCTCACACACACACACACACACACCTGGAAATTGCCACATGACTCGGCACCTGGGCGTGGAGAAAGTCCACGATATCGTTCCCAGAGTCTTTTGTTGCAGAGTTGCCCGGGTCGCCTTTCAACAGGAATTGACAAATTGGCCAACCAAGAAGCCAGTGTTTTCTTCGGAATAGTGCCTTTCTGTTACCGCTCACGGGACATGTGAGGAGAGTAGAATGTGAACTTGATTACGGACTTGTTTCTTTTCCTTTTTTTGTTTTTGTTTTACTATTTCACCAGAGGGCTCTTCAATATCTGGACTGTTCGCGTTTGTGCAACTACTCACTTCGCTGTTTTTCCTCCAAGGTGAGTTCAGGGAAGCTATCCCAGCAAAGCAGGGTTGGGACTATTTGCGTTAGAATTCAACCATAGCCAAGTATCAGTTTCAAACCTTGGTGCATATGAGCTCCAAGTTTTGATATGGCATGGGAGCGTAAACCGTACACAGCCTAATTACACCGTTTCCTATTTTATTTGTCGTTTTGTTTTAATCGTGTAACTCCAAAAGTAGCTTATCGTATTTCCTATAGGTCCACTGCAAACACGTAGCCTATGCTTAATAAACAACGAAAGCATCATTTTAATGAAATTCTTCTGAAATACTTATCTAAAAAGACTGGAATAATATCTACAGCAGTGTTATTGTTCAGGAATGATACAATTGTGTAATCGAAACGCTTATTAGTTGTCACGTCTAGTTGCAAAGTTGTTCTACTGTTAAACCCAACAGCTGTGTGTTTAGAGAGAGGAGGAGCCCCCTGTAGACATGCTCTTCCCTAAACCATTTCATCCCAGGAGCATTGTAGCCACAGCATCTGCCCAGTCACCTCCCAAGGAGCTGTCTGGTCCTACGCGCAGGCAATTTCAGTAAGAAATGGGCATGTGAACTGTGTTCCTCACCTCTAGACAGTAGGCTGTACATCAACAGCTGGGAGGACACAAGTAGTAGTGAGCATTGCCTTTTGTTTGCTTTTCCCTTTCCTCTCTTTCTTGACGAGAACAAGGAGACAGAAGCACTATTTATATCCTTGTTGAATCTCCTGTTCATTTCTGTCTGTATCTTTCAGTCCCTGGCACGGCCCTACACCGACCACTGTACTGCCTTGTTGTCATTCTAAAACGTCCATTTATATTCACAGCCCCAGCCGTCTTCCTCCCCATGTGCACAGACCTACAGTACATATGATGCTCCAACTCCAGGGGATTATTCCTATTAGATAACATTACACAAGCAGGCTCATAGTGGGAATGGATTATTGTGGGCAGGGGGCACATGGAGGCAGGAAAGGTGGTTGGTGGTGGCTGGAGGGGGGGTTAGAGTAGGAGGTCAACCTCCTGTCCCCTGACTGAGCAGGGATGGTATTTCAAAAGATGCCATCTGCTCACATGGACCAAAGCAATTGAAAACCAAGTTGCTTCCTTGTTGTTTCCCCTCCTTTTTACAATTTCTCTCTCTCTGCCCCACAATGCTTCATTCAGGGTTTATCTCCTCCACTCTGAATAAATAGAGACACCTTATCTGCACAGAGGAGAGTGGTGATAAATGTTTTCTCCTGCTCCCTGCAAGGGTGAAAAAGACAAGCGTGCCACGCTTCTTCATCATAGATGCTCTTTTTAGGGCAAGTGAATATGAGACATTTCTCATCCAGGTCATGTTAGTGTTTCAGTATTCTGCAAAACAATCCCAAAAGCAACTCCCACTCTGTAGTAGGCTACAATAGAAACCGAGAAAATAACAAACAAAGCAGGCATTTTCATAAATACCCTTTTGATTTTTGGTAATAGGCTGCCAGCTCTGGAAATGAAACTTTGTGGTGAGATCCACTCCAATTATTTCTGGATCCAGTAAAATAGCCTCTGACAAACTGAAAGACGAAGGTAGTGAACCCTCAGCTGTTAAGCTCCTTTACATTTTTTGGGGTGAGCTGAAGTTCATTCTGTCCTTTTTGTGTGGCAGTTTTCTCAGATAGTTTAAACTGTCCTCTCCTGGATGCATGTGCCACATTTCAAAGATCATTGCAGCATTTGTAAGGTCAAATTAAATTTAAATCATCCCCAGTCTCTTTTGTTTTCTTTTCATTTGGATTATTGACTTCTGTCATTTTGAAATAAAACCATAATCCTCGCAAGCAACAAGCAATCCCATGCCTTCTGTCTGCTGCCTACAAACAGAAAAACAGGACTAAACAAACTGATACATGAATAGAGTATGCTGTTGGTTCATCGCAAAAGTGGTTCATTTTAAATGACTACTTTTAATCTCCTTTTTTCTTGTCCCTACTAAAAACATGAGGTAATATAAATCATCATATTGCAAGGTCTGTTAGACCTACATCCACTGACTGGAAAGCATTGTTTGATCAACATTACTCCACTGTGGAATGGGCTTCGTAAACTTATTAGTCATGAAATAGGTGTGACCATATGCCATACCGTGTTCCCTCTTATTTATCTAAAGTACATATACTCCAGGGGAGTGTGGGTAGATGCGTGAAGGTCATGTCAACTTGCAGTTGGACGGCTTTAGAATCTGGGGAATAGAGATTTGCGTCAGATAGGAGATAGGCTTGTCTTTTATGTCTTGAAGATTATGCTATGATGAAGGGACATTATGGTGAGGTGGATTTCTGATCTTATTTCCACCAGGTTTTACAGATCCTAACCTTGCCCTTGCATTTTATGGCCTTGTCTTAAACTATCCCCTCAACAGCGTTTCTTTCTTTACCCCACCCTTTTACTCAGATTGTGGCGTTGTTTGTACTTCACAAGCCAAACCCTTGCCACCCTCGCCACTTAACACTTCTCCCCTTCTGTGTTTGAGATCAGAGATAACAAAGCTGATGCTAATTGTCATGCCTACTCCCCCAGTAATACTATGCGGATGGGTTATGTGGAAGAAGATAGCAACCAATGCAGGGCGTGCATAGGTTGCTATCTTCTTCCACAGAAGCTAATTAACTGCAATTCAGAATTTAACCTAATCTGTCCACAGGCTTTCAAGCCAAGCACTTCAGCCCCAGATATTATGGTCAAGTTCAGCTCAGCAGGGTATACTTTTACCTCTTAAAAACAACCTTAACATGTCCTCATACCTCACTGTCTTTCATCACATGTACATGACCAACCACACCATGCACTCAACCCATCGTGGCTTACATCTCCATGCAGCTGTCAATTCATGCTGGTTTTTGCCCCGTTGCTGTCCTCGCGTCTACCCTTTTAACCGTTCTGTGACTCTTCTCTACACTTTCAGTGCTTGAAGCATGAGTGAAAGAGAGAAATGATTCACATGGGTAGGGAGCTGCCTTAATTGCTCGGTTGAGAGGTTTTGGGTAGAATGTTATTATTTTTTCAAAGCGCGCGTGAGAGAGAGAGACATGAGTTTAAGAGGGGTAGGTGGCAACTTGAAAAAAAAAAGTTAGCCCAGAGGAAAACATGATCTCCATTGCTGTTCAAAAGGCATGTTGTGTGGTGTTAGCTCTCAGCAGACATGAGGTCGCATAGCTGAGGACTGAACACTAGTGATGGATACACAATATGCCTCTACTTTCCCTCACCCACTTCCTTATGACGGCTGAACTGACAGGCTGACACACAGACACAGAATATCGCAGAGGCTTTTTAAGCTACCTGCTCACTGGAGGCATGTCAACCAGCTCAGCTCATTGGCAAACGCCTCAGTCAGCCATTTCAGTCAGACCGCACAGAAGCAGGTATCTGAAAACTAATCAGCAATGATGAGAGTGAGTGGTCACCTTGATTCCTGTCCTGGGAAATCTCAGTCACAGGCTTTCTTCTCAATACTTGTATTGGCAGCAGAAAAAAGAGCAAGGCGCTAATTTTTTTTTTCCCCTGATAATTGAGTCTGGCACTATTGGTATCAAAATGCCGTCTATTTAAACATTTCAGAGGCAAGTTGGTTGGGTCTGCTTCAATCAGTATATTGTGACTGGCTGATGTTTAGTCCTGCTCCTTTTGCTTCATGATGAAAAGACAACTCATATCTCTCAGACTTTTACATATTGAAGATGAGTCAACGCTTTATTTCTGTGCAAATTGAGGGAGGCTTTGCAGAATTTGGCAGTGTGCTGATATATCTTTCTCAAAGAGATTTGGGTTTGAAATGGACATTCAGTATCTCAGGAATAATGGAAACTGTGTGGAGCCACTTATTCCACCTGTAATGCATTTTCACTGCACTTTTTCTTCAGGAATGAGAGTTTCTCCATTTTGAGTGCCATTTAATTCGAGCTAAGGCACCAGAGGGTGCAATTCATTTTTATCCAAGTCATTTTACAGTTAATCCTCAAACTGACCAATTTACTCCTGCCAAGATCATTTTTAATTATCACCTCTGTTTTACAGCTAATATGACGTCCAGCTGGTTAATGTTAATATGGTAGTCAAGTATTGGCCCTCTTCTTTTTTTTTTTTTTTTTTGTATGCATACTGGGCAATTAATTATGTAGTACTAAATGTGAGCCTCAGCCAGGACTGGTGGGTGACAGATGCATGAAGGGTTAGTGCACTGGCGGCAGCTGGAGATGAAGGTCACACCAACCTGAGAGAGCAAAGAGGGAAAATAATGTGGCAAACTGAGCAAGACATAGAGGGATGGTCTGTGAGAGTGTGACTTCATAGAAGAGATGAATGATCCTCATTGATTTAGGAAGTAACTCACTTGCAGAGTTTGACTCTGAACAACCTTATTTTAAAAAGATGGTGTTTTTAAAATTCACATGACATGTTTTACTCATTTAAAACCAGGAAACTATAGATGACATGCCAGGTATTTGTTTTCAAGTCCCTTTTATTTACAATTTTAAGTGACATGGAATCTTCAATCCTATGAAAATACAGAAAGTTATGTTGCATTTGCACCTCATATAGTTTTTCATTTTGTATTTAGGTTTTGAATTTTTTTAGCAGTTTAAACTTTTAGAAACTAACAAATTCTGTAGGCAGAATGTGTTCTAAAATAGAAAATGAAAAAGCAAAATTGGATCTTGAGGAAAGCTATGCTGTCCTTATTATCGCTGGCATCTGCTGAAACCTGCTGGCAGCTCAAAATGGACATGGGGGTGGCAGCACTGCTGAAGGTTGGGTGTCTGTCTCTTGCTTGTCTGTTTCAATCAAAATTAGAAATTAGGCAAGGTTTTGTGGGGAAAAGATGAGATGTTCTTCATACACACATGTCCTTGCCGTGTGAAGCCTGTGTGCCTCTTTTAGCCCTCAATTGCTGTTGGTCACTATGTCTTTGAAATTAAATCTAATACTGGATGAATAAAATGAAAGCGTAAAGCAGAGAGTTCACATATAACTGTTAAGGTGTTTGTCATTTGGCTCCACATTACACAAACCGGTAGTTTCTATACTTGTGTTTCTAGTAAGCTGGTGATAACGCAGTATATAGGCAAGGCTACCTTTATTAAAGTTCATAATGAAATAGTATTATGAAAATTATATGATTTGTCAGTATCATGTCCTTGTCTCTGAAAATGAGTTGGATATTGCAGCCTTTCAGTAGCCTATGATCCAAAAGGGACCTATTAAAATCTGTTCATACAGCAATTGTAAAAGTTAACTGAGAATCTAGTTAAATGCCACTGGCTCTGTTGCCTCTCATCTGTAAACTGACAGACCATTTTACTGTGGCAGTAGTCTCGTCAGCAGTAGTAATAACACTGCCAAAGATACTGCCTTAACCTTAGAGGCTGACATTTTGTAGTGACCACTGGTTGTAGTTGATGCTGTCTGAGGTGTGATTTTTCTAAAGCAACAGTGATGCCTTTTTAAGATAAGTTTTTTTATAGATAGATAGATAGATAGATCCCCATGGGGAAATTAGTGGCCCAGTGCAGCAGGAGAAGGATTCAGGAGGGAATTGACGGGTAGAATATAAACAGAAAAAACAATAAAATCTACAATATAAACAGCAAAACTATACATAAATGGTAATAAAACAGTTGGGGAAAAAATGCAGTCTGAAGGTGAGCTTTGTCACATTTATTTGCATACTTTTTTTGGAGAGCAGCCTCATGTAGGGTGTTTGTATGAGTCAGGCTTTTTACTTTGGCATTGACCTTGTTGAGTTGGGGGCATTGTATCACAGTAAATACAGATCTGTAGAAGTGTATACCTCCCCGGCTTGGTTGTGATCTAACAGGAATTTCAGCTATGCTTGATCAGACAACCATGCCCCTTGTTGAAGTAACCACTGCCCTTGTTTTTATAACTTTCTGTTTATGTTAACATTTCCATCTCTGAACATACTGTTCAGTTCTCTTTAAGCAGGTAACAGTCTGTTTCTGTCCTCTCCATTCTCTTGCACGCAATAACTTCTGTTGAATCTCTTGTTTCTTCAACTATTTTTTTTTTTTTTTTTGTTTTTTTTTTTTTTTTTCTTAGGGTGTCTCTAGTCTAGGTGGATATTAATCCTGGTGCTTCAAACCTGCCCGGGGCTCAGAGCTGTCTTCTGAAATGCAGATCTGTGGCGGTGTCATCATAGCTCTATGTCTTGGGTGTCTGCGCTTGCTCCCCAGCCTTACTCTCCTATTCACGCGCCCGTGATGACATGCATTATTCCTCACTGACTCATCTGGGCAGCAGTTTTGGTTTCCCCTCTCAACTTTATATGCAAAAAGGAAGTTGTTAGATATATTTTATGCTGGTGTCTGCAAATCATGTAGACATGGCATCTGCAATTTTCTACCCTTTCCCTTCTCTTCCCTAATCTGTATACATTGGGTCAGACATGTGATGGTCATGCAGATAACTTGTGCTTCTTGCACGGTTTATTTTTGTCCGGTTACACTGTTTCCCAGTATTCCCCTTTTTACAGATCTGTGTTTACAGTTGCTCCACACTCGGATTTTCAGCCTCTAACTAAAGCAAATGACAGGCCTAGGAGAAATGACATCAGAGTCGAAGCCACATGCCCCTGTAAAAATGCCTAAATATTTACAGGCCCTTATAACATATGCTAGCATGCCACTCAGCCTCCCATTTGTATAGCCTGTATGTTTTTAAACTCAGCCCTGTGGTCGCTTCCTTCTGCTGTAGCTACGTCTATTCCACGTCCTGTCTGGGCTAATCCCACGTCATTGATCCCTCCGTGGAACTGGGTTCTTTAATAACAGTCATTAGCCAGAGTAGATCTGCTGCTGGGGTTAGAGAAGCTTATTACCAAGACCTTGTCTTTTTCTTCTACACACATTGCGAACAGCCTATTGCTGCTCGCTAGTGCGTTCTCTGAAAACAAGCTGCAGTTACAATGTTTACAGAAAACAGGCTGCCAAATTGGATCCCCAAATCACACAAGTTTCACCAGGAGACATTTTTCCTTTCTATTTTCAACCTCTTTCAGTTGAATATGGAGAAGTGTGGAGCTTTCCAATAACAGATTGAAGCAAAGTGGGGTGGAAGAGGCCTGGTCAGTATGGCAATGCTTGTTTACTGGTGGACCGGTGCTGACTTATGGCGTGACCAGACCAAGTAGCCATTTATCCACCACTTCAGACTTCCATTAAAGTCTCTCTGTAGGCCTCCCTGTTGAGATCTACAGTACATTTCCACTGACATGTCTCTCCTCCTCTTCCTCCCTTAGCCAGTGTTTTTATTTTTAACCAGACTCTGTTCTGTTTCACTTCCAGTCCAAGTTTTTGTCTGCCGTCAGGATGTCGTCACGCATTCCTCTGTGTCTGTTGTTCAATTAGTCATGTGGAGTTTGTCTCCTCTTTGGGGAATGGAAAAAAATGAACTTACAACTTGTTCCCGTTGGATCTTTATGTGTCTCGTCACCTTCCGACTTAAAAAGAAAATATTATCCCCATTGAGCAGCGTGCTAAAACAGCACATCATTTCTGCACATAAGATGTAAACAAAACAAGTCCTAATTACCAAAAACAAGGGAGATTAAATATGGTGTATTTCTAAGTGTCTTTTTTTCTGTATGTGAAATCTGATTAGACTGGATTAAAGTGACCTGGTATTTCATCTACAGTACGTCTGCAGTGTTGTGATCCACAGGATCTTTGTTAGGCTTGACCACAACTTCTCCCGGTCATATAGTGTCCTTGAAATATTGATATTGTGGCTCCACCCCGTGTGACCATTTTTCATCTATCAGTAAGGTTACCATTTGAGACAGTAGTTATGGCTTTTTTTTTTTTTTTTGAAGAAGAACTAGGTTAAACCTCGGAAAAAAAGTATGCAGTGCAAAAAAACATCCGGTCATGATGTCCAGTTCCCCATGCTGTCACCGTTAAGGAAGTGTTGAAAGGTTTTTGGGTTAAAGTAGCCTTTAAAGTGCCACAGCCTCATGACAGAATATAGTCATACCTGTGTTTAATGGCATGAACCTCATGTGGGCCGATGTTGATGTTAGAAACGCAACCCGAGCTAAGCAAGGCCCTGTATTTCAGTGCATTATTAGCAGCAGCAGACCACCCGGAGCTCAGACGAATAAAAATCCCATTTCCTCTCTGTCCATTGGTGGTATTAAGCACTGAGGACTCTGTGCTGTTGCCTGAGTGCCAATGAAAAAGCCACTCAGTGTGTGAGCTGTTAAAGCTCTCTCAGCGCAGCGAGGGTGAGGCCTTCCTTCTGTATGCATCACCCCAGCCAGCTTGATCGATTCACTGTTTGCTCTGTCTTGTCTAAGTGCGAGCTCATACTGCCTACTCCGCCCACAGAAAATAATTCAAACTTCGACCAGTGCAACCTGCTTCCCACTAGGCTTCCCCAGCACACAGATACACAAATGTATACAGTGAGTCCACACACAGTTTGTCTTTCAGCCTAAGGGAGCTGGACAGCCCAGGCGTGAATCCATGAATTCCTCATAACACAATCTGTTGGCTGATCAATAATTCAATTCTATCTGTGAGCAAGCATGTCTGGATCCAATCTCACCTGCACCTCCCTCGGCCTCTTAACAAGGTGGGTGGTGTGTCCTTGAGCTGGGCTCAGTGTATGTCTGTGTGTCCTTGTGTGTGCTGATTAGCTTGCTTTAGTCAGTTCTTTGTCCGTGCTTGTTCTAGTCCATTGTTGTGTATCCACTTCCTCTGTGCATGCATGAACACGCATGAGAGCCCTTGGCCTTTGTGGATTACAAAGCGTTCATTATTTCAACTGTGTACATCTCTTTGTGTTCACAGCAGTGTGTGGATGTAAAAGTCCATCTACAGTTGGCAAAGTTTGTGTGTGTGTGTCTGAGCTTATGCGTGATCTGCCTCTCCCTCCAGGCGGCTAGACGAATCAAAGGCATGGATCTCATTAAAAGGTATAGAGCCTGTGGAGAGGTCAGCGGCTAAGTTTTCTGATTAGTGGGCTCCGGCAGAGAGAGAGAGAGAGAGAGTGTGTGCGTGTGCGTGCGCTCTCCCTCATGGACATGCCTCTCATCCTTCTCCAGTCCACACCTGGGGGGCAGTGTGCCCAACACTCTTCTCACTCACTCAGCTCCATCTGACAGGGTCAAGGACAACACACTGGGACACAGATTTACCACAAATCCTTGTCATCTGGCCCTCTCAATTTCCCCTTCTTTCTATCACTGCCTAATGGGTTACCTACTTTCCGTTCTGTTTTCATTCCTCTTTGAGTGTTTTATCAAAGGCCACATTCAGTTTCCATCCCAGTGACAGCCTCTCTAGCTGCACATCAAGCTGCACCAATTGCCCGACGAGCAGCTTTCTGGTTCGTTAGTAACTCGTTCCAGGGCCCGGACTCCTATCAAAGCCAGCAACCATGAACTAGGGATGACTTTCAGCCAATGGCAAAGTGTCTTTGTGTGATTGTGAGTTAGAGAGACAGGAAGCTTCTGAAGGTTGCCTGACTTTGGACAGTTTCTCTCTTTCCTCTGAATGGTCTTTCTCTTTACTCTGGTCTAGTCCCCTGTGTGCCTCTGTTTAATGCCCTTCCAGATAAAACAACGCCAGTAAACTTCCTCTTTGTTTCTCTCTCCCCTTTTCCCGCTGATAACCACACTATCTAAATGTAGGCCCTGGCAGCACTCCCTGTGTATTCACTTCACTTCACTTCACCCACTCCACCCCTCCCCTCCCTCTCTCCTGGAATGTTAGGGTGTATTGTATGTAATCTGAAGATAGAGAGGGGGGGTTTTTATTTTTCTTTTCTTTTCCGGGGCCGCCAGAGGAGGAGGCAGCAGAAGTGATTGCGGGTAGAGGGGACTGGCGCGTATCTGCTGACTGTCACTTCCATTAAGTGTGCTGTCCTCAACTGCCTCTCCTATATGCCCAGCCCAGGCTCTTGGTAAGCCAAGGTCCTCTTTTGTTCATTGTCCAACCTTTCTAATCCACAAACCCTTCAGTCCACAGAAGGGTTTGTGGAGAAAAATGTAGTAATTACAGGCCACCTCTTTCTGTAAACTTTTCCTACATTAGGATTTAGATAATTTTAGGCTTATTTTTGTTGCTGTACTGAGTTTTTCAGAGTTGATGTTATCTATCTATCTATCTATCTCTCTACCTCTCTTGGCGTAAGTTTTTGGGATCAATCTCCCCAGAGAGCAGAGAGGGATGAAATCACAATAGTCCACACACTGCTTCATAGCTTCCGCTGCCTCTCTCCGTTCCCAGTCTCTGTCCCTCTCTGGCTCAATCAATTAATAAAGCTTGACATTTATTGGAGAAAACAAATAAAAATGCTTGGTTTGGGGATTGTCTCGTGTGCAAACCACTCTCCCATTTTAGTGTTTGTTTACATATCATTGAACGTCCTGATCCCCTGACAACAGCACTGCCAAAAACACAGGCCTCAAAGGAATTTAGTTTAACGCTGTGCAAGTGCCTTTTCTAAAGGGCAGTGCTGTGCCTCTGGTTGTCGAAGTCTGTTTAGCAGAATAATCAGTGCTTTAATTAACAAAAGTCAGTTCAGAATATCAATTATAGTTTTCCTTTATCTGTAGTCATGTCACACCCAAGAAACAATTATGACTGATTGTGTGTTTTTATTGTCTCTTGCTGGTGATGATTGGTTACTTTGCTTATAAATGACACTTTATTTTCCATAAAAAGCTTCCTCTCCTACTCTTTGCTCTCATTTGTGATTTCTTTTTCTGTTTTTGAATTAATAAGTGGCCTTTAACTCCCCCTTCCCTCAAATCACAAGTTTGCAAGTCAGTGTTTGAGTGTGTTCTGTTAAAAAGAAAGGACAGTGTTTTTTTTTTTTTTTTTTTTAAATTTAATTTTATTCAGAGAGCCTTAGGGCACCGCTGGCATTTTCTCAGTCTCATCCCAGTCCAGACACGCTCCTCGTTCCGGTATGACAAACATCTCCGCGGCGCTCGCTCAAACTAGAGCTGAGCCTTGATGGCACACAATCACCTCCATGCACACACACTTCATTCAGTCACACTTTCATACACATTCACAGTCTAACTCCCCCCTCCCCATTTCTGTTTATCTTTCTCTCATTGGCAAACACCCTCACACAAATACTCTCTCAACTCTACCGCAAGGTTCAGCATGCCAGGCTCTGGGATTCCTCTTTTTTTGCTGGCTGGGGTAATGACATGGTTGTGGCCCTCACTGCGGTCGCTGTGAAACAACAGATCCGCTTCACAACCGCACCTTTCTGTATGTTTATGTGGGATGATGGATTGTGTGTATTCATCTGGAGGTGTGCCATCACCCTTAACCTCCTTAAGCAACCAATGAACAATGTATTTTCTATTTCATCCCTTATTCTATCTATATGTAATTGAAACAGTCCTCAAATTTTGGAAATTTGTCATGCTTGAGTGTCACTGAGACATGACAAGAGTTTTTTTTGTTGAATTTTCCGGTTGGCCCATCCAGAGTTGGAAATGGGTGCACTGGAGCTAATTATAGCAATAGGTTTTGTGTGCAGTAAGCGTAGTGGGTGTGATGGGTTTTTAATGGGACTGAGCCTCAGTCACAGATGTAAAGGCTTGTTGTTTTGGGTGATTACAATGGTCAGTATGTGATAGGTGTACTTGCAGAGGACAGTCCACTTGGATCTGTGTCTGATTGTTAAGATCAAGCACCACTCAAAGCCAGATGGTCTACCACCAGTATTTTAAATCTACATATTTATAATTAAAACAAAAATCACATTGTCAAGATTTTGTTTGCAAAACACAAAACAGAATAAAAGGCCTGCTGCTGCTGAGGTTATGTGCCTCCATTTATTAGTTACATTGCTTACAAGCTTTGTTTGGTAATTATATCTAAGCACAAAGTGGAAAAGGAGAATTAAATAACTTGAGTTTTTTTCAACACTCATTTCCAACACTCATAATTGATGCTTGTTTCCTTATTCACAGTGGGGATTGAAAGCAGAAGCTTGTCCCCTGGAAAGTATTCTTAGGATGTTATCGCTTAAGAAATGAAACTGTCCCTTCTTTTCTTCTTCTTTTGTAGTCAGACTTGGATTCAGCTTATGGCTAGGAGCTGTACCATAAATGATATGGCGAGTGCCATTAGCTATAGATCTTTGTCTGTTCATACTGCTGAGCCTTCCTGATAGCTTAAGTGTTTTCTGCTTATTAACCATACGGTCATATGCTCTTTTGTAGGGATACATATTAATCTAAATGCATGCAAGTACATCAAAATTCTTTACATCAGCACGCATTGAATCACAAGAGGCTTGATCAGCTAAGAAATGAATAAGAGAATACCACTGCACTAGGGTTTGCATAGCTCAGTGTAGACTATCGAAGAAGTGATTTGTATTCGTGCTGCCTTGCGATCCTCTGCCCTGTCTGCAGTAGCCAATCTGGACAGGGGGTTGTTATCAGAGGGCCTGAATGAAACAGCTGCCTAGCACTCTTTACCATGGCTCGGTTCAAGTCCTTCTACGCCTTTTGAAAATGTTGTGTTCTGCCTGTTGTGTCAGACACTGCTCGCTAATGGCTCTTGGCTCTGATCCAACCTTATCCCCACATTCTGAACCTGGCTTTTGTTGCATCAGGCCCGTCACAACTAGGAGACTTACCTGGATCATGCCAGCCAGTAACAAGCCTCTGCTGGGGAAACAGTTTTCCACAGTGTTTGAGGCATATGGAGGATGAGCCCTACCCCACGGACTGCTCCAAGAGAGCATGGCTAGCACCTACCACTGCTAACACACTAATATTTAGCGACATGAGGGTTTTGGCAAAGGCCTGTGGATAAGCCACACCGGGTTTTTCACTTCACAAACTAGCATAGTCACATTTGAAATGGCTTTTTGCTGCTGTTTTGGCTCTGCCCTCTCTCTGCCCTTGACTTGGGGAGCTTCTATTGAAATCAAGTGCACGTACAGACTTGTCAGCTCTATGTAGCAACTAGTAGCTAGCCTAAGTGCATCACCCTTATCTGTGATGTCACTTGCTTCCTCCCTGTTCATGCTTGTCTGAGCCAGGTCATATGCTTACCCCCCCTTACCCCCACCCTCTATTTAGAACTGTCTGTTTGGCTGTAATACAGCCTAAGCCTTTTGTTGAGAAGGGCATTAACCTATATTTGTGGGCATGGGCGCTTTGTCATCCAGACCTGGGAATGGCTGCTCCAGATGGGTGATTAGTCACTACTGTGTGTATGTGTCTTTGAGAGACCTACTGGTGTGTGTAAGAAGATGAGACCGTCAGCCTAAATGAAGATCCAACATGGGCACCTGTATTGTTTCATGTCATTCTGTACGTTTGCGTGCACAGATGTGTACACACACACACACACACACTCCCAATGCAATCTCATCTCAAGCTCCGACTTGACTAGCTGGGCTTCCATCAGCGATTTGGAGTGCAGCTCTCATGCCTGTAGGCTGCTGTAATGATAGCTTTTGCAAAAATCCCAGCTGTTTGCTCACAAAGTATGAGAATGAAAGGTGGAGAGGAGGAGGAAGAAGAGGACGAAAGTGTCACCAGCCCTCTTTTGTACAGCTGCAGTCTCATACAATTTCACTGAGCAGACCTAACAAAAGCAAGAACACGTGCACCATGAAAGATTAATTGGTTGCTGTTAGCTCAAATTTTCATCACCTGCAGCGGAGAAGGTAGGGAATACAGAAAAGAAACACGTTGCCTGGTGTCAGCAAGGATAACAAGACACAAGGGGTAAAGGCGTTTTTTCTCTCTCTGGCCGCTGTCTGACAAAGTTTCCGAAGTTAATCATGCCAAAGTTTAAATCGAAACTGAGATGCTGTTGTTTTGTGTTCACCTGGTCTACTTAGCACGGTGGCGGCTCATCAGCTGGCACTGATTGCACTGTGGACATGCTTAGCAGCCCATTTAGAGTGTGTGTGTGGAAGTGAACAAGCATGTAACATTGTGTGTGTGTGTGTTCGGTACACTACTGTCCAGACACATCTGCCTGGCTTTAATTAGTTTTGCCTGGCACAGGGACCCAGCAGTCTCTCTGGTGTTTAATAACGGCCTCGACCGTGGGCATTTATCAAGGTCTGAAGAATATAGCTCAAGGATTGTGCATTCATTTAGCCAAAATCACTTAAAAGTTATCTTTTTATTTTCTGAAGCTGCTTGCAAATAAGCTCCTGTTTCCCCTGCATGCTTGGGCATGTTGAAACACAAATCCGCTCTGCGGCGCATATTTTGGCTCCCTTTCAGTCCTCTCCTTTCACTTCCTCCCACTTTCTTCTCAGTTTTCTTCTTTGGTCATTGTATTAATATGTCATGTCCGACTCACATTTCCAGTCTCTTGAATGCTTCCATGGGCTCTTCCTTTGCCTTACCCCCCTGCTCTTTTTGATCAGAGCCATGACAGAGAGACTGAGGCCATGTTTCGTTGTCTTCTCAATCAAGCGGTCCTGAAGTGAAATCGAGCTAGTCTCAAATGACTCCTCATTGTGTCTCTGTTCCCCATCTCTTGGCTACAGTGGTTTCAAATCAGGGCAGAACATTTTTGCTGGTGAACCAACATGAGCTGACAGACACCCTCCTCTCCCTTCTTCCCTTCCTTCCTTTCACATCTGTGAATGTTACCTGACGAGACTCATTTGTCAACCCCCTCCCCAGCCTTTCTCTTTCCGTCTGTTTGCCCCAGCCACCTGATCCCTCCCTCCTGTTGTGTTCGCCAGTGCCAACAGAGCTGAAGAGTCTGCTGTGTGTGTATTTGAGTGGGCGGGGATCCTGAAGAGATGGAAACTAAACTGAGCAGAGCCGAGGTGCATACAGGTGCAGCTCATCTTGCCGCTTGAGGGATAGCTGTCAAAGTCTCTTAATTTTGGCCCACTTCCTTCATGTCATCCCCATTGTGGCCTCTATATGTCTTACTGTAGTCTTACTCAGGTCTAGCTAAGCACTTTTTTAGGGCAGGGTGGCCCCAAAAGGCGTAGTATCCACAGGGAGCATCCCTCCGGCTGTTGCTCCAGCTGTTGCTCTTCATCAGTCTTTAACTTTTATGCTTTTGTATTGTATGGATATTGTTTTTTGTTATTATCGCTGACTTACTACAAGGACAATTTCCCCATAAGGGATAATAAAGGTTTCTACCACAACTGTGATATATTGCATGCCAGAAGGGCCTAAAAAAGATTGTGAGTAATTCAAAAGCAGCAGGAGCAGCAGCTAACTTTGCCCCCAAGCTCCTCTCGCAAGCTGAGTGAATGCAAATGGCCCTTTTTTTTTTTTTTTTTTTTTTTTTAATAAATAAAGTAGAGTTCCCCAGCCACTTCCTTTTTGGGTGGGATTGGTTGTCTGATTGATTCCTATGTCAGCTCACTAGAGGAGATTGCTTTGATTTTGGGTCCGACTTGACCAGATTAAATAGTCGGTCTGGGCCGCGTGGACAGGTGGCTCCCAGCCATCGACTCATTTATATTTCTCATTGTCGCTTGCAGCTCCTCTCCATTTTTGTTCTCCCCCTTCCCTTTGCCTCACACTTCTGCTCAGTATCTGGCCAACGATTGATAAGACCCAATCCCTGACAATGCTTGGCACACTGTGCAGGATCGGTGGCGATGCAATGTGGCAAGTGTGTGTGTGTCTGTTAAAGCTTCAGGAGGGAGATGGGATGCGGCTTACGTCATTGTTTATCTACCTTTCGACTTCCAGATGGCATTCAGCAGAAAGAATGTGCTTCTTGACACTCTCTCTTCTTCTCCCTCTCTCTTTCCACACTCGTTACTTTCCTCCGTGTGTGTGTGTGTGTGTGTGTGTGTGTGTGTGTGTGTGTGTGTGACACTACTACTGCACTTTTCTGTTTCTTAATGAGACCATAACACATTTTTCTTCGAAGTCATTGAATCAAAAAAATTCCATCTCAGGCAACAATTGAGTTGATCAGCCCTGGTCCTCTTGGCTGTCTGGATTGATGGACGGTCAATTTCAGCAGCAGGAGATAATCACTGCGTGTCAGCCTCCACCAATCCAAACTCTTATCTGTGTCTGCCCACTGCCAGCATGCCACAAATGACGACAGAGACTCACAGTTCTCTTTATTGTTCTAATGCGCTGAGGGAGGTAATGTGTAGCGTGCTGAACTTAGCTTTTTTTAAGGCTGCATCCTCATCTGGATTAACACATTTACATGAAGTGCACCTTCACTACAGGTGCACTTAAACTCACCTCCGTGTTTTGGAAAGTGCATACACTTATGATAAGGCAGCGCGTTTTGTTTTTTATGTTTTTGCCTACTGATTTTTTTAAGTGCGTTATGTGCTGTCTGAGGCGTCTGGCGATAAGCCTTTTCCTTTAGAGTCATTGCTTTAAAATCTTCTACTGTAACATGTCAATAGTATCAGGTTTTCCCATGGCACGGTAAGATTTTTTTTTTTTTTTTTTTAAATATTCTACTTTGAAGTCCTATTGCCTGCAAGTGTGATCAAATAAGATTACTTCTCTTGAGTGTTTAGAGCAACAATGGACTTTGGATGAAAGTTGCCTTGTTTCTCACATCCGCTCTGTTGGCTAAAGGTCTTTGAGGGGGTTATTTTCCCCACAGTACACTGCGCTAATTGTGGCCTAATGGCGTGCTGTTAAAGCAAAGAGTGGTAAGAAGCAGCTGGTTGGGGAGGCTTGCTGCCTTTTCCGTGTTGGCTGATTACGCTGTCTAGTTAATGCACAGTCCTCAGATACAAATGGAGGGTGGTTATTGCATCAAGAGAGACAGTCAGCCTGTCAAAATCACCCTCTCTAACAGACAAGAGAGGGAGATAAAGAGAGCTGGAGTAGAGCGAGAGAGAATATATTCTGGAGAGCCAATTTCACTGAAGAGATAGAAGCATGGTAGTGCAATTATGAAATATAGCTTTCTGTTTCAATAATGACCTTTTCTCCACAGGCTATATATAGGCCAGCGTAAATGATTCAGAGAATGGTCCATAGTGTTGTATAGATGATGGCCTGTGGATTCCTACGGAGGGCAAAGTCAGTTTCCAGTGAGAAATTGTTTCTCAATAGCACTGTGTTGAGCAAGAATGGTGGAAATGACAGCTGGGGACACTGGAGAAAGCAGTGTAGGGCACTTCACCACTACGCCTTTCCCAAGTTGCCGTCCGTATGCTGCGGTTAGTCACTTCCAGTTTCTATACTTGGTATGTGTGTGTGTGTGGGAGTGCATGCCAATGTGTATCTGCTGGAACTCTACAGAAGGAAAAAGGGCATTCTACTGTTGTCATATTTTTCTTTTACTGTAATTAATCATCAGAGGATCACATGGTTGTTTCAGCCCAAGATTAATTTTCATTTAAAAAAAAAAAAATCCACTTCATTGCAACTTTTTCTTGCAGTGAAGAGACTTTTCAAGTTACACATGAAAGCCCAGCGAAACATGGTCTCAGCACTGCTGCCAGTTGTGCCAAACACCCACTCTGATTGCAGCACTGCTTACTATGCATCTGTATAGACACTCAGAGGTGGCCAGCCGCTCTCCCTGCAGCTCGGTCAAAGTTAGGGGGGAACAAATTCGGGTCAGGAATTGAAGAACTCCTTTCTGACATAATAATAAAAGAAACTGACATCAGTGGAATTTCAAAGCTGCTGTAAACCTGAACACATGTCTGACTGAGTTAAACGCATGACACAGGAACCTGGAATATTTATATGTTTAACCACTTACCAGCAGCAATTACACATGCACATAAGCATGTCTACACTCAGTCATTAAAAGCTGGTCATCATGTTTGGGATCCTGTTTTGTGCCCAGCAGTAGCAGTCCTCCTAAATGTATAGAAAGCAAAGTTTATTTGCATTTATGTAGACATAAACTATAGGGCTGGACTATTGCTCCTAAAATCAATACTTGGGTTGCAACATAACATGTGATTATTTTTATTATTTTATTGCTCAGACAATGGTGAAAAATCAAAAGACCAAAAGGTAATGTTAACCTTGACTAATCTATAACATAAATTGCCAGATTTATTTGACTGATTATACAGTATATGTAAAAACTTTCATAGTATAGGAGTGCATATTTCCATTGCTGACTTACTGTTGATTAATTTGTCGCTATGGCTCTGGACTGGACTGTGAGGTTCTTGTTTTGTTTAAGTTCTGTCTTGTTGTCATTTGTTATTGTTGCTATTCTCAGTTGAATTAGGTTGGATTTAGAGAATTGTTTAAAAAATGCAATATGAGTAAATTCAATATACACACACACACACACACACACACACACACAACACTGTACCCAGCAATCGGTGAGGGGAGGCCCGCCTGTGGTGCCAGTGTACAGCCATGCCCGACTCCACACTCATTATCATGATTGCCTGCAAAAGGTGGCGGGACGCTGAGTCCATTCACTCTGCCAGACGGCTTCATAAAGTGGCTGCCGATGGTTCCCAGTAGGCCCTCATCAGCGGCAGAGAGCAGCGAAGTGCCTCAAGACTTTGCTCTCTGAAGTGACAATAGTTTTTCTGCCAATAGAGGGAGAAAAAAGAGCAGGGGAAGGTAGAAAAACAAGATGGCTGCCAAGCAATAGGCATTTGTTAAATGCCTCATAGGGAGGTCATCCAGGAAGTAATGAGGTGAAACACTGCAGTAGCTGTCAGTCAGTTTGGACATTGTTGGGTTATGAGTGCATGTTGTAAGTGGTAAGCACCTACATAACTAGGCCGCCTGGTTGAATGTAAACCACCTTCAGCCTCCTCCACCGCCTGCCTCTTTTCCAGTAATCTGCTTCATCCTTCATTCTTTTTTCCTCCTCATTGAGAGCTAGGGTAATGCTACCCATGGACCATTTCCCGAGCATAATCCAACATCTGTCTTGCAGACGTCTCTTGCTTTGGCATTAACCCCCCCCCCCCACCCCTCTTTTCCTCCACCTCCTCTCCATCTTCCGCCCCCCTCTGGTAGCAGTCACAGTCGCTGAATGATTTCCTCTCACTGTAAGGCTCCTTCGAGTCACTGTGGCAGTGTCAAACGAGACTCCTATTTAAGCTCATTAAATGTTTCCAAGAGAATAGGAAATCAATGGTGCATACCGGTGCGCGAGAACTTTTCTCTTAATTTAATTCTCCCCCCACCCCCCTTATCTGTTTGCACATCTCTCTCTTTCTTTTTCTCCTATCATTCTTGCTGGTCTTTCCAACATGTTGTTTTCTTTTAAGCGAAGGTGGTGGTGGGTGAGGTGGGGTGTTGGGGGCAAAAACAGTTGCTTTCAGACACCATTTCAAACTCTGATTTGTGACGGGCACCATCGTGCGTGGCTGTCCACACTTTTCAGTGTTGTTTAGCCCTCACCACATGGAGGACAATCGACTTAAAAGTTTAGCTTACACTGTCCTCAACCCCGGAGATTCAGCTTTTGATTTTGGGCCAAGCTGTTAAAGGAACAGGTTTTGACCAGAACAGAATGTTGCCTTGAAAACATGTAGGTGAGTAAAACATGGGGATGTTTTGGATTGAGATGACCCCGGTTTAAACATACTCCCACCTCATGTGTCCCTCCGTTTTGACTTTCACCCAACTTCTCCTATTTTGTCCATCTCCATCTTTTGCTCATCAGAAGTTTTTCTTAGATCTGTGTGTGTGCGTGCGCGCTTGTGAGTATATGTCTGGCAGGGTTTTGTGCTGTCTAAACTATGCCTGGGGGCTGGGCCCACACCTTCTCTGGAGCTCCTGTAATTGCTCTTTTGGGGCCTTGTCTCTGGCTCTG
The DNA here is from genome assembly GCA_013375575.1 of Percina caprodes. Taxonomy (NCBI): domain Eukaryota; kingdom Metazoa; phylum Chordata; class Actinopteri; order Perciformes; family Percidae; genus Percina; species Percina caprodes. The sequence continues at coordinate 891,754 of JABXJD010000069.1, read as the reverse complement.
AGCCCACCTCCATCACTCTCACTCTGGCTTTCTCCCTCGCTCTTTGGCCTCCTCCCTTCCTTTTTGCACTCACTCCGACCTCCCCTCCCTCTCTTCTCTCCCTGTATGGCTCATTATGACTGATCCCCACCTGCGAAATTTGGGAATTCTCTTTACACACACACACACACACACACACACACACACACACACACACACACACACACACACACACATACAGAGCCACTCAGCAGTTTTCTGAGCTGCCTGCCTGTCACTTGGATGGTTTGTGTGCTATCTGCTATAAAACAGCTTTGCTAATACTGTTTGGCCGAGAAATGGAAACAATAGTGCCGTCACATTTTTTTTTTTCTCTCCAACTGGTGCAAATAGACCGTTTCTCATCTCTCCCAAACCCCAGCTCCTGCCTTTGTATACACTAGCCTCAGCCTCCTAACCACAGGCCTTGGCTTTTCCATTTCAGCCCTCCTTCCAGCCTGTCACCCAGCAGCCCCACCATGCCTGTTCCCAGGCTAGGGGGCTTACTTTGAAGGATAATGGATATGGCCAGTTGCAGCTGCTCAGTAGCAGGGCACTATCATAGAAGTTATCTAAGGGCCTGAGTGGCCTGTGATGAATGGCCGGGAGCTGTGTGTCTCCACCGATCAATAAGCCACTAGCACACAGATGAGGCACCCTCACACTCCATTCCCCCCCATCCACACATATATCTCCCTCTCATAATCTCCCACTATGTTTGCAAACTTTCCCCTGCAATTCATGGCCTGAATTGGGCCATTGATCTTTTATCCTTGGCTTGTTTTAAATAAAGGGCCAGTATCTCCTCTCTACCCAAGCATGCAAGGTTTCTGACAGCACTTATTGCTACACTGGCGGCGAAGCGCGCAAACATTGCTTTAGCCTGATCGAAGGCCGGTAATCGGAGAGGTAGAGCAGAGAAGCTGCTACCACCCCCACCCTGGAGCATCACTGAGGTTTCCATCACAAGGCTGATGCAGACAGAGGTCCCATGTGGATGTACACACTTATAATACAGACAAACACACACGCATACACCAAACAGCCTTTCTGTCAGGGCTCATTGAGCGCAGCCTGTCCCAAAGCACCCAAACAGCCCCACCCAATCTGCATTGAAATAGGATGCTGTCAGTTTAGCCTCTGCTTTCTCTCATTGTTGTGCACACATGTATGTGAGGGCTCTCCAGACCACCTAAGCATGCACATTTATATTTCTACTGCAGAACAACAGGTGTGTCATAGCTACTGTATGTGTTGGTTTTTGATCTGTTTTTCGCTCTGCTGACAAGGGATTTGCGATGAAAAGAGCAGACTGAAAATCTCTCTGTCTGTCTCCTCTCCAGAGACTTTCCGTAGTCTGTATCTTCCTTTCTTCCTCCTCGTCTCTTGCCTTCCCCCCCATTTCACTCCTCTCCCCCTCTAGGTCTGATTCCCCCAAATCTGCCGTTGTCTCTGTCACAAAGACCAGATTCTCAGCCTGGTAATTGCATGTCTACTGGCCACCACACCTGTTGCTGTCAGTGCAGTAGCGTGGGAGAGAGGGGGGGAGCTATGCTCTCTTGCCTCAACAACTCTAACCCCCTCACCGCCATCTTTTTGCTGCAGGTGTAAACCCACAGGAAAGGCAGAGTGAAACATGGCAAGTGTGTGGTATGGGGTGCTGCCACAGTTGATTGTGTTAATGTGTAACCTTGAGCTTCACCTCTAGCACGTGTTTTCATGCAAATGCATGTACAGGTATCTTCGCAACGCGGCCAGTGCTGTTGCTTTATACTCTTTCTCCCTCTCTCTCCCTAATCCTTTCCTCTCTCCCCTTATCCAGAGCCCAGGCCCTTAATGAAGCTGGGGGTCAGCAGTAGTGAGCGGCTAATTGGCCAAATTTGCCTTGGGCTCCGGTTGCTTGTGATTGAAGTGTCCAGTGAGGGCCCACCGTGCAGCCGGTGCTGCACCCTGCTTTGTTCCACTCCAGCAGCCAAGACGCTCACTGCACCCCTGTCTTCCTCTCCCTAGTGAGTAGCACTTGAGGTCATTCTATTTCCTATCTCCCAATAAGTTGTCCAGTTTTATTTCTACTTGTATTATTTTCACGCAATGAGAGTCTTCAAGCTCTGACTTTTTTCTAAATCACTTGTCCCGCTTTGTCATTCCATGTTTTTCTTATAAACATTTATCATTTGTGCCTTGTTTTTCAAAGCTTCTATCTGTGTCCTCTTTCCCTATCTGTATTTTTCTTTTTTATTGCTAGACTTTCATTCCCACACTTGGTCACAACATTTTCCCACTTTCCTTGGCCTGTACCACCCTCACACTGTTTCTCTTCACTTGCCACAGTGAGATTTGGGCAATTACTACGGTCCCCCATTGGCCAGCTGCCAGAAAAACAACAACTTCCAACCCCTATTTCTCTCACGATGGACCCAATAGTCCCAGCCCTGGCCAAGCTGTATCACACTGTTCTGAGTTAATAGGAGGGGTTGGAGGCGATTGGGTGGGGTGGGGTGGGGGGTCTCTAATTAGTTGAACCTCCACTTTCTACTCGTTAAGGCAGTCCTGGCTCTCATTGTTTGGCTGTCAGTACAAGGGTAGAGGTAGCAGGGCGATAGTGAGCTCTAGGGAAAGGACTGAGCAGATAGGATTTGCAGAGGGAAGGGAGTGAAGCAATAGCTGTGCTACCCAGCTGATAGCTGACTGTCTCACCTGGGAGCTACACAGGCAAGGGTCAGCCCCCAAGTGCCACAGTACACAAATGAAAACAATTTTTGTTATTGCGCTCACAGAAGTGGAACATTGCTGGCTAGCAAATGGTCAACACAGTATGTTTGTGTGTCAGGAAACAATGGTCCAATTATAAGTCAAGTACTGGCCTAGGAGTTAGGATAAGTTATATTCTGTCATAACTTTATTTGCACACCACTAGATTTCTATGCTTGTTTATTAAAGGCTGCAAGTAATTACATTTGCTCTGATGCTCATTAAATGACGATCCCCAGCAATTAATTGCTGCTATAATCCTTTTTATATAGACAGCTGTAAAAGCTTCTGCTGTTCATACTTCCCTTAAGAGTGGAAGAACGACCATGTTTTACCATGATTCACTCAGATGATGAGATGAATGAAAAGGTATATTAACATACACATTTGCTCATAATATACTATATTTGGGTTTATCCACTGTTCCATCCCTTTTTTCTAAACGGTTTCTGTGGTGAACTTTAAAACCCAAAGCTGCCTCAAAGCCTCAGGACTTGCTGGTTTCTTAGTGTGCCACACTCATCCATCTGGGAAGGGCTTAGCTTGACAGACAACTCCTTTTCTCACTCATCTTCTCCATAATCGACTGCTTGCTTAGACCATAACTCTTGTGCTCCACTTTCTATCACACATACTCTAGTCCTGCATGCCTGCCAGCGTGACCGCCGGTGTTAAATATATACAAAATATGGCTCATTTGAAATGTTGGCTACCCCAGGTGGTTGTTCTAGCTGTGCTGAATTAATAGAAGTCGGGTGCAGAGATGCTTTTCTCTCAAACTACTTAAGCTACACGTGTGACCCAAAACACAGCACATAAAAAATTCATACGTCTTATTTTTAGAGTTTTGTTCAATGTTTTTATCCCTTTGTTGTTCCCACGCTTCATCTCACATCCCAAAAGATGGTGTAAATGTCATGGTAATGACATGCTTTTTGGTAGCCATGAGGATTAGGAGGTGTCAATCATTTCTACTACTTGGGGATGAATGAATTTGGATGGAAGAGCAAACAAATCCCTTGTTTTTGTTGTCCTTTTTGCATGTCACACTGACCTTTTTATGTGCTTTATTACTTTTAGATACTTTGGAAATTAATGAATGCAGTCAATTATACTGCTCCCCACTTTTATTGAAAAATGTTTCTTTGAAGGATATAGAAAATATAGGTAAACAGAACCTAATAAGGGATAGTAATACTTTCGACACACCATATTTCAAAGAGGAAGCTCATACAAAATATTGTTTTGAAAAAAGCTCTTGGCACGTTTTTGAAGTTGGTTCAAAAGCTGCCCAACATCAAAAATCCTTTCTATGCATCCCTGGAGATAAGAGTGAGTAATTCATTTGTCATGCTAAATCAAAGTGATGATCCTAACTTTAATATCTGTGATCTATGGAAACTCTGAAATCGATTTGTCAAATGTCTCATGTAGTCTAAATTGCTATGATAATGTCATTGTGGAGGAAAAGGCACATGCTTAAAACTGTCATTGTCATGCTGTGTTTATTTTTTTCTCTTGAAACAAAATAGTAACTTCTGTTTTCTCTGCAGTGATAAATGTATAATTCAATCCCAAGCTAGTTATTGCAGTGATGGCATTAAAACTAACACCTACAATTAGCCTCTTATGCTGTGACTACAAAATCCTCACTAAGGTGCTGGCATGTCACTTGGAAGCAGTGATACCTAATATCATTGATCCCGATCAAACAGGCTTTATACCAGGGAGGCAGTCGTTTTATAACATGCAACGGCTGTTTAATGTCCTATTCTACTCCCTCGGCCCAGCAGCCGGAGGTTCTGCTCTCCCTTGATGCGGAGAAGACCTTCGACCGCATTGAGTGGAACTATCTGTTTATGGTATTGTTTGGGTTTGGTACTTCATTCACTTCTTGGATTAAATTAATGTATACCTCGCCAACAGCTTCAGTATGCACTAACCTGATCAGGTCCAACCCGTTCGGACTGCAAAGAGGAAGTTGACAGGGGTGTTGCCTCTCGCCATTTCTATTTGACATAGCCATTGAACCTCTTGCTGTGGTGTTGAAAATGTGATAGGATATTCCTGGTATTGTTAGGAACCAGTTAAGACATAAAGTTTCGCTATATGCGGATGATCTCCCACTCTATATATCCAATCCAACAGAATCAATCCCTAGACTTATTACAACTATTCGGAAAACTATCTGGCTACAGACTAAACCTCTCTAAAAGTTAACTTTTCCCTATTAATCAACTGGCAATTTTCGTCAATTATAGCAATCTTCTCTTTAAATTGGAGCCCCAGTCCTTCACGTATCAGGGTTACACAACAATACAAAGACCTATACAACTGCTATTTCAAACTGTAGATAGAGTGCACAAAACAGGTTTTCCAAAAATGGTCTGCACTCCCTGTTACACTGGCAGGCCGAGTAAACACGGTTAAGATGACAATCTTGCCTCGATTCTTATATCTATTTCAGATGATCCCCATCATATTAACAAAGTCCTGGTTCAAAAAGTTGAATAGTAATATTACCTCCTCCTCCGCCTTTTATTATAAATAAAGTTCACAAAAATACTAACCTCTACAGAATGTGAAAAGGTGGTTAAAAATGCCGCTAGCCCCCCCTGCAACCATATCTGCCAGATAATAAACTTAAATCACCGTAGGCCAACACAGACAAAAGGCCCTCATCAACACCTTACATTTGGTTGTGCTCTTCAAACACGGTAAATGCCGTGTCCTTGCTGTACCAAAATAATATAAAACACCTTGTTCCTGACTCACCACCCCTCCTCCTACGAGTTCCTCCAACTCCAACATGGTACTGAAGCCCTCCAGTTTTCCATCGCCCCCTGTGAATATCCAAGCTGTCGGGGCTGACTGGGCTGAATGTTTTCTTGCCAGGGCACAGTTGGAACAGATCCGGCCTCCGGGCCACATATACTGCTCCACTCTAGCCCCTGCAAACAAAGCCTGCCCCGCGCAGCTGTCATCTAAATGCTAAGCGCTTTGGATCGCTACCGTATATTACTTTTGTAGATAGGTTTTTTTCTGAAAAGACTTGTCCTTTTGGAATTGCTGAGCATAAGTTGCTGTTTGAGCAGGTTTTATGATTCATTGAATTTGCACTAAATTATCAATAAAGAGAGCAATTTGTTAATCAACAAGATGCATGATTGCAGAAAACTATATAGGCGAGGCAGGTGTTTTTTGTGTGATTCTTATATTTAAAGGAGTATGAGCTTTTCTTTGCTCAGAGGCATATATTTTTTGGAGCAACAAAGTGTTGTAATGGTTATCTTTCAGATTATAGTATAAGTCCTGTCTGCCAAGTTAATTGCCCATCTGCACCCTTGGGGGGGGATGAGAAATGTGGCTTTACAGGAACATGAGCTAAAACGCCAGTCCCACTTTAAGGGGAGGCACGTTGAGAGACAGACTCCAGACGGGCCTCTTAAACAGTTTCATATCAAATCCACAGACGTACAAATCTCCACAATGATCTGCCAAGTTCCTGCAGAATTCACTGGAGCAGGGATAGCAGAATTTCACACCCCCGTCCGAGCCCCCCGCTCCCCTCCTCTCAGCCATCACTGGACGACGCTTGGCAGCAGAGGCTGATGGCAAACATCTGCGAAAGTCTGTGTGTGTTAGTACGGATGGTTGAATACACTCACCAGATAAAGAACTGTTTGTATGTATTTTGTTTTATTATTTTTGGAGGCATCACACATGGCAGCAGACGAGTCAATTATTCCAACATAAATCTCACAGGGGAATGAATGAAATATGAATGTTGATGCAACATGCAAACAGTTTTAGTAGTTAAAGGCTCTAGGGCTGATGTTTTTAGAATCCATTCTGCAGCCCTATTGGAAGATAAACAAGCAGGAGCAAATTAGTAAAGAAAAGATTATAATGCACTTCCTTCTCAGCTAAATTACTTCCTGTTACTGGCAAAGAGGAAGTAAAGGCATTGGCCTAATTTTCCTATTTTTACTGCGCAAACAATGTTGTGTTTGCATGCTGACTATCTATTGTCAGGAAAAAAACTATGATGCAATGATTCAGCAGGTCCTCTGGATGCTTCTCTGCAGCTGTCAGGGATGTAACTGCTCAGAGTCACCAAAGTCTCTTTTATTTGGGTGTGCTGAGCAATATAAATAATGAAATCGAGCCAGTAATTGGTGGTTCTTGGTAATTAGCACCAAGCTGTCAGCTACTAAAGTTGATCTGATGGTGCTGCTGCAAGGGCAGTAATTACAATTATCTATGGGGGTTGTTGACACAACAATAATCCCATTCTTAAACAGGGTAGGGGGCTTATGTTTGTAGTCCCCATTTCCATCCACAATAATGCAGCTGACATAAATCTCTAAGTATTTTTATTAATGTCCGTCAACCAAACCATTATTGTAAACGGAGAGGGAGACCCCCTGGCCTTGAATTATCTGCTTGGTAACTACGTAAAGCGCTTGTCCATATTTTTCATTAGTCAAACAGTTAGACTTTTACACTTCTGCAAGGGCTGTGACGCCCAACCATGAACAGCATTATCTACCATCTCAGCAGGTTTTCTAATACCCCTGTAATCCTGTCATTTCATTCATGAATACAGCCTGGGTTAGTCTCGGCCTGGGGCATATCTGCCTGCCTGTCTCTGCTCCTCTGTGTGAGAGATTGGATTCCCCAACTCCAGTCCTGCTTCTTTTTACCACACGCACACTAGCACACCTGTTCATGCCCAAGTGTTCGCTCATCTCATGTCAGATCCCCATAGTGTAAATGGGCTGGTCAGACCTGATGATATATAGGGTAGAGGACAATGGCACCGTATACCACATAGGGGATAATTCCGAGTTGTGGATAATAACTCATCCTTGCTGAAGTAAAATTCTGCTCATCTGGCTCAACACTTACAAGCGCAGCATTTGCCCCGTGAGATGAAGACAGTGAATGGCCTCAAAAGCAGAGTACCCAGGTGACATTTCCTCTTCCTCCTATCATGCAAAGTAATGAACCTGCCGGAGATTCTCATGACGTGTGCAAGAAAGTGTGGACCATGATTATTATGTGAGTGGAAGGGGGCAGCTTGGGATGTGAGGGTGAGTAAAGGGTAGACAAGTTGCTGTTTTCCACGATACAGTAGCACACATTATGCATTTCGCCTTTGTGGCTTTGTTGCTTGAGGCGTGATTTAAACATATTGTGAGGCATAGAAAATGGCCTTTTCAGTAGGTTATTTATAGTGAAGACATATATTCATTTGATTATAATAAAACATCCATTACAGTCTGAGTGAACAGCATGGGGAGGTGAGGCCGACAGAGTGCAGCTCAATGTAATAACAATTGTGCGTCTGCCCTAAATGAGCCAAGGAAAAGAGCGGGTTCCTGTAGATATTAGTTTCCTTTTGTAGGGGTGCTCAGATCTGGCGATATGCTTTGTGAGGAGTAATAAAGAAATATATCTGTTTTTATTGTGCCTTGGCGACAGTGTTATGTTTAGAACTAGTATAAAGAGCTGGAACATCGTGTAAAATGATATTATGGTCCATTAGATGGGGGCCCGAGCTAAGCGTCGCTAGCGGTAACCGAGGACTGGGGGTAATGGGGCCGCGGCGTATTGTCTGTGATCTGCTCTTTCACTTCTCACTGATTGAATCGTCTACATCACTGGCACTCCATCTCCTGGGGAACCGGAGTAGGCGAGGTGATTTTGGCTGAAAACATCACTCTGTCAAACCTGGGAGATAAGAGAATAGGGTGAAGGAATTGGAAGAAAGGCGTTCTGTAAAATGTAAAGAAAAAGGTGACGTTCAGGAACTATTGCTAGAAAGTGTGAATGATGAGCAATGTTTCATTTTGGAATAGAAATAATTGTATCCTTTATTGCTGCACATAGGGTCTTTTGCAACAAAACGACAAACATGGTTTATTTTAGTTAGATTTCTGATTGAGAACAGGGAAATAGATATGTTCTCCAACTCTCCTCATTTGGTTTAGGCCTGCCTATGCTGCTGTACAGCTTTAACCAATGCTCTTGAGGTTCTTAGTACTGTTAATTTTGTCACCTATTTTTAATTTAGTCTTAGTCTTGTGCCAAATGTCCTTGTTAGTTTTAGTCTTATTTAATCATTCACATATGTTAGTCAAGTTTTAGTCAACTAAAAGTCTCGTCATTTTTAGTCTAGTTTTAGTCAAAACATTCGTCTTTTTAAAAACAAATTATTTCTGACATTATTTCTGATAACCATTTCAGTCAAGTAGTGTTTCACACATCTCAAATATTGGTTAAATGTCATAAATATCTGACAAAATTCACTTGTTTAATGAATGCAACTTTGTTAAACGCGTCTGGTTTTATATTGAGCCTCTTCCGTCATGCAAATACAATTGTACACAGACACATGTTAGATAAGCGCCAGGGCTCCTGGGCTCTACAGCATGTTGTTTTGTTGCCAGCAGTTGCATATATTTCTCTAACAGCTCTGCAAGCTGTCAAAGAACAGCTTCGCCAGCACTCCTTTCCTTGCCCGGGGCCGGGGCACATCGCTACATGCTGTAGCGGCTTCTGCAGCAGGCTAAACCAGGCTTCCTCTTTCCCTCCCTCCCTCCCCTTGCCCGGGGCCGGAGTACATTGCTACATGCTGTAGCGGCGTCTGCAGCAGGCTAAACCGGGCTCCCTTCCTCCCTCCTTCCCCTTGCTTGGGGCTGGGGCACATCACTACGTGTTGTAGCGGCTTCTCCAGCAGACTGAACCGAGCTACTGCCTCACCCGCCCGGGCCACATCGCAACCTGGATGTGTGACGGCTAAAAAGGTGATATGCCGAATCTCTAGATGAGCCGCAGCCGAGCCGTGCCTGATTGGACTTAGTGGGGGGAAAAAATACTGTGAACCAAACAATTGGCCTGTTTGGAACAGGCACACGCTCTAAATGGTCACTGCACTAGTTCTATCTCCATGATGAAAAAGTAAAGACAATTGTAGACAAAAATGAAGAGAGATTTTATCTTAGTTATTTTATCTTAGTTATTTTATGCAAAATATTTTAGTCTCATCTTTTTTGTCAGCAACAATGCATGTTAATTTAGTGTTAGTCAGCATTTTTGGACATTGGTGCAGTCTCGTCTTTGTCATGGGGAAAAAAAGGTTGTTGACAAACACATTTAGTATTGGCTGACAAAACACTAGATCTTAGTCTCCTGACCATCTGTACAGTATGTCTGGTCTGGATCTATACAGAGCTGGCCCTCTACTGATTGGAATTTCCCAAGTGGATATTAATGGAAGGGGTAAGGATCTTATTAAGGTGCTGTTCAATCTGGCAGAACCTATAACATGCCCTTCCCTTAGGACCCACTCTCACTCAACATACTGTAAGGAGGGGTCTGCAATGGCTGAGAAGCAATAAATTACCATGCCTAGCTTGAGACTAGTCTGCAACCAGAACCCACAAGTAAACTGAGCTTCACCTCCAGTCCTTGTCAGCCTACACCCTTCCAGTGTTGAATAGGCGAGCCATTGTGTTGAGAGGCATAGTTTATCTGCTCTCCTGCGGAGCCAGCATGGGGGCTCAGGAAGTAATCTGAACCAAGCAGGCAAAGAATTCCAGGCATCCTGAATGAAACCAGATGTGTTTTTTTGTTCACTTTGTCTCCTGCATGCTTTTGGTGACTTGCACAGAAGATACAGTTACATACATGATACAATGACAAAACTTCTGCAGGGCAATCTGGCTTTCATAACAGAAGTAGATGATATGATAAGGAAATAGGATTTGCCAGACATTGCCAATGCAGGCATGTTTATGTTTGCGTGGCCCTTCCTCCCGCACACAGATTACCAGTCAGATTGTGTTGCTCCTACATGTTTGTACATGTCAGGCTGTTTTGACCCAGATATGAGCAACACACACATCTCTATCAGCATGTCTTTGATTGCCATATCTGAACTGCCCAATTCTTTCTTGCATACTTGACTGTTTTTGTTGTTGCATTTTGTGATAATCCTCTTTAGAGCCGAATCGAAACCTACAAGGAGGGGCAGCACAAAAATGTGTTTGAGACTATATTCTATTAATTTGCATGCACAAAAGCAAATTACTAGAACTGGGACACCTAAATAAAATTTAATTATTGTTGTTAATTATACCCGCTAAAATATGTCAGCCAAGAAAAGATATACAGGTATTTACATATCTGATTGCCATCTGACCTTTGTTCTATGTTATGTTTTTTTATTTCATTTTTTAAAATTCTTTGTCAAAATTAAAGTGTTAAAAAATGGTAAACATCACCAGCTGGTTTCTGGCATTACACCCACATTGCGGAAGTGTTAATCCCCAGGCTATGCTATATCATCAAAGGTAAGGGTGTTCATTGGCTGGGGTTATTGCTGGCAGGAATGAGTGACGTGCTTGTTGCATGTTTACATGTAGGCCCATATCAGCCATCACCACAGGAAATGACCAGCCGTTTACTTTGAAGTCACAGCAGAGTGTTTCATTATTTGTACTATCTCCAGAGACACGAGGAGTCAGACCCCCTTACATTGCTGATACTATGCACTCACCCTCCGCTGCTCCCCACTCAGATCCTTGCCACCAAATGCATGTTGGAATGCAGAACAAGCATCTATTAGCATAGAGTATGGGAGTGCTGGTTACCACAGGGCATAAAACCCACTACCACCCCTTCCCTTCTACACTCCACACTTGCCTGAAAAGGCTGAGAGGGCATGTGTAATTGCATTTTCTTCTCCCTGTGCAGAAACTCAAACCCAAGATAAAGGCAATCCTAAGATTTCCCAACCCTGGCCTATCCTTCCACTTCCTCTTTCACAGTTATTCCCACTTGCCTCACCGCTCACCTCCACCCCCCTCAAACCTCCACTTCCTTTCCTTGCGCTCCTAGCATGTCAAAATGTGTGCCGTGCGGAGATGAAATTAATTGGATCACTGTGTAGAAGTGTTCAGCCCCCCATGGCGTGCCGCTGTGTGAGGTAGGATTGGCACACACGAAGAACTTGCTGCAAGACCAAGAATTGCTTTGCTGCCAGTTTGTGCCAAACTGTCTTTTCTCTAGTGGTCCATACAATATGTATATGTACAACTTTCAGAGCGAGGAGGCAGATGTGTTGTTTATCTGCCAGTAGGGCACATGCCAAAGCAGCATGTCTGGGTTGGGTGTGGTTGAAATCTGGGTTAGGAAATCCCTTGTTGAGGTTATTATGCAGTAATGCTAATTAAGCTTACCAAATGGAAATGCTAACCCATGTTTTAATCAAGCATCACAATTTACAATGACAAAATCCTAATGACTAAATATCTAGTCTACTAGCACCAGGACTACCTGGATCATGCGTATGTTAATGCAGGTTTTTATGAGATACAAAATAGTAGGCTACAGTTCAAAATGCTTTTAACTCTAAACATTTTTTTGAAACCTGTGCCAATGCAATACACAACTGTCTGTGTCGATACCATAGCTTTATCATCAACCTCTTTTTACAGAGAACCCCTTTTTCATTGAACAAAATATACCAAACTTCTCAGTGCAGCATAGTTTTATGTTTTTAACGCAAGCAGCATTAAGAGAATTGAAATTACAAAGTTCCAGGGGGCTCTGCTGGCCAATGGGTTTAAGGCTATGACCATAAACTGCATCAACCACAGTGTCGGGTCTAGCAGGGATCCTTTGTTGCATGTTGTTCCCATCTCTCTACCCTCATTTTCATCTCCCTGCTGTCAACCATCTAATAAAGACATACATGTTTCCTGATTTGAGATGAGCAAATATCTGAGCAAATAATAAAAAGAAAACTAAAAAGCTGACCAAGCATTCGATGCTATGGACACATTTCAGTCAGAACTCAAAGCATTGAGGTTAAATAATCAGTCCTACTGTCCAGCTCTTCCATTATGTGTGTTGTGCTTGTATTGTGTTGTTATAAATGCTTCCTCTGTTCAAAGGTTGCTGTTTGCTCCCCCTTGCTGTCTGATCAGTGCTGTGTGGCTGTACCTTTTTGACTTCTCTGTTTGGCCTTCTACCTCCATCCTGCTGGCTGGCTTTGTCTGATTTATGACAGTATGAAGCTAATGGTACAGAACCAGGATTTGTGTCTGTGGCGTTGTGACTGGACTGGTGCCGGCTCATTGGCCTCCTCACTTATCTCTCTCTCGCTCGCTCGCTCGCTCGCTCCCTTTGGATGAGGTGAGCAACTCTGTTGTTGATCAGCATCCCCGCGCTCCGACTCATTCCTTTTCACCCCTTCCTCTTTGCTTTCCGCCAGAGGAAACAGGCTGCTGGCAGGGGAGCTGACTCACCTTCAGACAAGGCCACCAAACCTTGCCTCACCTTTCATCCCTTTTTATCGTTTATATTCCCCCGGCTGTTGCTCACAAACACTCACATATACACATTTCCGTTCACTCTCTGTCCCTCTATGTCGACACTGAAGACCAGGGCCAGGCTGCGATGCAGGCAGGGGGCCCTGTATGTGGAACTGTGTTAATTAGCAGAGGAATCTGGAGACGAAAACCACGTTATCTACTGCCACAACCCCCCTCTCCTTCAATCCCCCTCATCTCTCTCATTCTTCCTCTTTCCCTCTCTCCATGTCTCTGGTGGTTGCTTCCATCATGCCACTTGTGTCGCCAAGTTTGTGAAGGATGTCGCTGCCAGCTGTCATTTTCATGGATGGCTGCCAACCTCTCCCCGTATCTTACGTCCGTTGTCATTTCCTTATTTATTCCCATCTCTCTCTCTCTTTTTCCCACCTTCCGCCATTTATCTGTTAATGAACTCTGTCTCAAGCCTGTTTCTGCTTTCCGGCATTGTCTTAGTTATGTCGTATGTTAGGTTTTTTAGGCAATGACAGGGCGTTATGGAGCCCTCCTTGGCACATTTGTGCAGTGGTACCAAGGTTGGGCAGGGCGGAGAGCGCCAGGGTCAGCAGACAGTCTGTGGCCGCCTCACCATGCCAGCTCTGCAATCTGTGTGCACTGTGTTAAGTGCAAAGCAGACACTACATTACCCTCTCGACCTGGTGGCGTTTGCCTTCTTCAGTGCCCCAATAAAGGTCAGAAGAGCATGGGGAGACAAAGAGAGCTTTATATATCATCTAAACATCTAAACAATGAGAATCCCAATCGATTGGCAAATTCTGTGCCACCTTTCTCTTTTTCCACCTGACCCTACAAGCAGTCCTGCCATGGTGCTTTTGCCCCTAATTGAGTTCTTTGCACTGTGGGTGATTTTTATTTTATTTTTTTTTCTCTCATTCCAATTGTGAGTTTTAGATAGAAAGAGATAATAAAAGACAGAATCAGCGCACTCGACAAAGTCAATTATTGTACATGTGTTTGAGCCATTTGATGTAGACTATTAAAAGCATGGCTGACGTAGCCCACATAGGCTGCATGTCCCATTTTTCTGTGCATCTAGAAACTTAGAATTTGTCTGTGTGGTATCTTGTCCATTGGTGTATGAATCCATTTGTGTGTCTGTGTGTGTTTTAGGTCCTAGGTAGCCTTACCTCCTCTGGTGTGTGATCCCCTCTTTATTTGACCCTGGCCTCCTATGAGGTGTCCTAGCAAGCCAAGTGTAAAACGGATGTATGCCAAATAATGACATGGACGGACACACACACACACACACACACACACACACACACACACACACACACACAGTACATGTAGAGTGAGTGAGTCATTCCTTTTGTTCACACAGTATAACTTTTGGCTCCAGAGAATTCTGGCTTCATAAATTAATATCACTTGGCCTTTGATTATATCAATTAATCTGCACTGGCAGTGTTTGAGTAAGGACACACGGGACAAGGCTAATTGTCCCTTTTAAACCAGTTGCACACAAAGAATTTCCATGTCATTGGTCATTGTGCTACAAATTTGAGAAAGGCTTTCCTGCTCTCTTTTCCAGAGCTATTTCTATATGTCTTTGTTGTTTTGTGTTTATCTGTTTTTTTCTGTATTTGTCCTTCAACACCACAAGAAACCTCCCAATAGTATTCTAGCCATAGTTATATAGGCTTTTGAGAGTTTTAAATATCCTCTCATTGATAAAATACTTTGATACCCTTGTTAGAGTGTGCCGATTCCACCATTGGGGAAATCAGGGCCGCTTTTGTACACTGAAGCTCCTTGGTGCCATGCTGAGCTGTGATAGTGATAGTGCTTTCTCTCAGAGAAATACAGGAATAGGGACAGTGGCAGCTTCTCTCTGATCTTCTGCCTCTCTCAGAACCATCTGTCTGGTGCTGGCCCGACATTCTGCTCCGCGTATTATTAGCACTTACAAATATATACATTTCTCACATCCAGCTTTTGAGAGAAGTTGTAGCACTCTCTGAGAAATGCTTGCCAGGAGATGGGAAGTGAGAGCAGATAGGGAGCCGGGCAAAGTTGTGGGAGCAATGCCTGCCATTGCTTTATTGACGGGAGGGAGGGAGGGAGGGAGAGAGACGGTTGGATGGATAATGGAAGGAGGGCTGTGGATTGGCTGTGTGATCAGGGTTTGTAATATATCCCAAACTGGCTAATGGAATGTTTGTTCCCAGCAGCATGATATCACAGCAAGCAACATTAACTCTGAATACAGCCTGGCATTTGTGAAAATCTATTATTCTTATTCTTATACTATTCCCCATTAGTGAAGGGTTTTACACAGCACCATTGTAACATCACTAACTTCTGTGATGAAAAGCCTTTTGATACCAACACTAAACATGTTAAAGCACACTTTAATGTGTAGTTATTCCGTGTTTGCCAAATCATTTCTGCAGTTAAAGATGGTGTTGCTCTGTTAGTCACAGATAGAGGTTTAAGAAGTTTGGGGGCATAAGCAAAGTGATATTCACTGATGCTAATAAGCTACATACAGTGTAGCACTCTTCCTGTCAGTTGTCAGTGGTAGGTAAGCTTCTGAGTCGTACAGCAGGATGATTTGGTGTTAAGTCTGTCTGCTCCTTTTTTTTTTTTTTTTTTTGGAGATATCTTGTGGTGAGCAGCTTTTATCCAAGGCTTCCATTTCTCTTTAGAAGCTGGTGACTAACTCTCCTGCCCCTCCTCCTCGGTTCCTAGCTGCTGTGAAATGGAATTGCTTTCTCGTTCGTTAAAGATTTTCTTGTCGCTGCCTCGTACTACTCCAGGAGTGAGATCACTTTGAATGGCTGAAAGTTCTCAAAAACCTCTGGAGAATTATGGTGTTGCAGCAGCGGTGTGGGGGCGGATTGTGGAGCCAACATAAATAAAGAAAATTGCTTTTTTCTTCTATTTTTCTGAATTAAATCTGTTTGGGGGACTTTTTTTTGACAACACACAAATTAATTCTGGAAAGTTGTCGCTTTACATTAAAGCATGAAGTGGCCTGCTGGTGTAAGGGAAAGCAATCCCTTTGTAGTTGCCATGGAAGCAAGTGTGTTGTAGCATTAGGCACCAGCTGTGATGGTTCTGGTAAAAACTGCTGCCCACCTATATCCTATAGGCTTTTTTTTGAGGCGAGTGGTTTCCCTTTCAGATCATTCGGCATTCTCTTTGAGAACATTTTTCCATTTAGGAATTGTACTGGTATTTATAAAACATTGTTACCATGTATGGCTTACCCCCAATCCTTTCATGTGATCTCTTCTTCACACTTTAAGAATCAACCAGCAGAGGATAATCTGCATCTGCTCTGAATAATCACACTCTGCTTAAATTATGTTACTCTAAGCAGTTGTTTGCAGCTAAAAAGCCTTAGGGACTTCTCTCACACCCCCCCGGCATCCTCGATGGGTTCCTTCTCTCCTGCACTTGCTCCTTCCTTTCAGTCAAACTCTCATCAGTTCCATCTGCCCCAAAAACAACACTGCTCCACACGTCTTCCATGCCCTGGCACCCACAGTGTTCGCGTACCGGTGGAGCATTGCTCGGGGGTGTGTGCAGCGCCAATCTTAATCACATTGGGTGAGCACACCTGTGAAAACAGATGTCCACCGGGGCTGGCATGCTGTTCCTCTTTAGGGTGGAGCGTCTGCGTATGGCTTTCCACCACTCCTGCTTCTCCCTCCCCTCCTCTGCTCAGAGCTTCTCAGGTCCCCAGCCGAAAGGCATGGCCCCAACACTGAGACAGGAAGGGTACACAGCAGCATCAGGCATGGGGCAGGAAGCACTGGCCCCCAGGCTTTGCCCCCTGCACTGTTTATTTTAATATTAGTCCTGCTTACAGATGATAATGACAAAGATACTGAGGTCCTCTTACTACTAATAGATCAGACATGTTGATATAATATGAAGTACAAAATCAATTTTAAAAGAATTTGAAGCTGCTATCATCCTTAATCAATTTTGGAGCCCTTTTTATGAGAGAATTTGATAAACACCAGGTGTTAACCTTTAAAATGAACCTCTCATATTACGAATGGCTCTCAGTCATAAGACTGGGCTTACAGTGTTATTTGCCATATAGCATAGCATAAGTATGGGCATGGTAATTTCTCCATAGGTTTACGGTAGGTGCTTTATGATGGCATTAGCCAACACAATGTTGTGTTTTGTATAATTGCATCCTTAGCAGATAGAAAGCATCTTTTGAAGCCATGCCACATACTGTAGCTGGGCTTTTGTCTACAGGCGTTTGGAATAATGTACGCTGTTAAAGTGGTTCACCATAACTACTGACGTTAATGAGTTAATTAACAAGACAGAATGAGCTGTATTAGTGAATTTTAAAAAGGCAATAAACGCATCACTAGCCTTGGTAGAAAAGGAGTATGTGATTTCTATCCAGCTGCGCTTTCCTATTCGCCAGTCTAAAAACTCATCCATTTCATACTGCCAAATCCTCCTGGCTTCCCAGTTTCATAAAGGTACCCAAGTGCCCCACCTACAGTGACACAGAGGTGGCCAAAATCAGGCAGTCTCGCCTGTTCATGCCAACCCATGCTCACATGAGCTGATCCTTTGAAGGGTCGGTTCACCCAAATTACAAAAACCTTATTTCTCACTTAAATGGCATGGTTTTTTCTATTCATGCAAATAGTTTTTATTGTATATTTATTATATATTATTTAGTGTTTTGTGAGATTTCTGCTGCCACCCGAGTGCAGTGGAGGTGAAGGGAATTTTATGTGCGGTGCTCACAGCAGTGAAAAATTACATTTAATAAAAAACAAAGAAGAATCAACAGCAGTGTGTCTTTCCAAAAGAAGTGTCACCGTTATTCTGGATAAACCACCAACCTGACTGTGAGCCGTTTCCATCAAAACTACTTTCTGCCTGTAATATTAATACTGTTAACCTCTCAAATTAAATTTTTACCTTTATTATAATAGGGTGGAGGCAGAAATCGGAGAGAATACAAAAACTGTCTGCATGGCTTGGTACCACTACAGCCAAGTGAGAAAATGTTTTTTAATGATTGGCATGAACTGACCGTTTTATAATTTTGCATTAGGACATGTGGCACACCCACACCCACCCATCCCTGTTTTAGTCTCCGTCCACCACTCCATCCTCTCGTCCATCCAGCATTGATCCAGGCTCTTATCACCACTCTGATCCCTGTGTTATTTCGGGAACATAGGGATTGGTTAATGATCTGTTGACCTGATCTACCGATCTGTACAGTCGACCACAATGGACTAACTACTCAAGAGGAACCTGCAGGGCACGCACTCTTCTCTTGTGTACTCCCACTCAACTCGCGCCCTCCCACCTCTTCGGCATTCAGTCTTCCTGCTCTTTGGTTCCCTGCGTAACCCCGGAGACATTAGGTCTTAATGTGCTTTAAGCATCAGGTTGTAAAGTGGTCTATGAATTTTCACTATCTAACAGTGTTGTTTCTATATCACTGCTGATGACGGCTCAGCTAAATCCTCTCTGTTTTTATTTAACTTAATTTCTGGGGGTATCTAAGTTACTGACCATGATTTGTTCAGCATCTCATGTCTGGTGTGTTTTTAGAGAGATTGCCTTATTTAAACTGTGACTTTTAAGCTCCCTGCAACAGGCTTACTCCATAATTGAATCAAAAATAAGCCACCAGAAGGAGTTGAACTTGAAATGGGGATGTGTGATATGCGCGCTTTACCCACCTTAGTTTACCCTATGTTCGACAATAGCTTCTAGTTTTGACGACCTTAACCTAAAGAGAGCAGATTGAGGGGAGCCTATTTTTAGACAGCCTGGTGTGTAAACATATTACATATGTATAGTCTTACAAATGTGAAGAAACCACTTAAACACCACCGACACGCCTGATTGGATCTTGCCCTTGTCCGGTTTGCATTGTGGCACCTTGTGCAGCGCTGCTGCAGTTGTTGCGACATGTTGAGCTCATCATGGGTGAGATCCTCAAGGATTTGTAAGACACTAATAAATGACTCTACTGTGTTTTGATGCATTTGTAGGGATTTGTTGGTGATTGTTTTTTGGTCATGCTCACAGTTCAGCTTAGAGATGGCAAGGATGGCTAGTCAGTCCGCCTGCCTGTCCTTGACAGCTTCTTGCCAGATTTCCATTAAATTTGGTATGGATTTTTACAATCCCAAGAGAATGATTCATAATCATTTTAACTAACCTTTCATCTTCTGCCACCATCTGGTAAAGCTTTCTGCCTTAAACAGCACTTGAAGTAATGACAATGTATTTTAACAAGCTGGATTTACTTTAAAATTAGGCCCAGTGGATTGGCTTTTTTATTTTTATTTTTTTGGTTTCATATTGTTAAGGAGCCTTCCACTTTTCAGTGATGGTGTTGCTAAGTGAAAGGTTGTTGGGTCACTAGGAGCATTTGGACCTATTCTCTGGTACTGTGCATTTAACATTGTAGGCAAGCTTTGTTGCTGTACAAACAACACAATGTGATGTGGTGCAAAATAAACAGTGGAGGCGGCCTCTAGCTCACCCAGTAAGAGTGTTCTCCCCATGTAGAGTCCTGCAGCGGCTTTGAATCTGACCTGCGACCCTTTGCTGCCTGTCATCCCCCATCTCTCCCCTCCTTTCCTGTCTATCCACTGTCACTAATAAAGGGAAAAGCCCCCCAAAATAATCTTTAAAAAATAGTGAAAGTGGTCCAGACAGGGCAACCTTACTTGGGTTCAAAACTCCTACTGTTCTGCTAATTTGTGTGCATGAATTAAAAATGTAGTAATTTGTGTGCTAATTCCTGAGCACAAACTTCCAAAAATCTTACTCCTAAAACCTGCCTGTGTTCAGACAATTTAAGCTGCTCTCTCAGGATGAGCCACCAAAAAGTGGACTACCACATGTAAAATGGTCAGTGTTCTTTTTGGTTTGGTTAACTTTTTTCCTATCCTGATGTTTAATTAAAACTGCGGTAGCAGTTTGGTCACAGATCTTTGGTTTCTTTTCTTGTTTAATCACAATCCTTAGCCCCTCATGTTTATTAATATGACTTGTTACTCATCACATCCATTAACAGTTAAATTAAGGTATTCACACCTTTGCATAGGGCCATGTTAATTATGGCTGAAATTAACTTCAGGTCTTTTCACTGTAAAGCGTATCAATTGTTTTTTCCAAGATTTTTAAATATGTCAACATCTTGCAGTTACTGACTGTATGAACTAAAACCACAATATGTTTTATACACCATTAGTTGTGCAGCTAGTTGAGACACACTCAATGCAGATCGTGAGTGGTTGCACCTGTGGGTTTGACTGGTCGCACAGATTCCATGATGTGATTGTAAATGGTGACAACCACACTGTATGTGGCGTTATGTAATTAATGTGGCTGCGATCGATATCAGACAACTTTCAAGCAGCTCAATTTTACACTTGCTGCAGGGAACAGATGGTACTTGCTGATAATGTTGCTGGAGGTGGATCCATGGCGGAGAAGATACACAGAGGGGTGACCAGATTCTCCGGAGCACAGGAGGAAGGAGAAAAGAGGTTAAGGAGCTGTGTAATACTTATACACAACCTGCATGGATGAATAATTTACTAATAAGATTTACGCAATGAATAGTTAATTGCACATCAGTTCTGACATGCCTACATACACATCACATTACCTCATCCAAGCTCTAGTTTCATGTATACACAAACAGCTGCAGCACAGTTGCCATGTACAATGATCTTGGTACTGTTATCGTTAACACCAATGCTGTATGTAGCTGGAGGGCATACATTTGTGTTCACACTGTTTTGAAGTAAAAACATTCCAGTGGCATTCAAATATTCAAATATACCCACAGGCTTCCTAATGCCTCAGCAGCAAAGTGCGTTAACATTGTATTTTTGCTTTCTAAGGCTGAGAGGATTGAAGGTTGAAAAATATTCAGGGTGCAAAAACTTGTCTGGTCTATTATTGATAGGCCTTGGCATTGCATTGATGGGGCCTGGGATCTATGTGGGAATAGTCCTCTATCTACACCTCGTAAATCTCTGTCATGTCAGGTTGAATCTCCTCAAACTACATGTCCTGGGGGAATGGGGGAATAAAAAAAACCCACCCCTCTGTTGAAAAGCATGTTCTTGGAGCCCATTCCTGCTCTGGGATTCCTTTTGGGCCCCTGTGATTACAGTGCCTCAGCCAGGCTGTGTTTGTGTGCATGCCTGTCACCCAACGCATGTGTGTATTTCCGTGTCAGAATATATGCTCCAAGTTTTGTGTGTGTGCTGTAACTCGAATGACTCACTTAGAGCTAAAGTGAGGGATAAAAAAAATCTTAAAACAAGTCTGGACACATCTGGTTATGATTGGCAGGAGAAAAAGGGCCCTTGTGTTCTGGGAACTGGCAGCAAAAGCCTCACCCAACCCAGTACAACCCAGCCCAATACAGTACAGAACAGACCCAGCCAACACTGGGGGGAAAAAAAATAGCAACTGCTCCTATTCACCCCTCCCTACTTATCCTGACTCTCGGCCAATTCTCATAATCCAGCAGCAAAGCCCCTGGCAGCATTTGTTTTCTATATAAACACTGCTCAGACTTCTCCCATTTCTTCCATTTCAATATAAGAAAGTAGGGGCTGCCATGAGCCAGGTGTATACCCAGAGCACCATTACGTTTGGCGGCAACTCTTGTGTCTGGGATAATGATGCCCCGGGGGGTGAGTGTGTGCCTGAATGTTTGCTCATCTTGCCACCTTAGTGGAAGTAGGAGGAGGGAAAATTGCTATGGGCAAGCGATATATTGAAAGGCATTTCATGGCGGGTGCTAAAATGGGTTATTCTTCCCTCTGTTTGAATTTTCAAGTTAAAGGTGGGAGGGCTGTACGCAGTTTGTGCGTAAAGGATGGCACACCGCAGGTTAAGCACGGCAGCAAAAGACTTCTCTTTTCAGTCAAGCGTAACTGAGAACAGTGGCAATTAAAAAGGGATGCCAGTGTTTACAGCGGCCACCTCGAGCCATTGTTTGTTCTGCCTAGTCTCATCGCGCTCATGATTTGGACCGACGTTTTACCTGTGGCACATCAATGTGGTACTGGTTTAGGAGATAACCTGACTGGCTTCTCCCTGGTGGCTGCAGCTGAAAACATGCCCTGTCACCTCAGAGAATCCAGCCCTAATTCAAATGGAGCGTGTGCGCTTACCCTTCTGAACCTCCAGCCCTCTGCTTGGACACGGAGGCAGTTGAACTCCAGCTCTAGCTACAGAGAGAATATCATGGCTTCTGTTATTGTGCCTCTAGTGCTGCAGGGACTATTTTCTGTCCTTATTAAGCAGGCTGACTGGGCAACAAGCCTGGGTGTGTGGGTATTCTCCATGTACGTGACACTGATCAGTTTCGGGTGTGTGTGTGTGTTTGGAGGCAGGCAGACAGGAGGCCTGAGGCGCAGCATTGAAGCCAGAGTGCTACTGGTGTTTCCACACATGCCACAGATCCAGTGACCCTCACCAGCATAATGACTGCAGGGTTAATTCCCTGGGAGTGGCCTGGCCCCTCAGAGAGAAGAGATGAGCAGAACCGTGGCGAGGAGGGCGATACAGCAGGCTTTACAATGTGCTGTAGCTCTTATTCTTCCATGTAACACAGAGTTACTACCCCATCCTTACTGATGGGATTTTGCAAGCTGCCAATAATCCACTGGCATTGTGAGAAGCATCCCCACCCTTGCTGTCTTTCTGTTTCTCATTCTCATGGATTTCTGAAGCTAAAATAATTTTTACACAAATGGGTAAAACGCTGGGAGAGAGGGAGGATTGTTTTTCTTTTTGGCTCCCTAAATCATGGCTGAAATGTTTGAGAGAGGGTTTTCCTGGCACAGAGCAAGAAGTAGAATTACAAAGTGACAATCTCCTACTCAATCTCTGAGGCGCTGTAAGATGAGGCAGAAATGCCAATTTCCCCGCCGCATTAAATGATTTGCAGGGCAGCATTTGAGTAGGATTGTTCATGGGGCGCACATGAGAAATCAACCATTTGCATGACATTTTCTTTCTAAAGATGGAGAGAGATGTTACGTGCCGTTACCATTTTCCTCTGTCAGCACTGACACTGTCAGGGAAATTGTTCTCATAAATAGTGTTCTTAAATCAAACGGTGTGCACAGGAATGTCCCTGAATAATACCTCCAAGGCCTGTTCACTCTGTTTGTACCTTTTGGTGTATTTACTTTCCGTTGCTGTAAATCATTAGTGCTGCATGGCTGTGAGAACCCTGTCCATTAGTTTTCAAAGTGCACTGTAATGAGATGGAGGAAAGAAAAGTAGAAATGGAAGGTAGTGTGAAAACTCTCAGTTGGATTTGTACCTTTTTGATTTTCAGTCTCTCCAAATCCCAATTCCTATCTGGAGTGTCTGCAGTTTGTGTTTTGTGTGTTTTTGTGTTGTAAATGGATAAGAAAGGCTGCCAGTTCGATCCGGTGGGTGAGAGAGAGCGCATGTGTAAGCAAGTGTAAGCATGTGTGTGGAGAGCAATGGCCTCACTCCCTGTTGTTACATAATGATGAGATATTGAGTGTGTGACCTGGTACCACTTTATCTCACTATGCACAGATTGCATTCCATAATCTAATGAGACAGATATTCTTTAATGGAAATCCTGGACAGGGTCATGATTGCCATGATAAAACTTAAGGTCACACTTCACATTATACAAGGCTGACTGTCAGACTCTCATACATACGTAATAAGCAGGCTTGTTATTCCTATGGAGAAAATACTGTAATCAGATGCATCATATTTCTTTGCTTATTAATAAAGTAAAAAATAGTTGGTGCTGACAGTTGTGGTGCAATGACAAAAATCATGCCACTAAGTTGTTACTAATACATCTATGCATTGTGAATGCATGGGGGACAGAGAGGCACAGATCAGACCCAACAAGTACAATATGCAGGAAGTGGCTGCTTTAAAATGAAAGTAATTTATGAAAATTGGTCATATAAATGAGGTCAGCACAAATTCTGGCACTGTCTGGGAGCTTGCTGCTGCTGCCTGAAGATAGAAGCCTTATTGCCATAGCGAGTCTTGGACATGTGGCCTGGGAATTTGCTAGCTTTGGTACTATGTGAGATTTTCCACTCGCATCCAAAACAAGAAATAAATGACTGCATAAATATTTTTTCTTACCCAAAACCTTTGTCCGCTGGTAATTCCTACATGAAAATTCTGTCAACATCACAAGCCTGTGTGGGAAACCTTTCAATTCAGCTTTTATGTTTAATGAATTGTTTTGGGGAGCAGCCATGTTAGATTTTGGTCAATTTTTGAAGAGGTTTAAAGACAACCGAATAAAATGTTGCTTGCAAAGCATCGAACATGGTTGGAGAAGGGAAGCAAACAACATCACAAGTAAAGGCAATGTCAGCACAAACAACTGCATCAGTTCAGAATAAATTCCTCCTATGGATCAACACTGAGACAGAGATGCTGCGACAACAATACCATCAAGCAAAAAAGTATTGCAGACAGACTGTGAATCATCTTAATTGACGATCAACAATATAAACAGTGGGCCTTAATTATGCCTGAATGAAAATAGATCGAGACAAACCATGTGAGTGATACAGCTGGAGAGAGACAAGAAGAATGATTGCAGAGGGAGAATTACCATGGAGATTTGCTTTGCATTCTTTGGCGCCTTTGCCGTTGGAGTGCTGCTTTTGGTTTCAGGGAAGAGAAAGTTTTGCTTTCAGTATTTGGAGTCAGAATTCTCACATACACTTAACTTTCCTCTGTCTGTTTTCCTTCTGCGTTTCTCTCTTTGTCCCTGACTTGCATGCCTTTACTTGCTGGAAGGTTTGTATGCTTCATGCCACAGAGGGAACCCAGCTGCACAGATGTGATGCCTGGCTTGCAGTTTTTAGCATTTGCCTGGAGCAGCCATCCCTCCAGGACCACCGGCCCTGATGAAGAGCTGTAGATGCTCCATTTGGCAGCTTCTCATTCGACATGAGGCTTCTGTCCCAAGACATTCCCCCCCCCTCATCCTGAGTGCTCCTTTGAAACAAAGGAAGCTGCCAGGAGGGGGAATCCATCATCGCTTTGGCCCAGGGCGCTACGTTTAACGTTAACGCCCAAATGGAAAAACGTGCACAGCACAACAAGAGCACAGTGATGTAGGGACCTTCCCCTCCACCATCCATTGAAAAACTAGGAAAGGGACACTCAGCCCACCCTTTTTGTTCTGATTAACCAACACCCTGGAGCTTGTTGAAAAATAATTTACTGTACGTGAAGGTGATTGACGACACAAAAACGGAGTCTGCATGCCTGCCTCATCAGTCCACCCCTACAGACATAGTACTCTCCCCTCAGAGGACAAACATGAGTGCACAGACAAACACATTCCCAACACAACCTCACATTGTTTCTAGAGATGTGACACTTAAAGTTCAAAAGAGGCTGCAGGGCTGTTGTAGGCAGAAAACCTCACAGTTCTCAATAGTTAACACGCCTGGAGAAATGTTTCTCTCTTGTCACTCTGTCTGATTCGCTCAGAGATATCCTCACCTAACACACAGTGGAAAAGTTGACCTGTTTGGTTCAGTTCAGCGGCATGTATCACAGGGAAAGGAATGAGACCAAAGCCAAAGAGAAGGGTTTCCTTTTTCTTTATTTTTGTGACGTGAAAGCCATACCGACCCACTGTTGTGGATTTAGTACTGTAGAGAAATTAAGTCAAAGGCAAAAAAGGAAGCCTGTAGTGGGGGCATGTAGTCTAATCTGACCTTGGGAGTGCTGTAACGTTTTGTAACTGTTTATAAAATGTTATGTGAATGAAGTGGACACTTCTAGAGAATCATTTCCAATCCACCGTTCCTCCTGATCAAAAGGAAACAAGATAGCTCTGAGTTGAACTTACTTTTCCTTCCTACTGTTTCCCAATTACTGTAGAGTCTTTCAAATATGCACTTTGGCTTGGTCTTGTCTGATGGTTTGAAATGCATCATACTGAGAAAGTGAGGGTTAAGAGAAAGGGTGGGAGAAATTGGTTGTGGACTATCTTGTGTATGGTAGGTGCTTTCCCTGCAAGTGTAATTGGTTGGAATGGTGAATTGAAATAACCAATGTGTAGGGGTGAGAAATGTGCAGGGTCAATTGACTTCAAGACCTTTTATGTGTTCCCTCACTGTTTTTTTTTTCAGTGGCTAGAGCTGACAGAGGAGGTAGCAGTTCATTTTAACATACACAACATAACACAAACACATATGGACCTAACTCATTCAGGTAAATCAAATATCCAATATTTCAGAAAAAAAGGAAAAGATTTGAGTATAGTCCAAAATACATATTGTATTGGCATTAATCATCTCAATACCCATACTATGTATTTATCTCATGACCCTTTGGATGGGCTTGACCCAGAGGTTGGGGACCACTGCAATAAACAAACTGTATATAAAGTACTTAATAATCGTTTCACCTCAACCAGCTACAACAATAAATTATCAATATTCTAGAAATGTAAACCTGTTGTATTGTCTTTAATTTTGTTGGTGTTGGAATAAAAAATAGATTACAAATGTTTTTAGAAATGTAATATATAAGATTATGTATCAGAGCTGCAACCATTAGTTGATTAATTGATTAGTCTGTCAACAGAAAATAAATCTGCAAATATTTTGATACTCAATCGGTTTGGTAATTGTTAAAGCAGAGATGCCAAACACTTGCTGGTCCAGCTTCTAAAATGTGAGTATTTGCTTTATTGATACCTTTACTGTAGGATTTAAAATGCAGAACTTTTAATTTGTATTTTTACAGAATGGTGCTTTTACTTAAGTAAAGGATCAGAATACTTCTTCCATCACTGACGACAAAGATTCATTAGGAGGAAGCAGGAGCACTGTTGAAATACAGACCAAACAAGAAATACAGACCAAACGGAGCCAAACAATAAACAGAGTCCAAGAAAAATACGATGAAACCAGCCTTTTGAAGTGTGATATGTTGCTAGCTGGCCTACCATCTGTTTGAGCTTATCAAAAACTATTGACGTGCATTTTTACTGTGATGTTTTAGTTAGAGGCCTCAGTCGCTGAGCATTGCATAAGCAGAAGGCATTGCGTTGCAATTAACATTCTCAAAAAGCTCCAACTTGCTTGATGCAAACTTGGAATGCGTCACTGCCGGCATCGAGGAAAAACAACAACAGTAGTATGTGTTGTGGATGAGGGAGGCCCTGAAGCCCACTCATATGCTATCTTAGATGTGATACGACAGACGCACATACTGCTTTATTGACAGTGTGGAAGCTCTCCAGAAAAGCAAGACACAAGTCGATGCAATATTTGGTTAGAGCAATTGGAAAGACTGAAAAAGTGCATAAAAAAAGAGCGATCTCTGAGAATGTTTGATGGTTTTTATTTTAAATAACGGTGCCAGAGGGGATTTTGAAAGCATTTGAGTATGTGTTGAATCAAGAGTTGACACCTGCAAAGTAGTTTCTTTGGAAAGAAATGGTTAGATTGGTGTCTATGCCTGGCGTTCTTCCTCAGTTTTGATTTTGAAACTACAATGTATATATAATTTATCTCTTTTGACAAAACTCTTAATGCATTTTTGATGATGTGGAGCTAATGACTATTTTTGGTATTTTACCTTAAAACACCACTCCCTTTACGAGTCGCAAGAGACAAGAAGTAATTGATATGGTTTTTAATTTGTCAGACCCATCCTCTTAACATGCATTAAAAGTGATGAAGTGGAATGCTCTATGGAAGCTGTCATTGCCCTTTTCACAGCGATGATGGTGCAATTATTTTTGCTGGGCAATTTATTTGCTCTATAAGAGAATTTCCTCTATCCTATCTGCACTAGTAGGTCAGCTGGAGCCTCCATGCACCAAATTAAATGAACAGAAGGTAGACCTCTGCAGAATAAATGCAAGGCTTCTTTAAGCATCCTCTGTCTTGAGTGATAAGTTAAAAGAGAAATCGGGGTGAGTATCAGATTAGCTGTAAAAACCCTGCATACTTCAACAATTCAACTTCAGCTGTTTATACCAATGCTGGGTGATTAATTCCTCTTCAGTCTAGCCTGTAAGCTTCCAATTTCTAACCACACATTTTTTTTGTGAGGTTTTTGCTCCTCTGAGGACCGTTTTGCCTTTTTTTATTCTTGGTCTTTAAATAACATGACTAGGCCCTGTACTAAGCCCTGTGGAGCTCCCAAAAAACACAACATACAGTAAGCTATCTACTATCTGATTGTTCTATCCACAAATGTCCACTGACATGGATTATTCCACAATTTTCTGCGCTTGTCCCTAAGTGGAATCCAAGTAAACTTTTCCCCTGTTGGCTTCCAGCATGAATTAAAAAGCAAGGACGTAAACTTGTTTGTCTTATGTTATCTCAGCTTTTTTGTTGCAGTAGCTCTCCCAGGCAGCCATGACAGGATATTGATGGGCCGGTTCTCTCCAGTCCCCTCCATTCCCCCTTTTGCTAAACCATCATTCCCCCCGACCCAGCTCACACCCCCACCATTTTATCCCATCCTGCACACCAATGCCACTTTGCAGGACAGAGAGTTGAAACCCCTGGTGGAGAGGAGCTGTCTAGCTCACTGTCAACTGTCCTCCCCTGCTGCCCCTCCCTTGAGACTGCAAAGTTCAGATGTTAGAAGGGGTGATTGAAAATAAAACTAAACTCAAAGAGAGGAATGCTCCTCTTCTGTGTGCGCTGGCTGTTAACATAACTGAGTGGCTGTCATGCATTTTGTTAACATCAACACTTTTCTTTGGGCAGCCCTGTGGAAAAGGATTGCTTGTTGCAGGGAGGAGATAGTTGTCAGGGCTGTGTTCTTGCCCCGTGGATGGAGACTAGCAGGAGCGTTTCTGTGTGCCTGCTTCATCTCTAAAAGATGCGGGGGGGTGTGAAAATGGTGGCAACTTCTGGAGCAGACTGCTTCCTGCAGATCTGAGCGGCGAAGTGGAAAAACGGGACAATTTATCAAAACTTTACTTCAGACAGCACTTGGCGACTAGTCATTTTTAGAGAGGACCCCATGGCCTGCACAGGGAAAAGTGGTCACGTCAATGCTCTGGGGGCAGCAGAGTTAACGGGCCAGATGGGGAAAAAAGGAGGGAGTGCAGTCCATCAATGCTTGAAGAGAAGATGTCTTTGCTAGCAGGTGAAAGAAAATTGGACTCCCATTCTTCTGTGACTAATGGGAAATCTGTCTCTTAATCACGTAATGCAAAGAGGAAATCAACAACATTAGGACCTTGTAGACCAGAACATTGTTACATTGCCATCTCAGTCTTTCTCTCGCTCCCGAACCACCACACCCTCATATTACAAAACAATGTCACCTTTACCCACCACTCGACATATAAATCGACTGTCATCAGACAGCATGAGAGATTGAGAGTAGCAGAAATACTACCCCTACTATTAGTAAATTAATACTTACAGTGTTGATTAGGGTTATAGTGTTTGGGTCAAATTCCACTCTTTAGTCTGGGTTTGATTGCTTTTTTTTGGATTCGTTAAAGGGGCATGCTTAAACTAACATGAGGGGTTAAATAGCTCCTCAATAATCTTAAAAACCTGCTTTCTCAATCTCATTTTTATTATTAGCAATGACGCCTTAAATGACATCTTCCATTGTTTGTCTATGTCGTCCAACCACGTCTGAAGGCAAAAGTGATTATAGCTGCTGATTATAGTCAACATTCAAAGGCGGTGAGAAAAACCTGCCATCACAGTAAGGGGTAAAGTGCGATAATCTTTCAAATGGCTCACACTTTCAGACAATCTGTCCTTGAAGGCATGTTGCATTAATTTTTACATGTGAAAAGTGACAGAAGTAGTTATTTAAAGAATGAAAAAAGAGATCTTGAGAGAGAAGTTCAAATCCTACCTTGACTTTTCACCTCCACTCACCTGGCCAATCACTGCTAAAATGATTGTCGGATTTTCTGTTTTTGAAAAGCTTCAAAAATAGTCTGACACAGATCTCCCAATTTCAACATCAGAAAGGTTTCAGAGGAGGGGTTTTCAGACACTGTTCGACAATCCGGCAAGCACTGTGTTTGAAGCGTGACTCTTTTAATCTCCCTCAGCTTTTCTCTGATTGTCTCCGTACCAGTCACTCATCTTTCCCCTTTAATTTTACATATTTCTGTCTCGCCACCAATTCCTGTCTTGTCTTCATCCCCCTGCTTGCTCTGATGCTCATCCCCATTTTTTTTTTATCTCTTTACCCTGCCTCATTCCCTCGGGCCCCATCTGTCTGAACTCTGTCCATTTCCAATGCTGACCTCATAAAGACGAAAGTAAGAGGATTCCACTCTCTACGGTGTCAAACGAAATCACACTGCAGCCCTATACAGGATAAAGAGCTTAGATATTAAACATATTACAGCTTTTAAAAAATGTATGTGATGTCCACCCTGTGGTTGTAAGCTTTTTCTTGATTTATGCTTTCCTCCACTGTATCAATGTTACTCTAGAAAATACAAAAGCTCATGTGTCTCTGTCACTGCAGTCTGTCAGATCATTTATTTATAAAATGAGGATGCGCCGCATTTTAGAAAAAAAAAGAAAAGAAAAACGTTTATGAATAAATGTGGCTCCTGCAAATATATGTGTGAGATGGTCATTTCTGCCATGAGACTGATGGGGGAGTTTTTTTTTGTTTTTGTTTTCCGATACAGCAATTTAATGAAAAACTCAAAGACCAGACCGGTAATCCCTGACAACAGCCACGCAATCCCCGATTTGTGATGTTGAGCATGCTGCATTATAAACGAATCCAGGCAGCATACCAAGGCAGCAAACATTGAAAAGATCTGTTAAGCCGTGCAAGGTCATTGCCCTTGAGAACATTGCCTTTTTCTCCCCACTTGTGCAGAACTGTCCACTAAAAACCAAATAAAATGGAAGAGTAAGTTTGTGTTCGCTAGAAAAAGATAAAGTTGATGAGAAAGGAGTGTATTAACATTTGTGATATTTTTTTTTTCCTCTCTTTCATTTTATGGACAGAGAAGTACAACTAAACGTCTCATTCATTTGCAGAGGAAGGGCAGAATTCTGGTACTTTCCCTGCTGTTAAGAATTTATTGTTGCAGCACAGGATTGGATTTAGCTGGAAACAATTGGTCTCTGCCACTGTGACCCCCTGGTGAACTGTGTTTGCAAAGAAAATGCTTCTTCACTCGCAGTGTGCAGCACAGATTATTTTCAGCGCTGGCGATGTCATTACAGGTTTGGTCTGATTTGTTTTGTTAACGTTTGGCTCGGCCAAGGAAACTCGAGCCAGCGCCTGTTTTCCCCTTTTATGTTTAAGACTCTGAGTGCATGTGTCCCACCGGAGAAGTGTGTCTGTTAGCGGTTTGACACTATGACTCACTGAGAATCTGATCCTCCTAAAGCAATGACTGTGGTTACCCTGTCTAGTTTGCTGCCGCACATTTACACAAACACACATAATCTCAACCTCTATACTCTCACGCCTTCTCTTACATTTTACCTACTGATCTCCCTTTCTTACAAATGTTTTTCTTCTTCTTTGTCTTCCTATCAAAAGTAAGAACCCACAAGGGACCGGTGAGAGAAGATTGTCACTCATGAGAAAGCTGGTAGGTAGGATTTTAGGATTTCGCTGCCAGTTGGAAGCTTAGGCCAGATGAGTTTCCCAAGGAGATTGGAACACACTTGCACACATTGACACATATACACACACACTAACTCGCACGTAAATACACGTGTGTGCATGGACCACTTGAGCTGCTGGCTGACAGTGATTATAAACCTTGGGAATATCTCCCACATGTGGCCTCACGCAGCTATCAAGGGCTTCACGCCATGAGCGATCTCACCTCCTGATCCTTGATCTACCATTGCTATGGCAACAATCGGTAACACCCCACCACCGCAACCATGCCATCCCTCCCTCCGCTTGCTCCCACCACTCAGACATGACTTGTCAGGGACTATTTGGGATGTGGATTGTCAGGCCAGAAGCCCGACGCTTCTCCTGCAGAGGTAGAATACAACCACTCAAGAAAATGGGCCGGCTCCACCAGATGCCACTTATTATTAGCATAACCTCCTCTGCACTCCCACAGGTGCATTTGTACAGCTACTTATTTATGTGTGCCTCTTCATAACAGTACATACTTCACCTTGCCTCAACAAACAAGGCTGAATAATTCAGAAAAGTTGTCGCTACAGTGGTGCTCAAAAGTTTACATACACATGCTTAAGTTGACTAAAAAGAGGAATAAAAAAATCATGTTTTGGAAATTTATTTTAATACCTAAATTAAAATGAGGTAAAATCCACCTTTAAGGACACCAATTTTCTTTGTGAATGAATAACGTATTGTAAATAAATAAATGTTCTTATTTAAAATACAGGGTCATAAGTATACATACCCCTATGTTAAATTCCCATGGCAGGCAGATTTTATTATTAAAGGCCAGTTATTTCCTGGATTCAGGATATTATGCATCCTGATAAAGTTCCTTGGCCTTTAGAATTAAAATAGCCCCACATCATCACATACTCTTCACCATGCTTAGAGATAGGCATGGTTTTATTTCAGTTAGACTAATACCTGGTTTGATTTGCATTGAGAGATGATTTTATAAAGTATCCCATGCCTATCTCTAAGCATGGTGAAGAGTATGTGATGATGTGGGGCTATTTTAATTCTAAAGGCCAAGAATCAGGATGCATAATATCCTGAATCCAGGAAATAACTGGCCTTTAATAATAAAATCTGCCTGCCTCTACCAGATGTATTATGACCCTGTATTTTAAATAAGAACATTTATTTATTTACAATACGTTATTCATTCACAAAGAAAAGTGTCCTTAAAGGTTGGATTTTACCTCTTTTAATTTAGGTATTAAAATAAATTTCCAAAACATGATTTTTTTATTCCTCTTTTTAGTCAACTTAAGCATGTGTATGTAAACTTTTGAGCACCACTGTACATGTAGAACCGGGGGAAACGTCACTAGCTAGATGTGCTTTCAGGCCACAGGCTAGATTGTGGCTGGAGAAAAACACTACAGGACATTTTGCCACAGCTAATTCTTCATTGTTCTCTAGGAGCTTACCATTGACTGATGGGAGTGATTGTAGTAGACCTTAACGGTTGTTAATATCTAACAGGGGTACATGCAGAGATGAAACGCTACATGCTCTGAAAAGCCGCCTCCCTCCGACTCTGCTGAAGTGCTTCCCCAGGAGACCATTATGTGCTCTCTGATATGCGGGTAAAAAGCTTTCCATGCCGAGTGTTAAAGTTTTTGCGAAAATCTGTGATAGATGTAGTAGTTTCCAGGATTGTTGTGGAGGGAAGGAGCTGTTCTTTTGGGAAATGTGGAGAAGCCTTTGATGTGGTTGTGTTTCCAAAGTGGTTGATCTGCTGTTTCTGTTTTACCCGTGTTGTCCATAATGTCATTAGGGAAATCATTTTTAGATGTTCTCGAATAATTGTAGCTCTAAGCGCCCATGTCAGATGTTCCTTACTTTGTTATATCTTATCTCCCCTGAGGGCCTGCTTAAAGGTCCCATGGCATGAAAATGTCACTTTATGAGTTTTTTTTTACATTAATATGCGTTCCCCCAGCCTGCCTATGGTCCCCCAGTGGCCAGAAATTACCAATAGGTGTAAACAGAGCCCTGGGTACCCTGCTCTGCCTTTGAGAAAATGAAAGCTCAGATGGGCCGATCTGGAATCTTGCCCCTTATGAGGTAAGGGGCAAGGTTACCTCCCCTTTCTCTGCTTTACCCACCCAGATCATTTGGGCCACCTATGAGAGAGAGACATCATGGCTTTCAAACGAGCAAAGTGGCAGTTGGTCGAGGCCACACCCCCAGCCTCCACCTTGCCCCCCCTCCTCTTCCTCAAAAGCTACAGACTCAGACTAATGGCTGTAATTCTGCACCAAGGCTGAATTTTGGGAAAGAGACTTCAGATATGGTATTAAGGGACCACTAAGGTCTAAATAAAAGCATCCAAAGAGGATCATGTCATGGGACCTTTAACAATTCGTTACCATAGTGCAACAGCAGCACCCACAATACTCCTCCATTAAATTATTACTGAGCATCGTCCCGTCTTTACAGGAAAAAACGTATTGTGCTATAAATTCTGCAGTTTAGACAGTTTTCTTTTTTTATTATTGTTCTCTATGGCAACCAGCTGGTGGATCTGACTCTAAAGACTGTACTTTGCCGGTGTAAATCCACAAACTGTTGCACAAATGCCACAAAAATGAGCTGTGTTGTTTTAGCCTTTATCATGGAACAAATGATTTTTCCACTTTGGCGATTATCATCAGTGAGCGAGACAAAGAGATGGAGCCACCGACAAGAGAGGCAGCCATCCGTTCAAGCACTCACAGGAGAATGTATTTAATTAGTGTAAAGATAGCAGGGGTGATCATGACATCAGCAACTTGGGAAGTTGAGCATTGTCTGTACTTTGCTTATTTGATGAATACTGTGCAAGAACAAAGAAAGGCATATTTCCCCCTTCTGACTGTACCATCCTTTTGATTCTGGTCTAATTGGGTGCACGTTAGCCTCTGGTTCAACAGATACAACTAATTAGGCTCTTGTGCGTGTAATTAAAACGATGTACCATGGCCAAGCTTCCAGCAGGATATGTGTTTGACAAAAGCAATTAAGAAATTAATCACCTGGAAATATCCTTTATCTGTTTTTATCAGAACATCAGACCCGTCTCTGTTTGTTTTTGGAGACAACGGAAAGTCCGTCCTTTTTTCCACCATTTTCTGCATCTGAAAGGGACTCTGTGGTTGCATTGGAACTGTGGAGAATTAGTTTGGATCCTTCAGAGGCTGGCACTTATCAGGAGTGTTGTGATACTCAGGGCTCGGTAACCTCCTTGGAGATTCCTCTTCCTTTCCCTCACTCTCTTTATATTCTCCACTCCTCCATTCTTCCCTCCCTCAACATTAAGCCCTGTATTAAAGATTCATTTGGCACCTATAGTGTATTCAGGATACACTACGCCCCTCCTGCTGCTCTCCTCTTCCTCCTCCTACATTCTGCCCTCTACCTTCTCCCCTCACCAGTTACCAACTCCCTCCCACTCCCCATATCAGTGAATTCCCACTAATAAGGGTACTAAGACTAAATCCTCACAACTCCTCTTTTCACAGCGGATTAGCGTTCTCACCCTCGGTGAAGAGAACAATCGGATGAGAGGGGCAAAACAAAAAGCCTCCTTGTTGATGATGTGCTGTTTTGGATCCTGGAGCTTGTTTTCTGTCTTTCTCAATATCACTCTTTTTTTCCTTCCTCTGGCTGAGACAGACTGCTACTCATCCTCTCTGTCTCCCTTACCTCTTACACCGCTTCTCTCAATCGTCTCTTTTTTCTCTGCTTTGAGCTCACATTTCTCATTACCAGATATGCCATCCATGCACATATGCTCCTCTGACCACTTGTGGATTTGTTTTCCATTAATAAATTCCTAAGTCTAACTGAAGTTAATGCCGTCCAACAAACTCAATCTAAAATCGGATGCTAGTAATTTCAGCTGAAGTAGATACAAGTTCCCTGAGGGCAAAATATCTTTTCCCCATCACTTTCCTCATACATTCCCCTCAATAAAAACCAATAGGGGAGAAAACAAAGTTCATATAAATGATAAATGGAGTTGATGCAGGCATTTATCCCCCTCTGTCTTAACTTACTCTATCACATGTAGAAATTAGGCCGCTCACACTAGCCCCATCGGTGTCTTCTAGCAATTAGGCAAGTACCAGAAAAACACATTAATCTAGCTATTATATCTAGCCTTGTTAATTTATAGTTGGGTTGGAGAAGCTCACTCATTAATTGGCTGTGTTGGATGACACACAGTGAAATTACATTTGCATACATCATTTTCAAATTGCCACCCAACATCCAGCTGGGAGCAATGCTGAAAATAAACCCTTAGGTTTTAAGTGTTTGCTTGTTTGACGGCAGTTTAGTGATGAGAGAGAGCAGACATGGAGAAAAGGTGTCTGAGAGAAGTTAGTGGGAGCTGCAGGGCATTTTAAACTGCGCTTTGCTGTAGCCTTCTCGCCCACGTCGCCATACAAGCGGAGAAATTGGTTCTACTCAGCGGACCAGGACAGACATAGCGAGTGGTGGGGAGCAGAAAGGGTGGCAGAACGGGCACCCAAACAGGAGGAGAGAGGAGGGCAGGAGGGGCGAGTCAATTCCAAAAGGACTCTTGAATTTCATTCTAAAAATTGAATCGTCAATTTCAATTCAGCCGACCACTCTGCAGGATTGGAAATGAATGAGTGTCAAGGTGCTGGTTGTCCTGGAAATAGAGGTTAGCCCTGGAGTGAAATTCAACAGCAACCGTGTGGGTGGACCAGGAGGGAGGAGTGGTTAAGTAGTAAAGGAGAAAGAAAGGTGGACTGGAATCAAAAGTGAAATTGAACACAGGGCGTGACCTTGGTGTACTCCACTTTGCGATGGCCTAGGTAATAATTCCTCTGGCTCGAGCTGCGGAGACTGGCAGCTTTGATGTGACTGGGTGTGAGAGAAGGGACGGCTGTAATTATCAGCAGAAGGCTCAGGAGATAAAGATGTAGGCTTCACTGGCAGACATCAGCGCTATCTCACACTCAAACTTAACGCCTGTCACGAGCATGTGCATGAGGGTGTCCACGTCTTTTTACAGGAACGTGCTGTGTCCGTCTGTGTTAGCCCTCTGCCAGCATAAACCCAGACTTTGATGTTTAGCCCCCTCCACCCCACCACATCTAAAGTCTGGATGTGACAGAATGTCAGCGCACTCACCTGACATGAAAGATGCAGTGGCACCTTTAGAGACGAAGTGCAGATGCTATCGCTGACACGCCTCAGCTACGGCACACGATCGGCCCGTAATGCCACCCTGCTGCTTATCAGGCCATCTGCAACCTGATTAAAGCAGCTTATTTTTAGGTGGCAGGGGGGCTAAGTCCCTCTGACCTTTGTCTGCATTTGATTAGAAACGGTGATCACATAAGAATTGAACAATTATCGTAGCCATTCATCAGGTGAGGAATGTATGTATATGTGTGGATCATATAATTGCACCTCCCCAGTAGTGGAGTTATATATTTATTATATTATTGGAATATTTTTACTGATGTACTAATGTAGCATATTATTGTTGCAACTGGTCAAAGTGCAGACCATTTTAACTATTTTATGTAACAGTGCAAAAGCCCTAATGTTATAAAGACAATTTTGGATACAATTAGGTCCTAATTGTTCTTGAACTAGTGAAGAAAATCTGTTAATGCTTTAATTCATGTAAACCTGTTTTTAGGAACTGACTTCATCTTAGAAAAGTTAGTCACCACTGCTATAAAAATTATGAAATTTAAACTTGATTAAAAAAAAATTTATATGAAAATATGCCATAACAATAACCCCTAGATACCACCAGGTGCGTCAGTGCTGCATCCCGGTGCTGTTCAGCAGGCTGAGCAGGGAGTGGAAGGGCTAGAGAATCGGGTCACTTTTCAGAATAAACAGCTTGTGGAGACTACCGATCCTATATTTCATCACTACACTAGTTTAACAACTAAAACACAGCCACACATCTTTGATCCATGTTGTTTATAACTGGACTATATAGAAGAAATAAGAAATTATGTAGACTACTTACTTTTATGGTAAAAGCACAAATGTCCAGGAAAAATTAACCAAATAAACAAAACCTGCAAGTCAGGCAGACAAAACGCTCCGCTTCTGAGATGCTCCTTGTGTGGTATGACACATGGTGGACGACAAAACAGAACCCAAACGCTGCGCATCTGCGCCTGGTGGAATTTTGGGGTAAAAGTTCTACAGTAACAAAATGTTACTTATGTAAAAGTGTGAGGTCAGGGCATAATTATAAAAATATAAGTTTATAATACATACTAGTTAGAATTTTGTATTGTATAATATGTTTTGTATGCAAAAATCAAATGGTTTTAGGGAACTAGTACCTCAAGTAAAATTCCCTTAAGTAAAAATTTAAAGCACTTGTACTAGTACATTTAATCAGGTATTGTAATTAAGTTACTCTACCACTGTATGTAACAACCTCTCAGCACAAAAGGTTTTAATACTGAGCCAGCGGAATTATATCCCTCAGCCTCTATAAGAGTGTGTGTGTGTGTGTGTGTGTGTGTGTGTGTGTGTGTGTGTGAGAAATGGCTCCTGCCTTTTTAAGCGCCACACTAATACGTAGAGTCCATTTTCCAGGATTACAGGTGGCGGTGGGGAGGGTGTGCGCTATACGTGCTGCTCATTCCAATAGGCATCCATCAACAATCACTACAGCTCCCTATAGCAGCCTCCTGGGGAACGGAGCAATCATGGTAGAGAAAAGGCTGTAGTCTGGATGGGATATGGGGTCTCTGTGATTTTCTTTTATTTTCCAACACTGATCATACTTTGTGTGTGTGTGTGTGTGTGTAATTCTCTATATGAATGCATGTGTCTATACCTAACAATAACTTTAAATTAAATTAATCAGCAACTATTATGATCATGAATTAATCATTTAATTCATTTTTCAAGCAAAAGTTTTTGTTTCATTCAATGTGTGGCTGATTTCCTTGATGAGTGACTTAAACGATGATTTGAATTAAAGTGAAATCTATTTTAGTTATATAGCCCAAAATCACAAATTTGCCTGAAAGGGCCTTGCAATCTGTACTGCATACAACACCTTAATAAAATAATTTTCTGCCTAATCAATTGATTTATAGTTTCACAGCCCTTTCTGGTTTCTCGTCTTTTTCAAAGTCACATACAAAATAACACATTCTTTTTCTCACACAAACGCCTCTCTACCTGTCAGACAGCCCAGACACTTTGGTAGCAGCAGGGACATGGCGAGGGAGTGGAGGAAGGCTGGCAGCCTGAGTGGCAGCACCACTGATCATCTCCACGATTTCAAACTTAATTAACCTGGGCGTCGCGCCACACGTCCTACGGCCCGTCAACGGTGAGTGCCGGTTCACTATCTCCTCTGAGATCTGCGGTGAGGAAGGGAGGAAAGGGGCGAGACGAGACAGATGGGAAGTAGTCCCACCAGCATCACATAACTCAACCTGCTATTAAAGGATAGAAAGTTTGTCTCAACTCATTTCTATCAGATATGACAACATTGTACTCACCAAAGTAACTGTTGGCATCTGGGAAAATGGCGACATCACTACAATAAAGTCAGATGGGGTGAAAAATAAGCAGTCCGATGATCCGAAAGGTTGTAAAAGCCACTTTTTCGATCGGGAAAACTAAAAGTGGGCCAACCTGAAGTGTTTGTAATTCCTCTTTACACAACTGTGGAAGGTCAAAGATTAACCTGTGATGGGTGTTTACTACAGACACTTCAGGTAATAGATTTACTTTTTATCTTTTCTTTCTCTTCCAAACAACCTGGGGATTGTTTGAACTTGTCTGATTCTCTGACAGTTGGAGCTTCTAGCCACATTGAACTTCCTTTTTGTAATGTTTGGAGCTGCAACGGATGCTTTCTTTTCTTATATTGATCTGCTAATTATTTGTTATTAATAATGAATTGTTTGGTCTTTAAAACGTCAGTAGCGAAAAATCTTCATTAAATTGATGTCTTCAAATTGCATGTTTGTTCAAAGCCCATAAAGATTCAGTTTCTTATCATAAAGGGGTAAAAACTAACTAATCAATTGCCTTTCTATTAAAATAGGTAACCTGGTGAGTGCTATTGTTACATTGTAACATTGTTACAGCGTAAGACACAAGTTGATATAAGCTGATTATCCTTCTAAGAGGTAAAACTTGGACCCAAACATCTTTCTGTCTACTGGTACACAAACTCTGTAATTCAAAAAGAGCCCACAAATATAATTTGGCTGCTAACTAACCCTCGGCATTTAGAAGCTCATTAAACCCGCAAACAAAACCTCAGTTGCCCCCTGCTCACTCGCTCCTCGGAGGCCTCACTCAACTGTCTGCCTCTCTGTCCGTCTAAGCTCTGAGAACACGGAAGTGCAGACTCAACCATCTCGACAGTAGGAGGGGGAGGGCCTGCACGGTATTTCCTCAACCAACAAGGAATTAAAAAATCTCAGCTTTGCTGTTTTTCTTAATGCAAAAAAGGAGACAACAAAGAAAGATTGATCCGTGACAGCACTTTTTCTTTCAGTCTTTCTCTCTCCTTTCTTTTTTAGGTTATTTCTATCATTGGCTTTTCTCTTCCAGCCGTCTCATTTCAGCGACATTCAATGTGATATGGCGCGGGCCCGAGAGCTTACAGCCAATGACTCATAAAAATACACATGCGCAAGAAGGACTTGACATGAAGGGAAAGGTCAGGCTTTCCCTCTGAGGGCCTAATCACCCACTTTCATTGAGTGGCTTGCTCACTCAGTCACACTTGATTGTGTGTGTGTGTGTGTGTGTGTGTGTGAGAGAAATGTGATCATGGATGTGACTTAGCTGGTGTATGTAGGCGAGCGAGTGTTAGGATAGATTGCACCTCGAGACTAGTGATTGGTGTGAAAGTGTGTTTATCAGAAAATGTGCATTCCTGACTTGTGAACATACGATTAGCAGATGACCGCTTTGGGTCAGATGACACAAATACAAACGTGCATGCAAACACACACATGCACAATCCTCTTGCCCGAGCATGTGGTGTAATCAGCGGCCTTATCAGGGGAACTGTGGGTCTGTAACAGGCTCATTAACTTCTCCCTGAGCTTTTTTTTTTAGAGAGGGAATTTGCCAAGACGAGTGGGCAACATGTGTGTCTAGCCCCTCTTAATACAATCTATGCTCCACTCAGCTTTTGCAGTAAGTGATTGTGCATGTGTGTGCAATGCATGCATAACGATCCTCTTTACTTCAAATCTTCTCTGTTTTTGTGCTTATTCCCTCATTAGTTGACCTTCAGTGCCGCCCATCCTAGTTTAGTTTAGAGCATCCGCTAGCAGAGCAGGGCAGTGGGGATTAAGTATTAAAGAGCCTCAGCTGCTCTGGGGCTCTTGTAGCTCAGTGTTCGGCCACCGAGGCCTGATAATGGTGTTTGTTTAGCCATTAGTCAGGCCCTGCTTAGCAGCTCTCTCCCCTTCGGCTGCAGAAACACTGATAGATGATGGATGAAGAGATGGATGATTGTGAGGGTCAGCAGATGGAGGGATGAGTGTTGTGGAGTGGTTTCAATAGCATCAAGAACATTGGGTGGAAGTGTGT
Organism: Percina caprodes; assembly: GCA_013375575.1. Classification (NCBI taxonomy): domain Eukaryota; kingdom Metazoa; phylum Chordata; class Actinopteri; order Perciformes; family Percidae; genus Percina; species Percina caprodes. The sequence continues at coordinate 850,358 of JABXJD010000069.1, read as the reverse complement.
GAAACTAAGGAGTTGGGTTGGAGGTAGTCCAAGGAAATGTGTTTTTGATTTAATATTTGTGAGCAAAAAAGGAAGTTAGAGGGTGCTCTTCTGTTATGACTTGAGGTTTTGTGTCGAGGCATACACACATTTTATCAGACTCTAACCTTCCTGTGATTAGTTCTTGTCGTGCGACTAATTAAAAAGTAGCCCAGTCTATTTCCTTCTGCACGGCCAGCTGAAAGTACTCCTTTTCGCTAGAAGCTATTTAATTTTATGAGGTATTTTTTGCAGCTAATTTAGCCAAAGCTCCAAACTTCCTACACTTTCCTACCTGTGTTTAAAGGTATAGCTCAACATTTTGTGGGAATGCACCTATTTGCTTTCTTTCCAAGCATTAAATAAGGAGATCAATATTGATCACATCTTTGCATTTAAAATACACCTACCAACATCTGTAAAGCTTACTACTAACCTGTAACTCGTTTGTTTAATCATACACAAAAATGGTTGTATAAGAAACCAACTTGTGGTTTTGGGTTAGTTACCTGCTGGAACCAGTTCTTGGTGAACAACAGATGGGTGCAGTGACTGGACCTAGCCTGTTGTAACAGTATGTAGATCAGTAACCAGGTTACATTGGGCTTTCTCCAGTAAGATGATTTCTTCAATGCCATGTAAACGGGTAGGGGAATAAAAAAAACTGATTTCCCCAGCTGGACAATTATCTCCTGGCGGACACCCATTTCTTTTGATCAAGTTTCTAATCTACTCTTTACAAGTATGTATGTGCAGGAGAAATACTTCAGACAAGTAACAGCCGAGCTGGTGGATGAAAGGACTGATAATTACACGTAGTAATAACAAGTGGTGCATCCTTGTAATTAAAGTAATACAAACTTAAAGTATCCCCTAGAAGTCTACATAAGTCTGTTACCCCACAGCTGAACTTGTTTGATCAATTTAAACACCTTTATGCCATGAGGAGAAGCTTTGCTCTTTCCGTCTGTCCTCTCACTGCGTTGTAGATCTGCGGTAAGTCAGCGGTAAGCACTGTTAGTTAAATTAAGTAAGAAACGCAAATTAAGGTCTGTGGTAGGGAAGACATTTCATTACTGACCTGCTGCATGTATTTAGTAACCAGGTTACTAGGGTATTACCTGCGTTCTCTGGTTTCTTGAGTGCACGTAAACGTCCTGAGTGAGGTCCCTTAAGGGAAGGTGCTTAATTATGCTTACGTCACATGTAGTTGCAAAAAGAGTGTTTATGGAAAAAGTAAGGCTTGCATACTGACTCTCTTTTCCTCATCACAGTGAGGTTACCAGGTTTCCGACCGTGTCTGGCAGCCCAGGCTAAAACCAAAGATGCTGCATAGAAGTACATGACAGATGGAGAAAATAATTGTAAACCGGAAAAGCACATTGTCGATGTTTTCACTTATGTTTGTGCACTGATTAAACTAACAAGATACTAAGTGTTGATTGCTGAGCTTTGGAGGTGTTGGAAGCTGTACATTCTTTCACATTGGATAGAACCAGGCTTGATGCTTCTCCCTGCTTCCAGTGTTTATTTTGAGCTAACAGTCCCAGCTCCTCCTCTGCATTTAACAGACGTACGATTGATATGTCCTTCTGGTCTTACTCTTGGAAAGAAAGCAAAAAGGCATGTTTTCCTTTAATACGAAAGCTATAAACACACATTGGTGACATCTTTTTCATCAGAATTCCCATAAAATGGCAGGTGAGTAATCATTCACTTTAAGATCAGTATTCCCCTTGAAACCAAACTAAAGCTGGTCACTGAGACTAAACCACATTACAAGATACCTTCATGGCTCATTGGCGTTTATGCTGGTGAAGTGAAATCATTATGACCAATAAGGTGTGTAATGGATTCCTTCCCAGCAGTCAGTCTAGCTGCCTGACTTCTTAATTGTGGCTGCATGTGTGTTGCAACGTAAATGCGTGCTGTATGTATGTGGAGGGTGAGTGTGTGTTGGTAGCAGAGCATCGCCTGAGGGTGCTGTACCGATTAGAGAAGCTGCCCTCCAACCAGAGGAAGTCGGGATTTAAGTCTTGGTGTGTGAGTGTGAGAGCAAGCATAAAACCTGCTGAAGTGCCCTTGAGCAATACATTAAATCACCTGTTCTTTAAAGACAGTCTGATCTTCTGACAGTAGTGAGGGAGAAAACAGAAATTCCCTGCAGCTATCAAGCGATGTGTCGCAAAGAAAATGACTTTCTAAAATGATTAATCAACTATGCAATTACTTGATGGGACATTTTTAAATTAATCAATTAAACATTTAAGTAATTTATCAAGCAAAACATGTCCAACATTTGCTAGTTCCAGTTTCTCAATTGAAGTAACTTTGGTTTAAGACTGTTTGTCAGAAAAAACAAGAAATTGTAAGACCTCATTTGGAGCTTTATTCAGTTTTCTGACATTTTATAGACCTAAGTATTAATCGATTTATTTAAGAATTCAGAAGATTAATTGATAATGGAAAATATTTAGTTGCAGCCCTGCTTGTGGATGTGGGAAGCATTTTTCATATGCCACAACAGAGTTGGCTCTCAGATGCATATCTGTGAGTGAGTCGAGTTGATTAGTGAGCTTGTGTATACATGCATGCCATACAACTGTTTGCATGTATTAGCAACCGCCTGGATGTGGCCGCGATGTCGGAGAAGCCATTGGCTCCTGAAAGTAGCTCTACTCTGCCAGGCCATTTAATCAGGTTCTCCACATCCGCCAGCTGTGTCCACACAGCAAACGGCCACTCTGTCCCGCTGGAGAGCTGCAACATCCAGCTGGGGGTGGGGTAGGCCAGTTAGCATTGGGAGATTAGCCCAAGCTGCTGCTGCCCAGACAGAGAGAAGTTGTGTTTATGTGTTTGTTTGAGAGACAAACAGAGCTTTAGAGATTAGACATTGAGGTTGGCTGCAGAGAAAGGTATGAAAAATGCAGTAGTGAGTGAGTGTGCCTGTGTATGTGTATCCCTGCACACATGCATTTAAATCTGTGTGTGTGTGTGTGTGTGTGTGTGTGCGCCTGTGCCTGTGCCTGTGCCTGTGATTTTGTGTACTCGCTGCTCAAGTGTCCAGCTGGCACAGGGTAGATAGCAGGAGCCTTGAAAATGGTGACGGAGCGGTAAACAGACACACAAACAGCATATCAGTCCCAATGAGGAAAAGTGCTGTGCCTTTAAAGGATGGTGTGGGTGTGTGCAGGTTACACTTGCACCCGTGACTCGTGGTCATATATCAAAACAGACAAACATGCACAAGAGGGCAGACTCGTGTAGACACACAAGAGAAACGCAAGCACACAGGCGTGAGAATTTGGACACACACACACACACACACACACACACACACGGTCTATTAGGAGAGCAAAGTGTGATTTACACAGTCCTTGGGTCACGGGCCAACTTTAAAGGTCTTAGCATATTTAGGCCAGAGCAGCTGGAACCCACTGAAATGGGCCTGGCCCATCAATCCCCCGCCTGGTGCCCTGAATACAATGGCTGGGCTGGCTGCTTTGGTGAGCATGATTCTCCCAGTCAGTCAAATTGAAATAAATGAACTGCCAACCCTGACGGCAGGGTAATTGTTCATATGGTAATTGGAATTTGCTGTCGTCGCAACAGCCTCTCATTGCAACTTGTGAAACAATTTCACTGTAAGGAGGGAACAAGAGCGTTTGCATGTCAAAAAAAGTGAGATGGGAGATATGCAGAGAAAGAGTTCTGTACACTCTCCCACTTCATGTTTCATCTTTAACAATGCTGCTTGTTTCTGGCTTTCCTTCCCTGGATGGTGGTGGTAAAATAAAGGATGGGGATCCACCCCTCACCCACTTTAGCAGGCCTCTTCAGCACACTACACACTGTGAGAGACATGGCACAATTCACTTTAGACCATTAACCCCCCCCCGGCTTCTGGGGACATGCAAGTAATTTTAATAGCAGTTCACTTTTATCAGCGTATAACACTGAATGCAAAGACACCCACCACATCAATGTCAGACCCTGGCATCTGTCAAAGCCAGCTCTCCGATAAAGAAAGTGCTGAATATGAACGATCGCAGTATGGGGTGATATCCCATTATGTTTTTAGGGTGGGATGTCTGTTTTCTTTATTTATTATATCAATTTCCTTTCCCTATCTGTTTTAATAAGTGAAAGGAGCACTCATGCTGGTTTGAAACTTGCCAGGTCAGCTGTTGCAAAAGTGAGTGTGTGTGTGTGTGTGTGTGTGTGTGTGTGTGTGTGTGTTCTAATCATTACACACACACACACACACACACACACAAACACACACTCACACTCTTGTTTTCTCTGTTCTCGTTCCTGATCTCTTGCTTCCTTGCACAGGCATGCTCGTAGACTTCCTCCTGGTGGGTGTTGTCCTAGAAAGGGGGGGGGGGGTGTGGGTGTTGTGCGGCGAGAGGATTGGCTGAGAGGCATGCAGACTGCCATGCTGGGCTTTAGTGCCCCTGTGTCAAAGAAACGCAGTGTGTCTGTTTGAAGAGAAGAGTGTCTCTGTGTGGTTGGAGTGGGATTACCTTGTCAGCACTTCAAACGGCGCCGGTGCACATATTGGTGCACGCACGTGCATCTCTAAGCCTATGAATCTGTTTGTGTGCACACCTGCCATTTTTCAATTATCTTTCATTTTCCTCTGCTGAGAGCTTCTTTTCCTGTCCCCACATGTCCTGACTTGTTGAGGGAGGGTGAAAGAGGTGGTACTGTAGTTGTCATAAAAAAAGGAGTGTGTGCAGGAGTGTGTAATGACCACCAACAAAGAGACACTCCTTCATGTGCATGCAGTACCTCAGCAGTTTTTCCTCTTAATGTTTATTTCAATTCAAACAATAGAAAAAGATAGAGGTGGAAATTACAAATCACTTTGCTGAATCAAATCGTGTCGATCAAGTTCATTCACTTAGCGTCACGGTTCATCAAGTCCTTCAGTGTGTTGCTGTTGGGTTCTGTTCAGTAGTATACAAAACTAGTCTAATACGAGCACTGTTTATAGCCTAGGTTTTTCTTGTTTGGTTTATTGATAACATTCTAATATCTATAAAAATACAACATATTAGACTTTGTCAGTAAACAATAACTTTTTTTTCACAAATATATTTTAGACTTTTCTTGATGTGTCAGGCCAGTCTATAATTTGCTCTTGGATTAGTCTGATGCAAGTTATATTGTTTCACAAAAAAATAAAGACTGGCTTATCTTAACGTTAGCCAAAGATTCAGATAGAAGAAGATAGAATGTTTTCCAAGAAATGATTGCAAATTAGTCCTACTTTAATAGGTTAATCTAAGAACTAAACAGCTCTGTACAACAGAAGTTTATCTAAAGACTGAATATTAGTTTGATCATAGTAAAAGTATTTGGAAACCGGCTTACTGTTGTCCCCGATGTTTACACAATCCACAAATTTTAGCATTCAGTGTCTGACATTAAGATATATTATAAAAACTAGAAAGCTGAATGAAATTAATAAATAATTGATCAAATCTTTTCAGGTTGATAGCGCTAGACCTATTTGCTACCGAGTTATCACAGCATTATCGTTTAAAAATACTGATTCGCTCAGTGACGACGAGGTTTCAGTTTTGTCAGTTCGGTTAATGATTCAGTGTAAAAATTGTCCTTCTGTAACGCTAAAATGAAAAATGAGCAGAGAAATACTTAAAAAAAAAATTAAAGAAAAACTGGCAGTTTTAATTCATCCATTGTCTTTCACAGATCACATTTTTTTTCGGATGTGCCAGCTTCATTAGCACGTGATGTGTTTCATCATTATTTATCCCAAGCCATTGGAGGCTTCATTAGCTGCAGGCTGACGCTGCCTCTAAATTTAGCAGCTTTTAATTTATTCAGAATAGCCACGTGTTAGATGGTATGCCCACTTGCTGTGTTCTCTCACAACAGCTTAGAGAGGTAGGCTGGTCTGTGGAGGAATAGGCCTCATTCCACCTGTGTCGCCCCCACCAGACATCTGCCTCTCCTCAGCTCTTTGAAGCCTCTTTAATTCCAGCGTTCAGGATTAAGCCTATGAAAAAAGGATGAAAAGTGATAAAGTGACAGAAGGAGACATCCTAGGAGAGAACAGGCTTCTTTGAAATATGTTAAGACTTTCTTTTTCTACTGACCCACAATGCAGCATCTGAGGGAAATTGGTGTGACACTTTTTTTTCTGATTGAGGGCTGGCTATAGGAATTGCATGAGTAGGAAAAGGACTCTTTGAAGTCATGGATGTAAGTGGAACTAGAACTCTCTGAAACGTAAATGAGCGCCCGGAGACGTTTCATTGTACATTACAGACTGAGGAAGTTGCTTTGTAACAGCATGTTTGATTGATTGGAAGGCAAAGGAATCAAGTCATTTTCTGTTACTGAAACAATTGACACAATCCACCTTTTGTGGAGGCTCTCTGTGCAGTCTGTATCATGGCCAAGCGAATTGATGGACATATGGATATTAATTCTTTTTTGGCGGATCGCACACAATAGAGGTACATTCAGAGAGGCAGTCATGCTTCAATTACTGTTAATATTTACAATCCCATCCAATATTTAGACAGTATGGTCGTCCGTGTTGTGTACAAAAACAGAAAAAAAAACTAGCAAACAGCTGTTGTTTAATTTCAGACATTTTTTAGATGCATAGACATACATTTGGTTTCATTGGTATGTACAGGAGCTGCTGGTAATGCAAAATACTAGATTTTTCTGCCAGGTGTTTCCTCAAACACCAAGACAAAAGCATATTAAAAGTCATGTGAAATTTCAGACTACCTGAACGTAGTCAAAACTGGTTAACCATCAGCAGACTCCAATAGCAGCTTGTGGGAGAAAACACAGAACGGCTAAAAAGAGTATACTAAGGTCAGTTGACTTAGAAATGTAATAAAATGAGTACAAACTGAGAAGAAATTATGATAAACATCTGCATGTATAAACTGTAGCAGCTTTCAGAGACGGTAACAAATGTGAAAACTGAGAAAAAAGGACATGTAAAAGATAAAACAATAAAAAAGATTTAATTTTGGAAGGTGGTGGAAGGCAATAAATAAGATGTGGGTCAGTGTTACTGACACCGTTTACCCCCTCAGTGCACATTTGAAGTGTCAAATAATGAGCACAGAAATGACACATGTCAGTTATCATGAGCACTGCATTCAAGCGTTCACTTTATTGTGGCCTAAATTGATTTTTCTGTGATTCCTGTTCATGCCTTTGAGATTGCCTTACAGAGGTGTTCTTTTAAGTCTGTGATCATTTTTTTTCTGTGAACATTTTGCAGCTTTCCACCACTCTTTTGTCAGTGCATTTTCATTGTTTGTTTATGTTGTCAACATTGTGAAGAACGTTTTGCAGTTTTTTTTTTAACACTTCCTTGAAAACTCAAGCATAAAAGTGAGTTATTGTGGCGCCTGACACATGTTTGTAATAGCCATTCAACTTGGCCAGTGGATTTGTCTTTGTAATGTAAGTGTTTTGTTTCTCTGGAGCTGAAGTTGTTGTTCATATGATGTTCCTTTTTATTTTGTCCACCCCTGTAATGTGCATGTTAACTCAAATTACATTTTTCTTCTGTCTGCTCCTGTTAAATCTTTACTTCCCTAATAATTAAATCTGTAAAAACTGACCGCAAACATTTCTGTCCTGAATAGGCACAGACTGAGGTTTTATTGCACTCAAAATTTCATTGAAATATTTAAGGCTATGAATTGAAAAGGGCACAATACATTTATGTAGGGAAATTGGTTGTGGGTCTGGGCGGGGAGGAGAAGGATTGAGGCAGAAAAATAAAATCATCAAATCGAGTAGTCGGCACTTAAATGCTAATGGGAGTTGCCAGTGAAATTAACAAGTTTCCCTCCTGGGTAAATGTCTAATCAGTGGTCTTCCCACTTAGTCCAGTGAGGAAAGGCAGGTTATCATAATAAAACACAGCTTTGGAAAGCGACTTCCTGGACGTTTCATCAGGGGTTTTCAGTTTGACAAATGTGCCTGTGGACTTGACTGGCAAGGTGGAATAAGACGCAGGATACCATTTGAGCTAGAAACATTCAAACATAAACCCACATTTGCTGTGTGGGCAATAGCTGCTTCAAAGCCACCTGCAGTTCCATATTTACCACAGTCTGGGCAAACAGCAGTGAGCAAGGCCTCTACAAGCACCTGCTGATAGCCGGTACATGATGCTGTCTGTATTTTACAAAGATATTGTGTGATTGTGTTTACCGAGACAACAGCGTAGTTCCTGAGCACACAGTGCTTGTAGGTGTTGGGGGGGAAAAAAAAACAGTGAAGTGCAAATGAAGTTGGAATGGATCCAAGCTTTTTAAATAGGCTTTTATTGTGTTATGGTTTGAGATCTAGCTCTCGGCTTTAATCTTTCTTTACCCCCACACAGAGCAGTTTATTTTTTCACCAGCGATCATTTCTGATATTAAGTCAATTAAATCCAAAATAACACGCCCTTTTTATAGAAGTGGAGCAGGAAGTTGAGTCACACACAACATGAGCTGCACTACACAATTTTAGCTTACCGCATAGTTTGCTTTATATATACTCTGGAAGGGTCAGTATAACTAAGTTATATGTGTAGTATAGTTTGGGTTTTATTTGGCCAAGTTTAAAGATATCTGTCTGAGATTTCTGCGTCAGAAATGAGAATTTTGTTTGTGTTGCTTAATTTAAAATTAGCAACACACAACCATAAACAATTACTCTGGGTAATCCACACACCTTGGTGTGAATAGTTTTCGTAGGAACTACTTTTTTACCAAAGTCCCAAAGTTAACAGTTCACAGTGGAGTCTGTGGATTATTATTGTTATTGTTAAATTTCATTTAACAAAATGGGTTTGGGGGGACTTCCTAAATTTAAGAGATAGATATCTTAAACCATTGCCAAATAAAATCCAGTTATCTGCATAGATATGCTGAATTCAGCAAACCAAGCCTTTTAAAAAAAATTATTTTTATTTTAGATATATACTTTACTTCTTATTGACAATTAGATGGGAATATCAACACCACTCCCATATCTTTATATTTATGTCTATGGTAATTGTGAAGCTGGAGAGATGGTTAGCTTAACATAGCAGAAAGACTGGAAACCGTGGTAAACGTCCGGCTCTAAAGCTTGCTAACATATATGAATATACCAAGTCATAGGTTTTTTTTTTTTTCTTTCAGCTGTACAAAAACCAAAGTGAAAAGGGTCTAGGTAGATGTCTCCTTACTCTCTGCAAGAAAGCTAAGAAGTGTATTTCTCAAAATATCAAACTATTCCATTAAACTCTTGTGATTAGACCATCTGACAGGTTCTCATGACATTAGATTGTGAGTGTGTTTAGTGTCATATGTTAGCCACACACCTACTCTACTTTGCAGTCTTGTGTTCATTTATGTGTGCATTCAACTGCATTAATAATGAAACACCTCTCCTTTTCTGTTCTCTACAGAGATGGCAAGCTGGGTCTCCCTCCTCCTTTTTTTCTTCTGCCAGTCAGTCTCACGAGCTCAGGAGGAGAGCAGCAATGTCCCCATCCTAGAGTTCACCACAGACGCCACCATCAACAATGTGGTCCAGGATCCCCAGACTGGTCGAATCTACCTGGGGGCGGTCAACACCATTTTCCAGCTGGGGCCGTCCCTCCGCCTGCAGGCTCGTGCTGAGACGGGCCCCAAAGAGGATGCCCGGAGCTGTACGCCTCCTGCTTCTGCCTGCCAGGACACAAAGCTCATGTCCAACCTCAACAAGCTTCTGCTGGTCCATCCGTCCAACGGTTCACTCATAGTCTGCGGCAGCCGCTATCGAGGCATTTGCTCCCTCCTAAACCTGACCAATGTGGAACAGCAGCTGTATTACAGTGACAGTAAAGGAGAGAGGACTTACGTGGCTAGCATAGAGGATAACGTGAACGTGGTGGGTGTGATGTCCAACTACTCAAAAGATGGGAACACCTTTAGTGTGTTTCTTGTTGGGAAGGGCTACGGAAGCCTCGACAGTACAAAACTCATCAGCACACGAATCCTTCAGGACTTCCGCGATTGGGTCGTGTTTGAGAGCATCATTGAGGCATCTACGGTTCAGACGACGCCATTTGTTCCCAAGTACCTGCATGACTTCCGCCTTGCCTTCAAAGATAATGGTTTTGTTTATTTTCTCTTTTCAAGGACACTTGATGGTACGGATAATAAAAACCTGACCTTTGTGTCTCGTCTTTGCGAAGACGACCACCATTACTACTCCCACACGGAGCTCCAGTTAAACTGCGGCCAAAATAACCGATACAACAAAGTCCAAGCTGCGTATGTGGCCTCTCCAGGGAAAGAGCTTGCACGGGCTATGACTGAATTAGGTGGGTATGGTAAGGTCAACTACTGGAACAAAGTTCTGTTCATGGTGGCAAGTCCAGATGACGACCCCAGCGACTCCGCTCTCTGCATGTATCCACTCAACGCCATCAACGAGCGACTGGTGGACATCATCAGCGCCTGCTACAGTGACTCTGGGAAAATGTCCGGGGTCCCTGCTGTGGATATCCCTTACTCATCTAAAACTGACGAATTCTGCACATCTAAAATTGCGGCAAGTACTTCTTTTGTGTCAGCTGATTATTTTATTATTATTATTTTTTTGTTGGAATAACAGGTATGAGTGGGATATGTTTTGAAGAATTCCTTTTGCAGTAATCAATAATGGATGTGTCGCTGTTTACTTTAATGTTTTAATGTTTACTTTGTTCTGCAGACCTTTTGTCATTGTTCTGTTTAAAGCTCTCGTTCCGTCTCACACATCTTACCTCCTTCCGTGTCTCTTTTTCCAATTCCCTCAACTCATCCAGAATAAAACCAAATAGCTGTTGTCAAGGAAATCACCATAATCTTTCATACAAAACCTTTTATAATGTTTCACAAATCTACTGTAAATAATGTAAATACAAAGTAAAAATAAATAAATGAAAAATAAAAAATAAATATGACTTCGTAACACCTAATACGTCCCATCATGAAGAGAGGCATGCTGCTGTTTGAATTCAAACTGTTTTAATTTGACCACAACAGATTCATGTTTCAAAAACACAAATAGGTGTCACTCTAGCAGAACTGGCTGTGATATCAACAGTATTTTCATTCAGCCATGAATACAGCAGGCCACTGTTCATCACGTGTGAATCCCATCAATTAAATCTCTCTTGTAAAGCGACACAGACTATATACTGTATTTGCATATATGAGTCATTTTCTGCTCAGTGAGTATTAACATAAGCTGCTTTAACTCTGTTATCCCAAACTAGGGGCTAGTGAAAAAAATGACATCCTAAAACAAATGTTTTATTCTTATATTGATTAAAATAAATGATCAAACAAAACATACTGAAAACGTTTGCACGTGTATTTCATCTACACTTGCAAAATGCCGTCCTTTGATAATTAGTGGAAAAACTGGTTTAATGTATTGCTGCCCTGTGCCATATAGCTTAGTTAGTAGAGCACCCACCACACTGGGGGTTTAATTCCCTTCACCATCCAAAAGTTCTTTGGATTAAAGAGTCACAATGTGTCATCATCCTTTTTGTTCCTCCTTTTCATTTACAGAAGGATACATTGGCAAACTACAAGTGTGGCGCAGACTTTCTGCCTTCCCCTTTAGCCAGCAAGCCGAAATTTGCCCTAAAGACAAATGCAGTGTGGACCAAACCTGGCCTTCTGACCGCTGTGGCTGTCGCCGTGGAGAATGATCACACCATCGCCTTCTTGGGGAACACACAGGGGGAGGTCTTCAAGGTGGAGTTGTCTTCTGATCTGTTGCTCTCGTCTGCTCGACTTTTTTTTTCTTTTTCCTTAGAGCTTTTAGTTTTACCTGAGGGAGGCAGAATGTGGGAATTAAAGACTTTATGTATGACAGTGTTATCTTTGTTTTCTCTCCAGGTGCACCTGGCCACGGAGCCAGACATGTACAGTATGACTCCTGGCGACACCATGGGAGAGAAGGTCAACAAGAACCTTTTCTTTGACCTCAGTCAAAGCCACCTTTACATTACAACAGAGAAAAAGGTGTGTATGTCAGGGTCCTTTTGTTACACATATCACATATAACACATGTCTACACAAGGCTTTAGGCACAGTACCGAGTGCAGGTTACTCAAGTTTTGGCAGAATTTAAATCCAAAAACACAATCTCTGCAGTCATGTAACACTTTACATTTGTATATTTATTATTACATTAATGTATTCATATACACCTATTACATTCCTGTTTACACTCAGTGTATTATTTGCTAAATAACTGATGACCACTAATGAATATTACTTTATTTAAAGTAATAATGATAAATAAACCAAGGAAGAAAAAATAAATAAAACCAAGGAATTCAGTAACATACGTATATTTGCACTTTTTTCATACACAATATCATAGGGCTGTACTTTGTCAAGAGAAGTTGTTCGGGATCTTTAAAATCAGAATGAGGAGTGAGTGCAAAGTGAAGCAGAATAGCTGTTCCATATAAGTGGACCCCCATACCTAATCAAAAACATCTGTAGAACTGAATATATAGAAGATCAACAGATCTGGTGTAATAACAGTGGTTACAAAGAAACTGTGAGAGGAAATGGGAAGTGAATAGTTACAAAATTGAAATACAATCTGAAGTTTATTGACGTTTTAATTACGTTTAATATACGCTTGGGTACTTTATTCTATAACACTGTATCATATTTTATAAAATAATTGTACCATATGTAACCTGACATTAAGACTAAATTGCAATTTAATTTCCCTTCATTCAGTCTATTTGCATTACTGAACAACTCTGAGATGTGATTCAGAGGTCTGGAACAAGATTATATTATATTAGAGAAATGTTCAAATCCTGCCTACCACCTCCCCTCAGAACACCTGGCCGATCTGATCATTTTTAAGCACTCAAGCATATGTACAGTAAATGAATGTGGCAAAGTCTGTCCACCACTGGGAACAGTACACATTTAGTATGTAGACAGAGGGAATTGTTTTAGTAATTGAACATGGGGAGCAGACATGAGAGACCGTGTGCTGTGACAGGGCATGTTTTACTCCCACTCTCCACACCTGCAACAAACTAAGGAGCATTTCTAGCCATACTTTAAATGCCTCATATTTTGTACGGTTTCTCCCTTTAGGTGCAGGTTTGATCATATTTCATGTTGTAATTCTCCAGATCACCAAGGTGCCGGTGCAGACGTGCCTCCAAAAGAAAGACTGCCAATCATGTGTGGAACTGAGGGACCCTTACTGTGGCTGGTGTGTCCTGGAGGGCAGGTGATGATCTCTCTCTCTCTCTCTCTCTCTCTCTCTCTCTCTCTCTCTCTCTCTCTCTCTCTCTCTCTCTCTCTCTCTCTCTCTCTCTCTCTCTCTCTCTCTCTCTCTCTCTCTCTCTCTCTCTCTCTCTCTCTCTCTCTCTCTCTCTCTCTCTCTCTCTCTCTCTCTCTCTCTCTCTCTCTCTCTCTCTCAATACATGCACACAGCGACTGACTAGCACAAACACCCACACATGCAATTCCATCTGTAAAACACAGCGGGTTATTTGTTCAGTGTTTTATTGCAGACACTTTTAGTACCCCTCTGTGTTTATATTCCATCTCCTGTTGTCCGTGCAGCCGTAAGGAATTAAATCTGTTTGTGAGTCTCATGCAGCGAAGGCAGTCTGTGCAATTTACTCTCATCAGCCTATATTTATCAGGGTCTGGAGGATAAAAGGGGCCGAATCTACAGGGATACCATCAGGAACAAGAAAAAAGTGGAAAAAAGTTATATTTCACATATTTCACACTGCAAAACCAGATACAAACAAGGGCATTGAGTGTTTTTTTTATATCTATGTAAAACATAATCTTGGAAATCTGCACAGACCATGCTTGAAGTCACTTGGCCATGAGGTTGTTATTTACAGAAGCACGTTAAAAGTCTGTAAGAGTCCATAGGATTTGTTTCTTTGAGGCTAAGCCAACGTGTTTAGGGGTTGTGGATGGGATGCTGATAGGAGTTGTTTATCTTTCGTCTAAAGGTGTACCAGGAGGTCTGAGTGCCGACGGGCAGAAGAGAAGAATGGCTGGCTGTGGAGCCCCAGGCAGCTTTGTGTCAAGATTGTCTCCTTCTATCCCCCGAACCTTTCCTGTAAAAAGACTCAAAAGGTACAGCGTTGCTTCTTTACTCACTATCTCCTTTTGTTCTCTGCTTCTCTTTTTGTCTCTCTCACTCTGCGGAACACAAACACCTTTTACATGCACTTCGCACAAATATGCACAGCCTGAGTAATAAACTGTATCCATTGTAAATCAAAGACCCTGGGCTCTAGGTCTTCCTAACTCTGTATTGATCGATCCAGAAAACTCCAAACTGGTTTACTATAACCGACCTGTTCTCACAGCCTAAAGATGGAGAGCTTCTGTTGTGCATTTTCTCTCTCAAGCTGTTCTTTTTTTCATTTCTGGTTACTTCTCCCTGGTCCCTCCCTTTCTGACTCACTTTTGTGTATCCACCAACATCAATCAACCTATCTCCAGGCTTTAAACAGAAACCGCTTCTGTATGGTAACTTTACAGTTACACAGAGGTGTTTGAATTACACAGAGCAGTGGAATTAATTCAATATGAAGTGATATTACTAAGCCAATAATCCTTTTCTCTGAAAAACCCACCTGGTTGAGCGTGCGCCCCATGTACTAAGGCTCAGTCCTTGCCGCAGCGGCCAGGGTTTGATTCTGACTTGTGGCCCTTTGCTGCATTCAAACTCATCCCCCCTTCTCTCCTCTTTCATGTCTTCAACTTTCCTCAAATAAAAGCCTAAAATGCCCCAAAAAATAATTGTATCCACTCCAAAATCCTTTACATATTATTTTGTGTTCAGGTGAAGATCAACATCCCCTCCCTTCCTGCAATCGGGCTTGCTGACCGTCTGCGCTGCTCCATCGAGTCTTTCAATAGTGAGGGCATCATGTCTGACTCTGGTCAGGTCTCCTGCGATCTCCCAAACCCTTCTCTCATACCACATACACCTGAGGACCAAGGTATGGCCTTTATAATGAACCTACAAATGTCTGTTGTTCACAATTATAATTAAGGTTGAGTCTTAGATTTCCAAAATCGTTTTAAGAGATTTAATATTTTAGTTTATACTGTTTGGTACAAACATCCACGTCCCTCTCAGGCTTAATTGTGCAATCAGTCTCGGCTGTAATTCACGCTAACATGCTAAACTGAAATGGTGAACATTAACTGCTGAACATCAGCCTTTTAGCATTGTCGTTGTGAACATGTTACCGTTTAGATCAAAGTTTTGCTGTGCATAAGTACAGGTTTACAGAGCCGTAGATTGTAGACTCTAAGTCTTGTTAAATTAATGCTTTAATACATAATGAGTATAAAGGTATTTTAGGTCATGCTCTGGCACAAATTATTTAAAGATCATGTCTTGTGTGTCAGAACTTTTTGGCCTTCCTGTGTTGTTTGGTCCCATCATGAACTGTGGAAGTCTTGAATATTTAAAATAATTCCCCATTCATAGATGTGTAAAACTCATATCGCACCAACAGTGAAGGCAGAGCATTTTAACGCGCCCTGTGCTGTGTCCTTAGACTTTGTGGCTGTGGCGCTCAGAATTTTCATCAATGAGACTGTGGAGCTTGCCACGCGGGAGTTCAAGTTCTACAACTGTGCTGCCACAGTGAGGAAATCTGAAAACACACCGTGAGTCTGGCTCTTAATCTATCGGTTCTGCTCCGTCACTCACTGAAAATACACAGTGACACTGAACACAGCATCAACTGACAACCTTGATGTAAATGTATCACCGTGCATGAACAGATGAGAGATCAAGGCTCTGTTTGTAAATTGTGATGCATGGTAATTTTGAATGCACCTCTTGCATTTTCTCTCCTCCTGTTATTACCAAGCTGAGGAAATTGCCTCAGTTTCCTTTTCATTAATCAAAAAATGAAAGTCGATCTCGCCATTTTTTCCCCCCTTCATTATTTTTTTCTTCATTTCTTTCATGCCAAGGAATGTGTGATGAACGAGCTTTGCCTATGTGAAGTTGCAGAGATCTATTTCGTTGTCAGAAACATGGATTTTTGGGCCGGACGCCTCTTGATGAGTTTGCATGTTTTAAGAGTGTGTGTGCGTGTGCGTGTGCGTGCGTGTGTGTGCGTGTGTGTGTGTGTGTGTGCGTGTGTGTGTGTGTGTGTGTGTGTGTGTGTGTGTGTGTTCAGGTGCATGTCATGTGTGGCCAGTTTGTGGGGCTGCCAGTGGAACACACATGACCACTCCTGCAGTGACATGGATGACAGCGTGGTGGGTGCCAACATCATCAAGCAACGTCAGGTGAGTGTTCTCAATGGTTCACATATCCTTCTCATGCCAAAGAGTTTTATCTGTGATATACAGTATGTGTTTGATAAATGCTCGAAAAAGTGTAGCAGAAGTTTCAAAAGACACATCTAATCACAACACGTGCCGCTTGGGCGATCCAAATTTCCCCCTGAAAATTAATTTTAAAAAAACGGTATCAGCTGGCACCATCTTCCGTGACAAATACTGTAGGGTGGAGGATATCAATTTATAAGTCAGCAGATGTTTCAGTGATACACTTATCTGTCCCCGCAGATGATGGTGTCCGCTAAGTGGTTGGCATACTTAAAATGTAAATGAAAAAAAGTGAATATCTGATTTGTTTTGATGCCTTTTCAGGGAGCGAAGTGTCCTCATTTTGAGAATCCAGATCCTGTGCTGATCCCGGTGGGCTTCAAGACTCGTATCAGCTTCGAGGGTAGCAATTTGGACCTCTACCAGGTAAAGTGGCATAGACGCGGTATTTAAAGATTTTCTGGAAAACTACCTAGCTGTTTTCACACCTATTTTCAACTTTCAACCTGTGCATAAGGTAACAAAATGTGACAAAAAAGTTAATAGTCATAGGACTGTCGTCAGCACAATTTACGGACCATGTTATTTGAAAAACATAAATGGCCTGTCACACAAACGGCAATGAGGAGAAATAAGGTGAGAGGAAGAAGGTGTTTTGTATGAAGTCATCAGTTATCTGGGTGTGAATACACAGATAATATATATATATATATATGTCATGCCATGTGTCTCTGTATTTTACTCTATATGCAGACAAAACTAAAAGCTGCAGTAGGATGGGCTGGTTTCAGTAAGCCATTACAAAAAAACAAGCTAAAGATTTCTCATTAAGACTTTCTGGATGTAGTGTTTTCACAAGGAAAAAAGAAATCCATCCAAACTTTGCTGTGTACAGAGGGAACAGAGGGGCTAGAAAGAGTTTGCAGTACAACATTGTCTTTTACATTTCTTGCTCTGCACTGTGGTGAGGGGAAAAAGAGCAGCATCGAGGGAACAGTGTTTTGCAAATACGATCTACATAAATTAATCCACCATGTTACTCGTTTTTATTTGTCCGTTTCTCCAGGCTCGTGTTTTCACCATCGGCACTGAGCTGATGAGAAATGTGGAAGAGGAGGTTATTTTTGAGGACGGGCCATTCTACACCTTCAGCGGCTTTGATGTGAGTACAGCTGTTTCATCTACACTTCACCCTTGACTGTTGCTCTGTATTCACACTGAACTGCTGATTTTGTTCCTTTCCTGAGATTGTTCAGATGGCTTCTAGCCAGTTTGCCTTCCACTCAACACAGGTCCTTGAACTCTAGCTGATTTGTGGATTATCAAAGTGCAATATAGAACAATCTTGGCACTGAGTAAAATATATTGTAGATTACCACTCCAGTGCAGATTTTTTAGTACCAAAAGAAAGTCTATATTCAAACTTTCTATCTATGAACGACTTTATATTTCAGGCTAATAAATCAAAGTCACCCTTTAGCAGTCACCCTTTGATATTCTCTAGCTCCCTCTAATGGACAGACTCTCTTCACTGGAGTTATTTAAGCTCTATCTCCACATTATGAATTCTGTGATTGGGAAGCTCAAACAGTACCTAGCCCCCAGCTATGTTCTTTCCCAACATTGATTTCTTTAGCTGAAAATATGCCAGACTGGGTATAATTTTTTCCCCCTCCCCTGGCATGAGGGAGCGGCAGCCCACACTGTTTGCCGAGAAGAGCTTAAGAGCCATTAATCACTAGATTCTGTATTAATAATTCATATTCTTCAAATTTCTTAGTTTTCTTACGACAAGTCGCCGGAGACCAATGTTCTCTTCTATGTGAAGGACAAGGAGTCGGGCAAGAAGATGGACAGCACGCTGAATGGTATACTCTCTTACATCTTAAAGTGGAGACCTTATTTTGAATGCCCTGCGTGTAGCTGCTAGTTCCAGTGTGGGACTGAGGAAGCTGCCTTTAATCTTCAATTGAAAATGAATGACCAAACATGTTTTCACAAATATGAAGTGATTGTGAGGTCTGTTTTACATTTTCCTAGTCATGTAAATTAAGTTATTAGAAGACCCGAACGTAGTCCTCTCGACATTTATTCGTAAAAAGCAAGACCTTTATTAAGTATAAGAAAATAAGTATAATGCATTCTCCCCTCACTACTTCCCCTACAGTCACGCTGTACAACTGCTCCATGGGAAGGGAGGACTGTAGTCTCTGTAAGAACGCAGATGCAAAGTACAGGTGTGTGTGGTGTGCCAAGCAGAGAGCGTGTGTGTACGAGAAGCTGTGCAATCCTGACCAGCAAGGGTCCGAGGATCCTTACGACACAGAGTGCCCCGATCCCCAGATCACTGATGTGAGTAGTTACAATGTTGTCATCTCTTTATGTTGACCATGTGCTTTGCAGTGAAAAGGCAGCTACTTTGGTGATTGGATTATTGATTGGAGCACTTTATTGGCCTCACCACTTTCTGTCGAGGAATTGAAAGTCTGCTTCTCTTTGAGGCAGTGTTGAGCTCATCTGCTGCACATCTAGATTGGATCAATTCTTTCTTTGCTCACTTAATTGTTGGTGCCTCATTGTCATTGACAAAAATCCATCAGTAATTGTGTTGATGTCAATGTGACAGAGGTTATATGACTGGTATATACTACAGCCTGACCGATACAGCAGCCGATAAAGATATCACAGATAGATCGCATACAGTATTTGTGTTTGCAAAATGCTTTATGGCATTTTTATATACCATATCTGCTATGTGGTCCTGTGGTCCAGACTGAAAACTGAAACTGTTGGCTGGATTGCCTTGAAATTTTGTACAGACATTCATCGTCTTCAGTGGATCAATCCTGCGGATGTTGGCGATCTCCTGACCTTTGCTCTAGCGCCACCATGACGTTTACTTTTTTAGTTTTTGGTGACTTGTTTTGACAACTACCTGATGGATTTGTACTATTTCTTTAGATTTTAATTTACTACTTCAACTTTAATAATGTTTTGTTCCATGTGTCTTTATTGTTAATATTACACATTATTTAAGATCTTACTGCCATCTTGTATTTATGGTTATTGACCTTAGATTATAAAAAAATTATTGTTAAATTTTAAAATATCTTTATCATAGAAATGTTTGTTCATGTTATGTGTTTACATAGAACATGATCCCATATGTTGTGATTAGCTGCTTTAATTATTCAGCATCAGTTTCAGGCTTTAATACACTCACACACACATGCAAATACGGCTCATACAGCATGAATGTAATTTTCAACCATGGCCTTAAATATTAAGCACTTAAACTATTCAACAGACTTAAACAGTACATCTCTTGTACCTTCTTATTGCACAACTAATCTTTTTAAATCACTTTTAAATCCCTTCTTTTTCTTCTTCCCCCACCACTGTATTTCCTCATCCAGATCATCCCTCGTTTCGGCCCCCTGCAGGGAGGAATCTCCATCACCATCCGGGGCTCCAACCTCGGCATCCACAAGGAAGACATTAAAAGCATAAGCGTGGTCGGAGTGCCCTGTATCCATCGGCAGGAGAAGTACCGCGTTTCCACAAGGTAATACTTACACATTTGTTAAAATGTATTTATGCAAATATATGAGCAGTAGCAGCAAACACACTGTCTCACTCTGTTGGTCAAGCTGCGTTTGGGCAGGTTTACAAAAAAGTAATTTTCTTCTGAATACCTTATCAGTTAAGGTGCTTCACCTTTCCTTGAGTTCACCAGAGTGTGTGTTTTAATTAGCTCATTATGCCACTGTATTGATCTGAATGGTAGTGGTGGAAGAAGTATTCTGATCCCTTTTTTAAGTAAAAGTACCAAAACAACAATGTAGAAATACTACTTTAGTATAAGTACAGAAGTATTATCAGTAAAATATACAAAAAAATCAAAGCGTAGGTACTAGTTCTGAAGACAAATGACCCCTGTGGCCGATATATTATCATACATTACATTAGATTGTTAATTTGGATGCATTAGTGTGTAGGTAGCATTTTACTGCTGTTGCTGGTCGAGGTGGAGCCACTCTTTATACAGTGTGGTGTTGTGGGATGATTAATGGGGAGGAAAGAAGAAAAAACTATGTTCTGCTACATGAATTTGTATTTATATTTTGAATTTTCTCTAATCTTTTTTTGTGTGAAATATTGGATACTTTTACCTACTTTTGATCTAACTACAGTTGTCAGATAAATAAAGTGGAGTAAAAAGTACAATATTTCCCTCTGAAATGTATTGGAGTAGACGTATAAAGCTTTATTAAGTATCTCAAAATTTTACTTAAGTACATTACTCGAGTAAATGTACTTTCCACTGTTGCGGTATAATGCTGAATGTCTTTATATACTGTATGAGGCCACAAATGACCAGAGCAGCCTGAAAAGCACTGATTTGATAGCATCACACACATTTGCCACAGCTTTTTGGCGGGTTAGTGTTCATGTCACACAAATGGACTATGAAAAAGAAAACATCGACATTGTTGCCCCACAGCCACAAACCAGAACTGTTGACACCTGGCAGGATGGATCCACGTTTATGACAAATTCTTGCCCCACCATCTGCATGATGAGGCATAAACCAGGATTTATGAGACCAGATGGAATGTTTTTACACCCTTAAATCATCCACTTCTAGAGCTCACAAGCCTGCTGTACTCTTCATCTTGTTGTTAGTTGTCCTCCGTGGTCTACAGCATGTTTGTTCTTGTGATCAAATATTTTTATTTTAGTTAAACAATTAACAAACAATAAAAACACAGAGGAAAGATAGGGAGGGGGAGACCCAACAAAAACAGGTCTCCAGCATATTGTTGCTTTTAGATGTGACAGGTTTTCCACTGTGATATTTTATTCCTTCACGTCACCGTTGGAACTGTTAATTGTCTACTCATGACCCACCTGTTACTCCGATTGAGGCTTGCCATTTTATGTTGACCTCTTTCATTTGCAGCACATTCTCCCTAAGAACGTAGACATGTTTAGTTTATCACATGTTTCCAAGGAAACTCCAGACAATGCTAGAATTCCCAGAGGGATTCATTTTTAAGATGCTAGGAGCAGCCAATCTGGCATACAAAATTCATATCTGCTTATTAGTCATCAGATGAACCAGTTTTTACTTTTTTCTTAGTGTTTTTTTTTTTTTTTAATTACCACTTACTCCAATTAACTAAAACAAGACACAATACTTTTTTCTGCCAATATCTGTAATATTTGGAGCAAGATCATGTGGATGGATACATTTAGACAAAGATTGCATGAGGCTCTGATGCTGATCGGTCTGTTTTCACTGGTGCAGCTCCAGACTGAAAGTCAAAGTGGTACAGACAAGTGTTTTTTGGAAGTTGTTTGAGTTCGGAGCTGCTGATCCCCTTTTCACAACTGCTTTTACAAACCTCGATCATTAATCTGGAATACTGGTCTTACATAGAGTTAATGAGTCACTTCGTGGCCAGGTTGGATCAGTGTTAGAGCAGGCGCACATGTACTGAGAGGTTTATGCCTCAACGCAGAGGTCCAGGGTCTTTACCCTCTCTCTCCTATTTCTCACCTAACTGTCCTGTCACAAATTAAAGGCAGAAAAGGCCAAAAAACAAAAATATATCAGTCAGTTCATTGCTTGGTTCATCAACAAAAAACCTATCAACATGTCAAATATTCTCTGTACCCAGACCTCACCAGGAGTTTCCAGGATGTTGTGTTGAGCCTTTTTCCTAGTTGTTTGACATTTTATAGAATACATTTAATCATAAGACTAATTAAAAATTAAAATAATGGTAATTGGTAGTTGCAGCCCTATTCTTAAATATTTTCTCATTTTTCCTTCCGTTGTCCTGTCCAGCGTGGTGTGTGAGATCGGCCCTGTTGGCCCCAAGGACACCTGGGGCCAGGTTGAAGTGGAGGTGAAGGGGGGAAAGAGAGGAATATCTTCCATGTACTTCACCTACAGGGTAAATACGCTCCCTTACACACATGCGGTACACCTCACGCGCTCTCGCTCACTCGCTCACTCGCTCACTCGCTCACTCGCTCACTCGCTCACTCGCTCTCTCGCTCTCTCGCTCTCTCGCTCTCTCGCTCTCTCGCTCTCTCTCTCTCTCTCTCTCTCTCTCTCTCTCGCCTTAGCTCCACACTCAGTATGGAGGTGTACAACTTTTGACTCATTAAATGGACGTATGCAAAAGCTTTCAGCTGATTTGATGTTTTATGGTCTCTATTATGTTTCCATATCCTAACTGCAGAGCCCCTTATAATCAATACACATATTTGTACATTTTATGTGGGATGCACAAATACAACATCCTAATGTATTGGTCAATTAAGCACCTAGATGCTGTCACATTACAATGGTAATGCACTGTATGATAAGCCAAAAAGTGTATGCATTCCTTTTTAAGCAGATGCTGTACAGTAGCCCCCCTTTTCTCTCAAATAGCTATGCTGTAGCCTGTTAAAGTATTAAACTGGCTTTTCATATCTCTGGTTCCGCTAAAACTTCCCCACAAGGGAGTGCTCCGCCTAACTGTTTGCTAAGCAAATTGAGGCAGATGTGGTGCTTGTATGAGTGTGGGTGTGTGCAAGAACGTTTCTAATAAAGAGTTTGAGATCAAGGAGGGTGAGAGGAAATGTGTGTATATGACATACCATTGTAAGTGTGAGAGTGAGCCTGTGGGTTGGAGCTTGGGTGTGAATGTAAATCCTTTCAGGGGAAAGATGAGTATGTATTCATGCTGTATCTTGCAACCCTGTCTCCCCCCCTCACCAGGACCCAATTCCCGAGATGGTGAAACCCTCAAGAGGTCCAAAAGCTGGGGGCACCCTCATTACAATTTCTGGAACATTTCTGAACACAGGCAGTATGGATGATGTCCAGGTTACCATCGGAGGGGTGGATTGCACTGTGTAAGGACTTCTTTCCTTATTAATTGTCATTCACGCTAAAGCCCAATTCTTTTTCAATTCAGTCTTGTCGGTTGATAAGTGGTACTTGTTATGCAGACATTGTATTTTATGCAAATTCTACAGTATGCACACTTTGAAGCCCATAAATTGATTTCTTTTTTTTACATTCCTGAGGCAAAAATGGAATTGACCTTAACATTGGTGTCATAAGCAGGATTCTTTTTCTCTTACCATTTGCCTTCGTTGTTGTGACCACCAGTGTTCTGTCAAACCCAGTCCATGGTGACATTTTAGCCAGAGGTAACGTTAAAATAACGAGCTAGAGGAGCAGCAAAGCCAGGATTTAACAAGCTGTCAAGCCGCTGCCATGTTGGCTTCCACTGCACAGGAACCTTATGCAACCCCCACTCTTGCAGCCAGTTAGTGTTATGTCCTTGTCGTTGCAGTGAGCAATTTGGAGAAGAGATCACCTGCCGGACAGGGGAATATGGAACAGATAAGGTGCCCTCTGACCATCTCACCATCACAGTGAGGTATGGAAAGAGTACCACAACAACCATCCCAAGTGCCTTCCAATTCTTGGAAAATCCCATCATGCTGGACCACTACCCCAAAGAAAGCTTTGTCTGGTCAGTATAAAGAAGCATCACGCTAATGTTTTACTTTGAATCAAAGGGTTTGTAATATTGCTTTCAACATACTTGTAAACATATGGTGTTGAATGAAAATTCAGGGGAAATTGTGGTATTTGGTGGGTATTATTTTCATGTTTTTTTCTCTCAGTATGTCACGTTTTACCCTTCACCTTCCTTATAGAGATTTGGGATTATATCCCACTATGATTATACCTTGACAAATTTAGCTCCGCCCACAACATTTGAGGTTCTGACTAGAATCTGAGTATGATGACGTCAGGCTAACAATTGGGTGGATTGTCATGAAAATGAGTACACAAATTCATGTTGTCCTTAGAATGAATTGTAATTACTTTGGTGATCTCCTGACTTTTCATCTAGTGCCATCATCAGATCTTTGCTTTATGACAAATTACATGCAACACGAATGCCTTTCCCATCAGCTTTAGTGTGCTTTGTGTTTATTGCTAATTAGCATGCCAACACCCTAAATTATGATTGTGAACATGGTAAACATCATACCTGCTTATCATCAGCATGTTAGCGTTGTCATTGTGGTCATTTTAGCATGCTGACATAGCATATAGCTCAACCACTGTGCACCATTAGCATGAGTACACCGTTAGTTTTGTTTGGAAAGCTATAGGAGTCTTATAACACCTGAGTCGGCATTTTCCCATATTTACCAGATATGGTGGGAAAAATTACATTTAGAGTAATCAACAAGAGAACAACAAAATTGTAATTTTCCTTTTAAATACCTTGCACTGTGCATTGGTTTTAAAGTAGATACGCCAAAAAAGAAAAGGAAAAGCAGCTATCTTGACATTGATGACAAGGTCATATAGAAAAGAGCCGTTATGGAAACACTTAGAAAGGCGGCTGCCTTGTTCTCAGCCCTGCAAGCTTCTATTGTCGGAAAACTTGGTAAAGGTTATTAATGCCAAGAACCTTTCAGTTTTTTTAATTTATGATTTGTCCTCCAAAAGTTTGCCTGTTGTTTGTGTATGTGTGTAGAATATTTCTCATACTTGCGTCTGATTTGCTGAAGGGGATACAAATGCTAGTCTTTGATGTTGTACCAAATGTCTTGATGATCTCGAAAAATGGATGCAATAGACGGTTACCTTGCTTTTTTCTGTGCAATTGAAAGCACTAGGGCGTGTGTGATTGGGCACGCAGACTGGAACAACAGATACGCTGCTCCCAGGCTAAACTAATTTGTTTTCATCTTCAGTGAAAAACAATTACCCCAGGTGCAATTTAAGAAGTGTGTCTGTCTTCCTGTAACTCTCCCCATAAGCTTGTCTTTGTGTCGCTGGGGATATACTCATATACAGTATATGTGTGTGTGTGTGTGTGTGTGTGTGTGTGTGTGTGTGTGTGTGTGTGTGTGTGTGTGTGTGTGTGTGTGTGTGTGTGTGTGTGTGTGTGTGTGTGTGTGTGTGTGTGTGTGTGTGTGTGTGTGTGTGTGTGTGTGTGTGTGTGTGTGTGTGTGTGTGTTTTTAGTGGAGGGAGAAACATTGTGGTGACCGGCTCCGGCTTTAACCTAATCCAGACCGCGGTCCTGAAGGTCCATGGAGACAACTCAAAAGCTTTTGAGGTGCGTGTGTCTTCCCCCTATTTATCAGTATCTTCCTTGCCGTCTTCCCATCAGCATGTTGGTTATCCTTTAAAAGACATAATTTAATGATGTTTACTTCGCTCTTTCCTTTCTGTTTCCCTATGAGTGTTGGTCTTAGAGAATCACCCCCCCCCCCACATTAACAGCATCTAATGAGCCCACGACTACTGTGGTGATTCACTCTGTCAAGCATGAACACTCACCAACAAACACAGTCCTCCATACTTCCACTGATCAGAGAGAGACCATAAGGCAGTATAATTTCCTCTAACCTCTTAGGCCATAAATCCTTAAAACCTGAAAGATTGCAGATATTAGTGCCACTGTTTCACCCTTGCCAAGTTGTAAGTTCCTCGTCCAGCTTAATCAAGTAGGATTGACTCTGCCAGGGAACATGAAGGAGCTCCTCCAGTGAAATGGGCAGTGTTAAGCAGTAGCAATTTTGTCCATTTCATATAAAGGGCTAAATCTATTTCCGGCATTGAGGTTGCAGAAGATTATGTGAATATGCCACTCTTCACCACTTCACTCCTGGCCAAGACACTGGTCCCCTACTACCCGGGGGACAGGAGAGATTTAAAAATACTCCGGCCTGCCACAAACTAGCAGCGGATGTTAAATGTTATCTCAAAGGCCTTGGCTGGTCAACTTCATAAGCTTCTTTTGGTTTAAGTCTATCCACTGAACTAGACACAAATATTTGTGGCTGCTGGCTTGTGGTGAAAGCATGTTGATTACATTGTGGGTCAGGATAGCGGCTCGAAGCAGTGATGTTTTTCTTTGCTACAGTATAAAGACCCTCTAACTCTTGTTTGTAATTGTAAACAGAGACTTTAAGTCAAATTTTTTATTTGTTCACTCAGTTTGTAACGGCCTTCCAGCATTTTGTTACCTTTGGACAGAGCCAGACTAGCTGTTTCCCAGTTTCTAGCGTTTATGCTAAGCTAACTGACAGCTGGATGTAGCTTCTTGTTTATCAGGCAGATATCAGTTATATAAATCATCTCTGCCATTTTCCAAAATGTTGAACCATTCTTTCAAACCCCGAGCAACATATGGTCAGAAGGGACAGGTAGTGCAAAAAACTACTGTAGGTTCACAGTTAAAAAAATGTAACAAGACAAATTTACTTTTGAATTAAATGAGAAAAAAATAAATACAACCAGTCTCAAGATTTACTGTAGGTCTGCGTGACATTTTCAAAGCATTATCTGATGTAGCCTATACCTTTTGCCTTGTTCTTGGAAATTTTAAACTATGTGTAGGACTGTAGGTTTTAGCTGTCACACACAGTATTCTCAGTGTGAGTTGTGATTCATCAGAGGCTGCTATTCTACGATGGCAGATTGGAATTTTAATAGAGTGACTGAAAAGAGACACATAATTTTACCGTCCCTGTTGTACTAACCCAGGTTTTTTTTTCCTCCCACCATCCAACCCCCAAAACACTAACGTCAATTCACTGCCTCTAAAAAAATAAATAAAAAAAAAGGCCTCAACACTGTTTGGTTTTCTTTCTCCCCATATTTTATATGTCAAATACTGTTATACTCACCTTCGAGTCTTTTCTGCTTCTATGTGTTGCGTGCCAACACATCTTGTATTGTATATTTCCAGTTATTACATTTTACTCTCCCTCTGACACATTCAGAAAGCCCACGAGAAGAACGACACAGTCATCCAGTTTTGGTCTCCAACAGTAAACAGTTCCCTGAACCAGCCCTTTAAAACCTACATCCAGCTTGACAACTGGGAGAAGGAACTGAAACCCTTCGACTACCAACCTAACCCCAGCTTCAACAAGCTGACCAAGAAGGTCATCACTGAGGCCAGCATCATCATTGTCACTGTGAGTGCCGGCTGCTCTGGTCTTTTTCAATGCTGCACAAAGAAGTCAGCCTCTTGGTGTAAAGGAATTGAGACAAATTGTGATATTATCTGGCTTGAGGATAAATATGGAAAATATGCTAAATTGCAGTTACTGCACCACATTTTCACCATTTTACCTACTTTACTTTTACTAAATGTTTGTTTTAATGAAAAACAAATGATGCTCAATTTACAGTGCGATTGCAAGATACATTTTTATGTTGGATACATAAACATTTCCATTTGTGTATGAAAAAATACATGTAAAAGAAATTAAAACGTAAAATACATAAGTGTGTGTGGACAGATACACACAAACATACTTAAAAATGGTAAGTACAAAACTAATAATGATACATCAACTTAAATTAAACTATATGCAAGTAAAATAGTGTTAATGACACATAACTTATGACTAATAATAAATGTAACCTATAATAAAACACGTTAAAGTAAAAATGAATAAATACACATATACACACATAAAATAATAATTAAAAAAATATTTTTATATAAAGCAGTAGTTGCTTATATTACTACCCTCTAATTGAACTTTGTCCACCAGACTGTTGTTTTAGTTCTCCCAGGACCTCGGGCCAGGGTGGAGGGCTTGCAGTTGTGTATAAAAACTGCTTACAAAGTCGGACAGTACCCATTTTTTCCTCATTTGAACTGCAGGTGACCAATGGGTGGTTCTAATTTGTTTTATTGTATTTTAATTTACCAACCCCTCATCAGCAGTAGATTTGTCGTATAGCTTACTGCTTCTTTATGTCAGTTTCGATGTTCCAGAGTGCACCCTTTTTTAAAGTTTCTTTGCAGACACTCTTTAGGTAAATTAGTCAGGGAATGTGTTAACTTAAGCTAATTTCACCTGTTTTTAAATTGCAGACTGTAGTTGAATAATTTTAATAATCCTAATTGAAAGTAACTGTGCTGCAGGATCTCAAAGTGTATATTGCAATGCCAGGACTGTGGGATGGACTGCAGCTGTGACTTAAGAAAAAAATGACTTATAATGAATGCAATCTTAATCTTTCTAATTACATTTGGCACTCATAGTGGAAAACAGTGTAGAGTGGTTATAAACTTTCCATCCAGTACTAATGGAAATATAATGTGTCTTCTTGATGGTGTATCAATGCAGTAATTCATTTCTCTTCCATGTAATTCTGTTAAGACATTTTGAGCGTTACAGTCAGTCTTCCCCTGCAGGGTCGAGGATTCTCCAAAGCCATGACAGCCAAAGAGGCTCAAGCGTTTGTGGGCGATGTTCCCTGTCTGGTCAACACGCTTCAAGATGACAAGCTGTTTCTGGACCCACCTTCCACCACACCCAGCGCTCGCTCCAGACGGCACCGCCGAGACACCCGGCCCGAGCTGCTGGACTTAATGGTCAGATGAGACAAAGTCAGGCAGACACATAGTGGTGGAGGAAATATGCAGATTATTATGTAAAATGATCAAAACAAAACTGTAAAAATACTATTATTATTACTTTTAATACATTAATCTGATTGTTTTGTCGTTTAATTGATTGATTGCTTGGTATGTGAAAATTACATTCACACAGAGCCCAAAAGTGACACTTTCAAAATACTTATTTTGTCCAACCAATAGTCAATACCTCAAAATGATTAAAAATACTTTTTAATTACAAACCGGAAAAGCTGCAAATCCTCATATTTGCAAAGCTGAAAACATGAAATGTTTTCCTTTTTATACCAAAAATAATTACTAGACTGATCTAGGTCAGTCAACTTATTTTTCCAGCGCTACTTGTTTATACTGTTAGATAGTTTAATTTATAATAAAGCATCATATTTTACAAGCTCTTAATATGTGTTGGATCCAAAAATCTTTATTTTGTAAAGTAACTAGTAACCAAAGCTGTTAACTCTAGCAGAGTAAAATAACAATATTTCTTTCTAAAATGTAGTAAAAAGTGTAGCATGATAAGAAAATACTCAAGTACCTGTACATCAAATTTGTACTTAAGTGCATTGCTTGAGTAAATGTACTTATATAGACATATACAGACTTGCAGATGAGAGCAGTCATGCATCATGAATCTTTACTGTACTTCTCTAGGCATGTCTTTTGTACATCTGGGGAACCCATTTTTTGCACTGGTTGAACAGTTTTCATGTAGCTACAGGCCCTTTTATAATTACATTTAATTATAGCTTAGCCACAATTGTGATGAATTCTGTAACCTCTCCTCTGGGTTATTCCTCTAAGTGAGCTAGTGTTTAATTTCTGTAGACTCACTTGCCAGATCTATCTCCACAGCACTGTGGAGTAAGGTCTGCCTCCTCCCCACATACACTCCTGGATACGACAAAAAAACGGCCTGGGTTGTTCGCATTTGTTTACGCCAATCACAATCATATTGGACGGCGCTAAGCTCCAGACACGGCGATGGTGGATCTTCAAATTGGACTCAGGAAGGAACTTGTTTTAGTGGATCATTTGCAGCCAACAAAAGAAAAATGACACTTTACATATTAAAACAAGTTAATTGTTGACACAATACAGTAACTTCAGCTATTTAAATTAGCTGGATACATGGTTTAATATAATTTGCTCTTGTCAGTGTACCACCGTGTATATTTTGTCCATAGCAATCGGTCCCAAAATGTCCCAGTTAGATAGTAATGCCATAAACATGTTCTTTGTAAATCTTTACAAAACTTGCCATTTTCAGCAAATAGCTTCCCAGCTCAAAGTTTTCCAAAACCAACCAAGTTTTACAAAGCGAGGCACAGCCAGCGGTTGTTCTGGCGATTATCCGGTAAATAAATTTGGGGTGCCTGGGTAGCACACCTGGTAGAGCGTGTGCTTATATAGAGAGGCTCATGTCCTTGCAGCAGCGGCCGCGGGTTCCGTTCCGGCCTGTGGTTCATTCCCTCTCTCTCTCCCCTTTCATGTCTAAGATGTTCTATCAAATAAAGGCCTAAAGAAATGAATTGTCGTCAATCCAGACTACATTTTTTTGTGGCTGTGTGCTTGAAGACTTTGCACCAACGTGCAAAGTCTTCAAGCACAAATGTAATGCAAAATGCAAAAATGTAGTCTGGATTGACGACAATTCATTTCTATAATAGGTACAGAATACCTACATAGAAAAAGCTTGATTATAAAGTGTCAAACTCATATGCATTTGATCAGTTCATTTTGGCCCACCATCTTGCACATAGACCCAGCACTTTAGAAATACTGAAAGGTGCTTCAACTGCTTTAGTAAACTGTGAGCAATTATGTAGATTCCGCTCTGTTCCATTTTCCTCTCCAACGCTGTTGATTCTTAACATCTACACCTACCTGAATAAATCTCTGGCTAAAATGTCAAGAGCTTGTGCAAATAATAAGGTTCCCTCTCTCTTTGTGTTTATCCACAGATCAAGTTTGGGAAAGGGGAGTGGGTGGTCGGCTCGGTGCAGTACGAGAAGAAGAATGATTTGTCACTCTACATCATCATCCCTGCTGTCATTGTGCCCATGTTGCTCATCATCGCTATCTCTGTGTACTGCTACAGGTAAGTTAAGCTATTTGGTTAACGTCACATACATTGTGAAAAAATGTAATTACTTCTAATTGTATTGAGTAGAGAAGCTGTAGAAACGTCTTGTTAAATGTCACATAATACTAATTTTAGACCTTTTTTTCACAGTTTTTGAATACATTCTTGCAAGAAAAGCATTTTTTGTTTGTTTAGCAAAAAACATCAAGTTAAAACTAAACTTACAAGCCTGCAATATTTTATATATATATTTATATATATATATATTGTATGCCAGTTGCACTCAGCCCCAGCCTTTTTCCATGTAAACCCTTTATCCTTGTGATTTGTCAAAAATGGCTTTACCCACTTATCCCACAGATCCCATCTGCAGTTTGTGTACAAATAACAACAATAACTGCAAAGATAAAATTTCCTTGAAATACTTTTTTTCCTTTTCTTCTGGCCTTGTTAAAAGCCAATATGTCAAATTATTGAAGTGCCAAACACTGGGCTTGCACGTTTGCTGAAGGGGATGTTACTTATGTTCAGGGTCAATACTGTAGATGTCAGAGACGTATAACTCGTTTTACAACAAACTGCTTTAAATTCAAATAACAGAACAGAAATACAAATAGACAAGTACATGTAAAAAGCTTAAATGGGTTGCTTCATCAGTGTTGAACTGAAATTAGACTGGAAATTATGAAGTTAAAAACCTTTCATTTCTCAAACTTTTTCGTTTTCATGATGCATGTGTTTGTGTTTAATCTGTTTAGGAGAAAGAGTCAACAGGCCGAGAGGGAGTACGAGAAGGTAAAACATCAGCTTGAGAATCTGGAAGAGAGCGTACGGGATCGCTGCAAGAAAGAATTCACAGGTACAAACAGTGTAGCTGTACAAAAGCTCAGCAATATTGCTGATCACCCTCAAAGGATCAATGTTTCGAAGAAGCTATAAAGTAATGAAGCGCTTCATAGCTCTGAATTACATTTCTTTGATGTATTGTCCTGCAGTGAATTAAATAAATTATCCTGCTTAACATCATGTTATCGTTACGAGGAGCAGTTTTGCAGCTGAAATTATTTTCCTGGCAAAGTTCTCCCTTCTCTGCCTCTCATACATAATACACATAAGTTAACATAATGTTTGACACAGAGGAGCAGCACAAAAATTTGAAAAGCTGCTTACCAAAAAGGAACAAGGTACAGTTTTTTTAAATTGTTTTGATCTTGCAGACTTGATGATCGAGATGGAAGACCACACTAACGAACTGAGCGAGGGACGAATCCCATTCCTGGACTATAAAACCTACACCGATCGTGTCTTCTTCCTGCCCTCGAAAGACGGAGCCAATGATGTGATGATCACAGGAAAGCTCAACATCCCAGAGGCTCGACGGGCCACAGTGACTCAGGCGCTTAACCAGTTCTCCAACCTCTTGAACTCAAAGACCTTCCTCATTAATGTAATTATACTGCACATGAGTGAATCAGCTGTGGTAACAGACTAATATGTCTGCATATACAGAGTTTACAGCAGCGTTGTAAAGGTGTTTAGCCAATGCTAGCATACTAACACCAAATGGGTCACATTAATGTACAGTATGTTGAATTTAGTCTCCAAGGATGACAAAGTAATGTCCCGTCCTACTCTGCCTACTTTGCCTTTGTTGGTTAGGTTGGTTAGGTTAAGGCATGGGGAGTGAGGTTGGTTACGGTAAGGGTAAGAATACCAGGCTAAGCCAATCAGAGACAGAGTAAAGTGGCTTATGTCTTTGCCATTCTAGGGAAAATATTATTGCATACAGTATCTGCTAAACATCAGGATGTTAGCATGTTCATTGTGACTTTTAGCATTTAGCTCAAAGCACTGCTGTGCCAGGATAACTAGTCTTGTTCTTCAAATACCATGTTTTCTTTACATTTAATTTAAAAAATATATATATTTTTAACAAATTTCTATTAGTTCATCAAGTTAGTAAAATGGCGTCAACATTGAACCACGTCTGTGAGCATGTGCGGTGACATGTCTCTCATTTGGAACTACTCAGAAATGTAGATACAGTTGTGACATTTATTTATTCAGTTTACTGAATAAATTAAACTAGCCTTGTTCATCATAATGAAGAAGTATGCAGCAATATGTTTTTTTTTTTTTTATGTGCTGTAACAGTATTTGGACCACAATGGAGGTTTATGGCACGGAGCCTAGAGTTTTATCAGGCTGTGGCTATGCACGAAGGCAATCCTCCTAAAATGTAGCAGAATATATCCATTGTTGGTTTTGGTTTCTTCAGAGGATTTGCTAATAATAGTAAAAAAAAAAAAAAACCATACCATCCCTTTCCTTTGTTAATGAGGGTAAACTTGTAATTACATCTAAGATAGCTTTTTAAAATATGCCACCCTTTATCTCTACTGTATTATAAAGGCTCTCTTCAATTGATTTAAGGACTTTGTGATGCCTTCGTTAGCAGAGTACAGTATTGGAAGTGAGAAGCAGAAAATATAGCAGAGGAGACGTGTGAAGATTCCTAATAGTCAAATATTGCTGGCACACAAACAACCTCTGAGGTGTTAACTGTATATGTGTGGGCAATCTCTCTTCCAATGATTGGTATCTTTTCTTAGCTGCAATATTTTACAAGAACTGAATTTACCTTGATAGTTATTGTTTTTACATGCATCAGGCTTTTGATTATTTAAAAGCATATTAGGTTGGATTTGCGTGTGTGCTTATGTGTGTGCTTCTGTGTGTGTGGGCTTCATGAGGATGATAATTTAGCTTGTCTTTTGCCTGTTTCCTTGTATGTGTGTTGGTGTGTTTGTAGTTTATCCGAACCTTAGAACGCAGCCATGACTTCAACGCCAGGGCCAAGGTGTACTTTGCCTCCCTGCTGACCGTGGCTCTGCATGGGAAACTAGAATACTACACCGACATTATGAGAACACTACTGCTGGAGCTGATGGAGGAATACGTCCACAGCAAGAACCCTAAACTCATGCTGCGCAGGTAAGTGAGGAGCAATTCAGTGCTGCTGCTCAGTAGAAACTGGTGCAGTCAGATACAATACCAAAATAGTGTCAAGTTTAATATCTAAGAAGTTCTGTACTGCTGAGGATGGCAATGTAGGTCTTTTGGTTGGCCAACCACTTTGGTCCAGACTGAAATATGCCAAGAACTATTGGATGGATTGCCATGAAAGTTTTTAGACACAATCATGTTCCCTAAAGTATGAATCCTACTTACTTTAGTGATCCCAGACTTTTCATTAAGCGCAACCAGCAGGTTTAAGTAGCCCTTATGTAGTAAAATATCTCTACATCTACAGGATAGATTGGCACTAAATCTTGTACAGATATTCATGTTAGCATGCTGACATTAGCATTTATTTCAAATTACCACAGTTCCCAACTACAGCTACCAGGGATGCAGTCTTGTTTAGCAACTTTTGTCCTGAGATCATTAGATGTCATTATTTCTCAGCTCTATAATCAGAAGCACTCCATATCTAAACCCTGGTAACAGTATAATTAACCATTTTATGAGGACTGGGATTCAGTTCAAGAGGCGGTGTACTGTTTCTTTCTTTTGCCATGTTTTCTGTTGAATTTTGCACTGACTACTGTAGTGCACTATCACGAGCCAGACTGCTGCTTGATCTATTCCAATCCTCCGCCTTCTGTTTCTCCTCCTCCTTTGGTTACTCCTTCTGTTTTTTTTCTCCAAGCACAAAGTGCTGTGTGATTCTTCTTTTGCTGTTCACCTTCATCTTCTTATCCTATAGCTCTTGACCAATGGGCCGTAGGCTAAGAATTTCTTCTTGTCCATACTGTTTTTGATTGCCTTGAATGCAAATTATATTAGCTGTCTGAAGGTTGCTTTTTATATACTGTGTGTGTGTGTGTGTGTGTGTGTATATATATATATATATATATATATATATATATATATATATATATATATATATATATATATATATATATATATATATATATATATATATATATATATATATATATATATATATATATATATATATATATCTTAGCTTATGGATTCAGAATTGTATAAATCTCTCTCTCTCTCTCTCTCTCTCTCTCTATCTATCTATCACGTGCAGCTAGCCTGACCCACATGCAATTTTATTTTCTATTAATAATTGCCCTTTTCACCAATAAGAGAATTGTGGCATTACAACAATTAGATGTGCATAATTTAAAAATTATTTTTAAAATTGGGCGCCCCTAGGTGGACCCCTTGTCTGACAGTACAGTGGCTCATCACTGCTAGGAGGGGGTTAGGTGATCTGGACTGTCTGCTGTGCCTAGGCACGCTGTGACTGGGTGTTATGCAAGTACACATCTTAATTATCCCCCAATGGAGAGGCTCATTATGCTGATTAGGCCATTGTGCCAACACAAGCCCCCTTATATACAAGACATCTAATTAGGCATGCTAGCAGCTAACATCAGGCGCCACCAGTGGATATGTGACATTAGAATGGGTGATCCATCAAGTGACCACTGACATGATTTTTGAATTAAAATATCCTGTTACTGACAAGCTGTGCAGACATATTCCCCTGTTGACATTTTGTAGATGCACAGGCTTGAGAAAGTAGTTTTTCAGCATTTTGAAGAGAACACAATGAATATGGCCTTTAATAAGTATTACCTGTCATTCAACTTTTGCTAGGTAATACACAATACACAGATTTTACATAATAAATGCATATAACTTATTACAAAATATATTCTTCCCCCAACCCTCCATGAGCTCACATACGACAGTGTACAGCAAAATTAGTGAAAAAGTAGTGATTACTTCTCAGGGTTTCTTAGCTTATGGATTCAGAATTGTATGAATTGTATTCTTACAATGACATTAAAAACTGTCCACCTAATGTGTTTTTTTTCAGGTCAGAGACTGTGGTGGAGAGGATGCTGTGTAACTGGATGTCTATCTGCCTTTACCAGTTTTTGAAGGTAACTTGAGTTTATGGTCACTTAAAATGTATCAAATGTAATATGTTAGCTAATCATTTCCTTGAGTCAAAGAGTCTTAACTTTCATTAGTGCTCTGTATTGATTTGTGTGTGTGTGTGTGTGTGTGTGTGTAGGACTCTGCAGGCGAGCCCTTGTACAAGCTGTTCCGAGCCATCAAGCACCAGATTGAGAAAGGGCCTGTTGACGCCAGAGTGAAGAAAGCCAAGTATACCCTCAACGACACGGGCCTGTTGGGCGATGATGTTGAGTACTCGGTCTTGGTAAGATGGACGGACATACACTCGCATGCACAAAAAGACCCCGCTCACACACACACAAACTCAGTCTCAAAAAAAATTGCATGGTGTTTTGTGACTGATTCCTACACAGTGTGATACACACACAAACACAGTGCTGTTACTATGGTAACCACCAACAACCCCCCAGGCGACTCCCCGCTTTTGTGTGACATCCATTTTCAGTGTTAATGTTCTTGGCTTGAAAACGACACAGGCAACACATTCCATTATAGCAGTGAAATGTATGGCTTAGGTGAAAGTACTACAAGTCGGTACAAGTATAGAGTACAAGCCTCCTGCATTGCCTCTCGTCGACCTTCCAACCTGCACCTGCTCTGTATCAATTTGGGGAGCTTACGGAAGTCAGTAAAAGCCTGTGTGTCTCGTTTTGGTATCGTGTTTTAATAATGGAAGCTAATGTGAACACAGCTGTTTTCTGTTAAAGTCAGCACAAATAAAAAGACCCATGGGTAAATGGCGTTGTCGAGGACAATTACCAAATTAGGCCGAATTACACGTCTCCTGCCGTGATTGATCGCCTTCTGTGATTGAATTACAGAAGGAGGAAAAAACGTGATGAGCTAGATTTCACGGGCAGACACAGTATTTCCTATTGGCTTTAATTCACAGCGTTCTCTTCCCATTCACCTCAAATGCAGACAGCATTATGAGGTTGCTATCGCCTCCCCCTGTTTGAATCTGTCAAATGGTCAGTTAGTTATTTCTGCCAGAGTGACTGAATGTGGGAGTCAAGGTGGATTGGTTTGCTCCCACGGAGCCTTGGTCATTAGATAGCCAAGGTGACAGGAGTCCTGTTCAGGTGTTGCCACGAAAAGTGTGTGTGTGTGTGTGTGTGTGTGTGCGTGCTTACATAAGCCTGGTTGCCATGACAACAACATCTCGACAGAGGGAGTGTGTGTGTGTGGGGGGGGCTGGCTGGCTGGCTGGCTGCTCTGGCTGCTCTGGCTGCTCTGGCCATGTTTGAGGATTTCTGCATATTTGTCATTTGTGTGCGTAGGTGGGCTTATATTGCAGATGCTGTATTCCCAAATTGTGTGTGTGTGTGTGTGTGTGTGTGTGTGTAACAGACCCTGCAAGTGCTGGTGCAGGGCGAGGGTCCAGATGTGACGCCCGTCAAGGTGCTGAGCTGTGACACCATCTCGCAGGTGAAAGAGAAGATCATAGAGCAGGTGTACAGGAACCTGCCATACTCCCAGCGGCCTAAGGTTGACAGTGTCACATTGGGTGAGTAAAGGGCCAGAGAGAGATGGAAGAGCTGAAGCAGAAAACGTCTAATAACGATGAATAATGTAAGGTAGTACAGGGAGTGGCGAGAATGTTAAAAAGGAGAAGCTACTGTATTTCAGTCCTGACTGAAATGCCTTTTTAATTTAATCGCATTGCATTTGTTCAAATAGATAATTGATTTAATTCTTTATTTAACAGATTATTTTGAAGGTGAGCTCTCTCTTTCTGTCTCTGTGGAATTTAAGAAAAGCATCTGCAACATAAATAAAGTCTTCATCTCTAAATAAAGTTTTGCTCGCTATTGTAGTCAGAAACCTTGGGGACTGAGTTAAAAGGCAAAAGCTCTATAGACATTTTTCAACTTCAAAGCCATTTTTTTATTCCCATGCAGGCTGTAAATCTCATTCATTTTATACATTTTAGATAAGCAGAGATCCGTCTTCTTTCATGGTGAATCAAAAAGATAACCCCCTTATATTTGGTGGTACTTGTAAATGCATCATGTGTCACAGATGGTGTTGAGTTCAGTCTGCAGTGGTGTCGGGGTGTATGATTTAGAAATAGATTTAAATCATTCAAAAAATACTGAACTGTCACTTCTTCAGCCAAAATTAACTCAAGTGTGTCACATCACGTCTTCTCAGGAGAGAAAGCCGCGCAGGCAGTAGGATGGGTAGCTGGATTTATTTCAGACCACATTATTATGGAATACCCTCAGGGTAACAGTGACCTATGATTAAATAAATATAATATTGAAAAGAAAGAACAAAAAAAAACGTTGAAGTATGCTGACAATTTGGCAAACATCCAGTACCTCTCCACCAAGCAGAGATAATTGATTGACTTTCTCTCTCTGCCTTCACCACAGAGTGGCGCCCGGGCTCAACAGGGCAGATTTTGTCAGATCTGGACTTAACTTCCCAGAAAGAGGGCAGGTGGAAGCGCATCAACACTTTGGCACACTATAACGTGAGTACTGACAACATTTTTATGAAACATATTTAAAAAAGGAGCCTTAATAATAGCAAGGGATGTGAGGAGGCACAGGGGAAGCAAATAGCTGTATGTGGGCGTGTGGATGTGAATTGGGTTGCCTATTTTCACGCCATTTCAGTCAGAGGCTGAGCCCGTACATCTATTGAAATCCATTTATGCTGCACACTTACACATTGAAGGACATCATATGATTCTTTAATTGATACTGTTGGATGTTAATTAACACAAAACGACTAAATGCGTCTAGACAACTTACCGCCAGTCCAATCATTTTTTATGGCACTTTACACACAACACAGTTGATCTGTGAGCTCTGAAACCAGATTAGATTACATTTCATTATGAAGTACTTTTTTGTAATTGAGGACTGAGAGATCTGGATTCTGTTTTTTTTTGAGAATGTCTGGACTACTACATGTTTGAAAAGATTGGAGAACATGGCTGGTTTCCAAGGACAGACATTGGTTTTTTTCTGACTTGCATGATGATAACAACATGCCAGCAGTCACTAAAACAATCTGGCAGTATAATGTGAACTTGCTTTTTGGAAATAAAAGTGCCCTGGTGATGTTCTGTAGGCATTGTCACCCCCTTTTATTTTCTTGTCAGCAATATTTTAATATTTTGCAAATAATTCTCATTTGCTTTCTTGCTGAAAGTTAGATGAGAAGATTGAAGCCACTTTCGCAAGTCTGTTAAATTAGAAGCTGCAGCTGGTTAGTTAGCCTAGCGTAGGAACCAGCTTGCCTGGCTCTTAACTAATCAGCTTCAAAGGTGCTGGTAGGCATATAACAGTTGGAAAGAACCAGACTTAGTTATCCCAGTTCCAGTCTTTTTGCCAAGTTGAGTGACAATCCTGTGTGTTCATAAATCAAACATACAAGAAAGCACTTCATAGCCTTTTTCTTTTACTGTTTGCCTTTGTCTGCTTAGTAACATGCCTACAATTTTGAATTCCTCACTACCAGCCAATTGAAATTGCCTGTACTTGGTTTGCTCTTGTCAGCTCTCAATGGCGACAGAAGGCCACTAAATCTTCTTGGCACTGTATTGATCCTTGGAAAATAAAGGTCACTCGCAAATGTCACCTACTTGTCCTGCTTTTGGGTACTCTTCTTCCTATTTCATCCCACCTGCTGATGTCTCACAGTTGCCTTGCAGCCATTGATTCATTGGTTGTGTCTGAAAAGTGCTAATCACAGTATTTGTAGGTTCAATAATGGGTTTATGCCAAAGAAAATGGCCTGTAAATACTCCAATAAAGACCCACTGTTGCTGTCCACTCAATCGCATTGATTATGAATTAGTTCAGGGGCACTAAAAGAGACTGCTGACCTCAGTCACACTACCTATTAAATTCAAATTGTGTGTGAAGTAATTGTGTGTGAAGTAAGTGTGTATTGTTGTGTTTTCTGTCTCACAAAATACTGTTATGTGCATTCCAGGTGCGAGATAACGCCACATTAGTCTTGTCCAGCGTGCTTCACATTCAGCAGAACTATGACCAGAACCAGGAAAACCATGAAGAGAGTATGTCTCTGAATACACTCCTACTGTACACAAAAATACACACTTGTTGAAATTAGCACAGATCAGGTGTGAGTACAATGCTTGCCTTTGTTTCTTTTCCCCAGGGCTTTTGTCAACATCTCCCCTCTCATTTAATATGCTAATACATGTTGTTTTTGTATCGCACACTTGGAGATTATGCTGAAATAATATGCACTTTTATCTTCTACCTTTATAATGTGGATTTTGCATTTCAGAGTAATTTATTGTTTAGCATTTCTACTTGGATATTCTCTCTGCATCCAAATTCAATTGACAATCACCTTCCATTTTATCATGTGAATATGTTCTGTGAGAGTGTGCATGAATAAATAAGGAGCAGAATTATTAGAAGAAAGTTTTTTAAAGTTTGTTTTTTTTCCCCCTTGATAGGGAATGCTTTGTTGGAAGATGACAAGGTGTTTCACTTGGTGAGGCCAGCAGACGAACTGGATGAGATGAAATCCAAACGAGGCAGCATAAAGGACAAGTCGATGACCAAAGCCATTACAGAGATCTATTTAACAAGACTCCTTTCTGTCAAGGTACAAAGACTGACTCATTTACTCAATCAGACGTTTGTTATGTAGTTATCTAATTCACTGAGCCTGGCAAATTTTTGCAATATTGGGAATGTTTTTCAGTTAAAAAGCCAACTTAAAATGATGGCCTCTCTATACGGATAGGGTTTAAATACTCTCAGAAAAGCAAAGCATGAATATCTACACTCGCATGCAAAATCTGTCTTAGGGCTATGATATGTCTGTTTCTGCTCTGTCTCTGCTCTGTCTCACATTATTTGTGGCCCCTTTCAGGGAACACTGCAGCAGTTTGTGGATGACTTTTTCCGCAGCGTGCTGTGCTCTGGGGCAGTGGTGCCACCGGCTGTCAAATATTTCTTTGACTTCCTGGATGAGCAGGCGCTGAAACACAACAATGTCGATGAGGAGACCATCCACATCTGGAAGACTAATAGGTAAGAATACTGCACACCTGCATACACTGATCTCAAAGTTTAAATTTAATGTACTGGAATTAGTTTTTGAGGAAATATTCAGATAAAAAAAAGAAAAAGGGCAGAGAAGTTAAGAGGGGAAGTCTTTTTTTGGTGGAACTTCTAACAACTCATCTACTTTTTTGTAAAGGGTCTCAAACCAAAACGTTTGGGAACCATATTGTCTTTACAACCTAATCAAATATTTCCTAATGTAAAATGTTAATCTGAAAAGTAATCACTAACTATCATGTATATCTGTCAAATTAATGTAGCGGAGTAAAATGTACAATATTTCCCTCTGAAATGTAGTAGCGTGAAAGTATGAATATGTTTAAATTATATTTTTTTGGTCCAGCACCCATCCTATTGGGCACGGGGATGTGTGTCCGTTTTTATTGATATTTTGAAAATAAAAATTAGCATAACATGGAATTACTCAAGTAAAGTACAACTACCTCAAGTTTGTAGTAAATGCTAAACAAAAATTTGCAAACACACACACAAAAACACACAAAACACACACACACATACACATACACACACACACACACACACACACACACACACACACACACAATCGGTCTAAATCTGAGCAACACCACATGTCCCACTGCCTGAGATACAGTAACTCCAAGAAATAAAACTTTACTCAGCTGAATACAAATGCACAATTTCAGCTCACTTAGTTTGCATTTGCAATTCCCCTGCTCCCATGTGACATTTAAGTGCATAAATTAGTGTCACGTCATCTAAGGCTCAAGCATACAAGACGACGTGTTGCATATAGATGCCAGTGATTGACGTAAGGCTGGCAAGAGAGCACCCACAAAAGGACAGGAGATGAGCGATTTAATTACTTACTACACTCCACACCACATTCTGCATCCACCCGTTCTGTTTATCAAATCAACTGAGGGCCATGTATTAAATATGAATGTGTGTATGAGGCACAACAACAAACAAACATGGTAATTATGTCCCAAGCTAATTTAATTCTGTGATTATAGCAACATTGCTATTTTTATGCTTCTATTGTATTCTCTCTGCAGCTTTACCCCGGAGATATTACTAAACCAGTATGAGTTTTACACGGTGTGTGCTTCATGTCTCAGATGGCGGTGCATTCGCACCGATCAGGAAAGCTTTTGGGAAAGTACTGTATTTTGGGTATTCTTTTGAATTCACACGCTGACATGGGTTGAAAAGAAGCGTATGGATCGTGCATTTTTCTGTTCAGAAGGGAAAGTAATGAGCGTTCTCGAGCATTTCATTATGAAGTCGGTGCTTTAGCTTGTTAAGCTGCACGAGAACATGAAAGGTCAACATTTTGGTGTTACTTTAGCATATCTAATTACTATTTGTTAGAAAAGACAAACATCGTTGACTTTTGCGCAGCGTATCACTTTGTTATTTCAAACATCTCCTGAGGTTACATTTTTCAGTTAACAGCAATGATTCTCAGCGAGGTCAGTATCATATGAAATAGTAATATAAACTGACAATCAAGGTTCTTGTACTGAATAAAATGACACCTACAAGAAAGGCTTTCCTCCATCCCTGTTATTATCTTGTACTGCACTCAATTGCGCCTCAGGCAAGTGCTCTCACATGAAATACCTCTCTGACTAGAATTAATTCATAGATGTAATGTAGTTGATGAGATTTTCCCCCATTCTGGAACAATAATAACAGCCGTGATAATGCACCATTTTCTTGCCCTTTTCCCCCCGCACAGCCTTCCTCTGCGGTTCTGGGTGAACATCCTCAAGAATCCCCACTTCACATTTGACGTCCATGTGTCTGAAGTGGTGGACGCCTCGCTCTCTGTCATCGCCCAGACCTTCATGGATGCCTGCACCAAGAGCGAGCACAAACTCAGCCGGGTGAGTGGAAACAGGAAAGAGTAGGTAGAGAAAATTGGGGAGGATGAGAGGTGAAAGAGCAAGAGAGAAGATGAGAACAACGTGGATTACATGAGAATTAAAAGGGAGGAGAAGAGTAATGTCAAATGTTAATCAATCTAAAGTGCCATTGTTTTCCCCGTTGTGTCCAATTGTATTCTCTAGGACTCTCCAAGTAACAAACTACTCTA
Source organism: Percina caprodes (assembly GCA_013375575.1). Taxonomy (NCBI): domain Eukaryota; kingdom Metazoa; phylum Chordata; class Actinopteri; order Perciformes; family Percidae; genus Percina; species Percina caprodes. Next base: position 807,221 of record JABXJD010000069.1, on the reverse strand, counting down.
TGCAAAGGAGATCTCCACCTATAAGAAGATGGTGGACGAGTAAGTCCTATCAGCACCTTACAATATTGTTTTGATCTGTTCTTTTCATGTCCGTTTATAGCCTATTTTAAAAGATTTGTAAATTGTGTGTGTGTGTGTGTGTGTGTGTGTGTGTGTGTGTGTGTGTGTGTGTGTGTGTGTGTGTGTGTGTGTGTGTGTGTGTGTGTGTGTGTGTGTGTGTGTGTGTGTGTGTGTGTGTGTGTGTGTGTGTGTGTGTGTGTGTGTGTGTGTGTGTGTGTGTGTAGTTACTACACAGGCATCAGGCAGATGGTTCCCGTCAGTGATCAGGACATGAACACTCATCTGGCAGAAGTGTCACGGGTGAGAAACACTGCTGTCATTTCTGTGCCACTAGATAACTCTGCTATAGTTATAATCCTTAACATTTCAGTCCTTGTTGATTAGGCAACAGCTGTGGTTACCCTGGTAACAGCAAGTGAGGTTTAACTATAGATTGTAAAGGGTTTATTACTACACTCCTTCAACATCTACTTGGAACCGAAATACAGGAAAAAAGCAGAAAAGCACCTGGGTATTTGTTTACAGTGCAACTATCAATACAAAGTCATGTGGTTTTTATGAAGAAGTCCGTCAATAATTTTCCATCATGCCATGAGCAACTGTGCTCTGATTTCATGCTGCATAAGTAGAACACATAAACAAGAGCACAGTAAGAGGAGTTGGTTAACTTGCTGTGGAACTCTTTATCCAACAGCTCATTAAATTTGTTTGCACCCACCTGTTTTCATGCACATTTTTAATTTGCATATAAAAAACCTGAGCAGAAACACAGAAATTTTGGAAAAAATGAAATATTGCATGACAGTATTCACGCTTTGCTGAGGCCTACTGAAGAATTTACTAAACCTACAGTTTCCCTTGATTAGCCAGTTCCTAATAGTCCGTAGTAATAGTAACACTAATGGATGGAAATGCAGATTCATTTGCATGTTCTTTTGCAGAAGTTTGGTTTGCATGAGCAGTAACTTAATACAGGTCTTATACAGATGTAGGAGAATGAACAGTTAACAGTGAGGCTAATGTCAATGAGAAAAGTAGGTAGTTTCCTGTGAATCTCGCGTGCAGAGGTAGACTATTAGCTTTTGATGAAAATGAAAAACATTTCATGAAACCGTTATATGTTATGGATTATAACTTTAATATCTGATTGTTAATAATAATAATAATAATAGCATGCCTCTTTGCAAAGGTTAGTTTGTTTTCTTGTACTTTGCCTCTACAGTAGTAGTTCATTCTTTTTAAACCTGGAAAGATGTACTGTATGCTCATTCAACTCTGCAGTTTATGGTTTTGTTGTTTTTTCTCTTTAACATTTAAATTATCATTTATGTTCTCCAGTCTCACACAGACAAACTGAACACACAAGTGGCTCTCCATCAGCTTTACCAGTATGCCAGCAAATATTATGATGGGGTAAGAAGCCCTTCTCTTTCCTATCACACCCAAAGGAGGCTATTCCACTGAATGCACTACTGCCCACTATATTATTGCTTTTTCTTTTTTTCTCTCTTCACTCTTGATATGCCAGAAGAGTGATTGTATGAAATTTTAATTGAAAGCATTTCTGTGGGATGTGAATTGGAAAATTGCTCTGGGAATTGATTTTTAAGCGTCCATTGTGCATTGCCACTTGAGGTCACGAAAGGGGATAAACAAAACCTAATGAACAAGTTGGATAAACAAATGGGTCTGTCAGTCTCCCCTAAGTGTGGCTTGCAAACAATAACAGCTTATATGACGTGACTGTTGATGTCAAATAACACCATTCTCTCCTCCCACTCTCCGCCCTTTTTCTTCCTCTTTGTCCTGTGCTCTTTCTCTCTCCATCTTCCCCGTCCTTGTTTCTAACCCTAACCCATTCCTATTTTGCCCTCCACTGCCCAATTCTTCTTCCTTTTTCTCTTTGCTTATCATTTCTGATTTCTCCCTCATTCTCCTCTAATTCTGTTCTTTTCTCCTTCCATCCCTTTTTCAGATCATCGCATCCCTAGAGGAGGACCCAGCTGCCCAGAGTAAACAGCTGACCCTGCGGCTCCAGCAGATAGCAGCCGCCCTGGAAAACAAAGTGACTGATCTCTAACCCACCAAGTGGAGGGAGGGAGGGAGGGAGTAAGGGGAATGGTAGGATACCGCCAGTGACTGCAGGGGCTTATTTCTTCTTTTAGAGAATAAAACATGGAAATAAGGAAAGGTGAGAAGGGACTCATATTGTCTCACATACTGTACTTGGCCCTGGGACAATTTGCTGTGCTGTGGAGTAACAGGGACTAATTAAATGCGATAGAGAGCAAAAAAGGGACGAAAATTATGGGTTACACTGTCATTGGTACGCCTTAAAGCTCACTTGCCGAACCTTAAAGGTCTGCGCGCTCACTCTTGCTTCACTGAATATTGCTCCCACAATGCAGTGCGGTAGACCTCTCACTGAGAATTAAGCCCCTCCGTGGAACACTGGCACAGGCGATAATCAGATGTTCAATTTCTTTCTGTGTAGAAAAGGTTTTAAGAATTGTATTATATATTTTTTTTATTGTGCAGTCTTTATGCGGAAAGCTTTATAAGGAAAAAATTATCTTTTTAAATGGATCACCTTGTGGTGCAGATAGTGTTTTTATTAGCCTGTGTGTGCGTAGATGTCTGTGTGAAGTACAACATGTGAACAAGAGTATGCGTTGCTAGATTTGAGTGTGTGTGAATGTGTGGGAATGTGTGTGCACACACAGGATGCCTACGGTCAGGCGTGAGGGTGAAGAGACGCCTGCTTTCTGTCATTTTATTCCCCCATACCCAGTGACACACTGGAGCCTGTGCTCTCACCGAGCTCACCAAAGGGTCCTCACAAGGACACTGGTTAGCAATTTACAGGCTCTTATGATTGACAGGTCAACAATAGTTTCAGAAATATTTGAGTTAAATTATTTACTTTTGACTCAGATTTGCTTCAAGCTGGATTGCCATTTGTGCTTGTGGAAATCGATAATTGCCCAGTCTGTCTCCCTTTATTGTACAGTGCCATGATACATTCCACTTCAACTAAAGCACAGAAGTACATTTCAAAAGTGTTTAAAAACATTTCACTTATTGACTATTTTTCTTTAGCATAAAAATCTTTTTTTTTTTAAAGTATCAGCAAACAGCAACTTTATTCTACTATGAGTACTACTTCATATTAGCCCTGCAATAATGTCAGAATACTATGAGCCACAATTGACAGTTACACTAGCTCACTAAATGTATTTAAATACAGTAGCAATTCAGCAATATGTTAGAGAAATTTCCGAATTGATTCACACATTAAGCGTGACTTATGGTTCTGCAAAGGCGCCACGCAGATCTTTCGCTGTAGCTTACGTAAGTGACCTGAAGTTTATACTTGTGCGTTAATGTGTGCGTCAGTCCGGCATGTGTGGGTGCGTGGGGAGTGTGTGGTAGAGCAAGTGAGAGAGGGACAACTACTAGCTTTGGTGCGAGTACCAACAATAGAGTCTTAGTGGGAGAAACTGTCTCCCCTGTGCTTTCTGACCCCGGTGGGAAATCTGTAGCAGGAAAAGTTAACCCTCTCCTTGATTTCATGTTGTTTATCGAGAAGGAGAACCAGGAAATGAGAGTAGGGGGGAATGCAACGTTACTAAGCCACCGCCAAGCGACGTGCGTCGCTAAGACGTGTATAATTACATTTTTTGAGAGGTGCACACAAGCTACGGCGTAGGATCCGGCATAGGGTCCGTATCTCCACGTACCTGCATTCATAGCCACGGCAAAAATTTAACGCAGAAGTCTAAATCACGCTTTAGTGTTTATGATTTTTAGTGCCATTTGTTTGTAGTACTACTGTTGTAATCTTCCAAATAGTCATCAAGCAATCTGCCTCTAAAGTTATGAAATAGCCTGTTGCTGATTTTAATTATCAGTTAGAGATGCAGTTGGTAATTAAATGGTATGTTTTGAACAGATTACTGTAGTTTTAGCCTTTGTGTGAAGTTTGGGAGGTCAGGTTCAATCATGTACATAAGTGTTATAATAAATGAGATGTTGATATGTCAGTGTCAGAGCTGAGGTGTCAACGGGTATGAATGAGGGTTTAATATTTTTTGGGCCATTAAACGCCACGCTTCATCCCTAAATTGTTGGTTTTGCTGATTGTACTTCCCGTATCTGATCATGGACGTGTGTAGTTGACAGAGCATAACGAGCTCCAGAGACCCCAGAATGTTAACGATTCCTGCCTTGGCTAGAGAGAGGTTTGCACAGAACTCAAGCCTGCCTGCCTGCCTGCCTGCCTGCTGTCTCAGCATGGCACCCTGGCATCCCGACCAACAGCACTTGGCACTGCCCACTCAGCGCAGTGCAGAGTGGCACTCTGTATAATGGAATCAGCAGGAGAGGCTTTTGATCTTAATTGCATGCCGACTGCAGACTCCATGCTTGTCTCCACTGTTGTTTACTGCTGACTCCTGTCTCACTGACAGAGTTGATGCAAGAAGCTTTCTTTAACCAAAAATGTGCCTTATTAAATAGTATGATACATATATTGTTTCTAAATTATTCTATTGGTAACCTAGGTGATTATAATGACGATAGTGCTATAGACACAGCAATGTATTTGGACTTGTGATATTATGTGTGCTGTCTAAAATGCTAGATGCCCTGCTGCAGCCATGTTTGTGCCAATAGGCTGAAGACATTTCGGTATGATTTCTTTTATGGTTGCAGTTTCGATGTGTGCATTTCCTTTGGGTGTCTGTGGCGTGTGCTTAGTAGGATTTTGGTGGCTAGGGCAAAAGGCCAAAATGAATAAATGTAAAACAATGTGGCCAGTGTGATTTGGGTTTTCCTTGAAAATGTCTGGCATTTCTAAATTAGTCTGAAATCAAAAGGGTGACCTTATGTAGATTGAATATAATGCGAAATTGTTCCAACGGTGTTACATTTTTTTTGCCCTGTGTTTCTAAGCTGTTCAACAGTGTGTACGATAAATGACTATCTATACTCGACAAATAACTTTTCTTACTGCTGTGCAGTTATTTTTATTTCATGTTTCCTATACCATATAAATCTTTGTAAAACATGTTTAAATGCTGTATTCTAACTGTATACTCCTATGCATTGAGTCCTGGTACAAAAAAAACAAAAGAGAAAAAAAGCTGTTTGTTCTGTTGTCGAGACTTTTTTCCATTTTGAAACTTGTGAATGTGCTGTAATGATAAAAGAAACTAGAGCACTCCATTTTCAGTGCAGGACCATTAATGGAAGCCAACGTTTTCCTCCCCATCCAAGGCAGCTCAGAAGATTCTCGATCTTGTACCTGATCTGGTTGTACTGGATGAACTTAATTTTACAAAGGTTGTGTGTGGCCGGAGTAGTTACCCACAGATTTCATCATACACTCCTCCGTGAATAAACTCAGAGACATATACCCCCTTCATATCTGCTGTGTTTCTTTAACTTGAATATTGATTTGCTTCAATTGAACACTCACCTCTCATGCATATTGCATGAGTTAAATCACCTTGTCAAACGTAGCGTTTTTTGTTAAAGTGAACTGAATACTTGCTTTAAGTCTTTATAAGTCTTTATTTATGCAGCTCATTACATTGCCCTTAGAGTCACTGAAGTGCTTATACACAGGCACAAGTAATTGGGGGATTTATGACAATGATCTCTTATTAAAACCAACCAATCGCTTTACGAAAGAGATGGCCATATGCTTGAACATGACAGTTTTCATCAGATAGACATGCATAGTATGACCTCAGACTATTTTCTTGATAGCAGCAGTGTTCATATGTAGCATACCCTATGATGATGATGATGATGATGGCTGATTCCTTTTTCCCAAATGCCACATCAGGTTCCTTTCACACGGCTCAGAATACAGACTAGAAGCAAAGGTCTGGTTTCATGAAACAAGTTGATAATGTAAATAGCCGCTCTGCATCTCTGTCATCGGCGGTGAAGGTTGGAAAATTGCTGCGAAAACATTAATTAAGTACTGACAGCTAAAAATGGAATTGGAGAAAAGAAAGATGAAAGGCAAAATTGCCTCATCTGACTGCTTAACGAATCTCGACGCAGGGGTGGGGAAATCAAAGACAGACCAGAGGCCTGCACAGGCCATCCTCTAACTGAGCAGATCATTGATGCAGCAACAGATAGAACAACTTCAAGGGCTGCTGCCAAAGCAAGTGTGATTACACTTGATTATTGCAAGCACTGCATCTTGTCCACCATCCTTGATCACTGCTGTAAAAAAGGCAAAGGCAATACTGTACTTTCTATTTCTATTAAGACATGCAGCTTACATCCTTTTGGGAGTCAACATTATTTGACATGCACCACACTTGCGATGCAATTTCTAAATAACCATGCCCTTGAAAGTCTAGAAATCAATGACACTGCACACTGAAAATAATGATTTTAAGTCTTTGCAGGGTTTCTTACAAGAAATTGGGTTAAAATTTGCATGTCTGTTCTCCTGCCCAGGATGCTTTGCACACAGCAGCCAGCCTCTCCTTCAGAAGGAGAAGGTTGTGTTTGCCAGCAGGTTACGTTTCACTTCCACATGCTTCAAACCTTATGAGATTTGGCTTTGATTTCTTCCACCTTAGGGGATAGGAGGAGGACGAGGAGGAGGACTTGGTGAAAATAAAAACAATGATGGTGTGGTGTCATTTTAAACAGTTGTTCTAATGAATAATTTAAAACCTAACAACTGATTCTCAGGCTTGCTAAGCTCAGTAATAACCCAAATTAAATTATCAGGTTAGTTTGTAGTTTTAACAAACTTGAAACTGTGATTTGGGAGTGGTTTAAATTGAAAGTGCTTTAAAGATAGACCCAGAATATATCAGCAGAAAGTTAAATCAGCTGTGGTCTGAGTTTAATTGGCCGAGAGGAGAAACTAGGCTGACTTGTCTAGAGTTTTTAGAGTTACAGTACAAGCCCCAAATAAAGAACACCCAATATTAAAATGATCATGCCTGTGTGATTGTTGTGCTTTGGAAGACAGTACACTATATATGTGAACTTTGGCTACAGCTATAGTATAAGTAACTGGTAGTACACTAATAAAAAAATGTCTCTACTATTAATCTGCTGTCTGTTTTCCTTTGTTTCCTTATTTATTTAAATAGGTAGAATCACTGAAGTGCACACGTTAACCTCACAATGTACTGTACATTATACAATATACATTTTTTTAATAAGATTATTTTTTTTGGCATTTTTAGGCCTTTATTGACAGGACAGCTGATGACATGAAGGGGGGGAGGAATGACATGCATGTTGGTTGGAGTCGAACCGGGCCTGCTGCGTCGAGGAATAAACCTCTTTACATGGGTGACAGCTCTACCGACTGAGCTATCTAGGCACCCTGCATACAATATACTTTATAGAATATAGTATATTGGTTTCACATTAAATAATACAATTACAATTGAATTCAAAATGCTTAAGTATACCTTATGGTAATATTACAATTAAAGTGTTTTTGTAATTCATTTTTGAAAGAGAATTGTATTCAAGCCCAGTTCAAGATCATTTTGAACATGCAATACAGCTTAAGTTAAAATGTCCTATAAACTATTCATATATGGATATTTACATAAGCACTTTTTATACTGAGATCATACTCCCCATAATCATGTAGTAGCCCCAGAGGAAACCGTTTTTGGAGAAGATAAAACAATGTGTCTTTGAGACTGAGAATGCCTTTAACTTTAAACAATGTAACTATAGCCTGAATAGAACAGAAGGGTGTACCATTTGTGCTGTGGAACGATACAAGGATAGGTTCCCTTTTCTCACTTAACAATATACATGCACATCCAGGTACACTGAAGAATTATTTTTATCACTGCAAGCATTCCTCCTGCAGCCTACCTACTGGCCATGAAGAAATGTAAGAGATGAGGGACAAATTTACTTTACTTTCAGCATTGATTCAGACTTAATTTAATGCCTCGTATTATGCATTTTAGCGTCGCCTTACCTTTGGAATCATAGAATAAAAAAAAAAAGACTATTGGTTTTGGGTTAGGAATTGATCTATCATGGCCAGTAGTATGTACTGTAGGAACATACAGTACAGCGACCAATAATTCTAATAATCTACAATAACTTTGAAAGTACATATGTTATACTGTATTAAGATAAACTTGAAAAAGTTGTACCCAGTTTAATTTAATGATCGCTGTAGACTGCATAGAGTGCTGCCATTCCTGTCTGCTGCATGGAAACGGATGAAACATATTAATGTGTCTGTTTTGAGTGTGAAGTCGTTTTAAGACTTATCTAACGTTGAAATGATTGTTTCTCAATTTAATTTAATGAATTTAATTCAATGAATGCAAAATGATTAACATTAAATGCATGTACGGTAATGACAGTAAAAACCGGCACAAACAGTAGGACATTGTACAGTTTGTCCTGTAACACCTGAATGCAGCAAAGCGAGTTGACAAATGACAGCGTTGACCGTTCAATGATTGACTAAAATCTCTGACCAATCAACGTTGTTTCTGCAATAACCTTAGCCAATCACTGGACTCTAAAAATTCTATTCTCCAATCAAATTCAAAGGGGCAGATTCTAATTTTGTTGAAGCACCGCGGTAGATTGTGAATCAAGCGACTAGCGAGCGACTAGCAGCTAGCTAATGACAACAACGACAACAACGGCAACAACAACAACAACACCTAATATGCTGGAACAAGAAACCTCTCAATAATAAAATATATTTTAAACCAGTGTAGGGGACCCACCTACTGGGTTTCGCATGCTTGGTACACACAAGCTAAGCAGGACAGCTAACGTTAGCGTTAGGTGATCCGTGGGGGCTTGCTAATAAACGTTAGCATGCACTGGAAGGAGTCTCTTCGGTTGGATGCAAGATTGAAACTGTCTGGTTCAACGAAAAACACAACATCTCGAAGGTGTTAATAATATCAATAAGCATTGTTGTTATCTCTGAATGACACTGGGCTGGCTATTTCAGTAACGTTAGGAAACGTTAGCTAACATTGGTAATTTTTAGCTTAGCTAGTTAACGTTACTGTGGTGTAATTCATTTACTATCTAGTTGACTTGTCGTGTACCAAAACCAATGGTACGCGGTAAAAGTAGAAGTCTATTGTAAATTTTGGTTGGACTATGAGCGAAACGTTTATGTTTGTTTATTTTATGATTCAGATAATGCAGAGGATAAACCTTATAGGCTATCATATTATACTGGCAGCCGTGTACTGTGTATCCCAGTTCTCTTCTTGAAATAACACAGAGATAACTATACCATTTATTGCCATTTTTTTCACTGATACAGGTGGAGATAACAGTGCAACCATGTACTCAAGCTCAAACAACCCAATGAAGTCCAACAGCAGCAGCATCACTGAGCTGCTGGGTGCCCTGTGTGACTGTCACCTGTCTGGGGTGTCATGGAAACGCCGGGCCCTGGGTGGAGTATCAAGAGAAGGTTTCCGCAGAGCTCTCAAAAAATGTGCCTACGGCGCCTTGCTGTCTAAGCTATTTCAAGATAACACCAAAGGGTCTGCCTCAGGACTGAGTGACACAGCTAATACACCGCCCAAAAACAAAGTTCTGATGATATGTTTTGACTTGCGGGTGGCAGGGTGCCGAGAGGAAGCAGAGCGTTTGGAGGAGCAGCTTGGGATGCTGCTGGATGGCGCATCCTCTGGCCTAAAGGAAGTAGACTCTGTCCTTGAGCTCTTGGTACATCTAGCTGGTTCAGCACCTCCACCCCTTACCTCTTTCATTAGTGACTATATGAGACGAGAGAGGCCTGTGCTGCGGCGGCCTCAACCCTGGGGCTACCAGAGCGAAGAGCTGCAGAGGCTAGAGGCCCGGGCATGGAGTCTAGTGTGTGGGGAGGAATGGGGGACTTTAGAGAGTTTGTGTGGAACTCAGAAGTTGATGGATGCTCCTCCAGGCACAGGACTGCTGGCTCTGAGTACTAAATTAGAAGTGGAAGAAAGATTTGAGAGGGAGACCAGGATGACGCTGTTTGGAGCGCTGCAGCATACTCGCACTTCAGACATAGACATAAGACTGGACCTGCCACCTGTTCCCAGTAATATTGATGTAACTGGGCTGGCTATACGGGTATGTACACTATTTATTAGTATCTAAGCTAATGCATGTTGTTTAGGTTGAGTTGTTTTGTAATGTTTCCTGGTAAGTTTAAACATAGTCTCGCTTTGCCAGACCCTCCTCCAAAGGGCGCTGATGCAGAGTCTGGCTACACCACATAGCATTTAGGGATGGGAGGAAAACCTGCTGTGGTTAATGGCATTTCTTTAAACCAGTCAGAATCGTGATGGGCGGCGCTAAACTCCTCACAGAGCCGCTGTAAAATAGTTGTGCAGAGAAAACTCAGATTGGACAGATAGTCTAGCTTTCCCTACAAAGATCTGATGAGCAGTTAACCATAGAAAGCGGAAGGAAACTGAAAATACATGCATCTGGCAGAATTTCCTGCAGCACCGGAGCAATCCCGGAAGTGGAACTCGAAGGATATAAACTAGTTTAAACATGTCAGTGGGTTCATATTAAATGTATGATTTAGGTTTAAACCCCAATTTTATGCAATGGCATAATCTGGCTTAATTGTTGTTTCTGCAGGTTCCCCCATGTATAGATCAGTCTGAGGATGAGGGTTTCCAGTCAGCTTCCAACATGACCCCAGACTCTCAGTCAGAGACCAGCCCAATTCCAGATGTTGATATATGGGAGGCTCTTCGCACATTTGAGCCTGGAAGACGCCGTTGCTGGGAGTCTGTAGGCTGGTAAGTGACACGTCAGTTGCGCTATTGACGTCTTCTACCTTTTTGTTTTGTCAGACCAACAGTCCAAAACCCTAACCCAAAGATATTTATTTTTACAAAAATCTAAAATGAAGAAAATTGAGACCCAGTGGACATTTGGCATTTTCCCTAGATAAATTACTTGTGATCAAGTAATTTTAGAGACAGTCTTTTTGTTGTTTGATTGTAAAAAAGTTATACATTGTCACAAAACTAAGACAAAAGAAGTAGGTTAGCAAGTAATAGATGGAGTATAACCTACAAAGTCAACCATTATTGGTGAGCTCCATATATAATTAGTTATGTTTTCAGTTTTGCACTCTCTCTCTGGAACACCAAATTTGACACAATTTTCCCTACTAGCCCACCGGGGAAAAGAGAGTCACTCTATCTAACAGAGGGAGGCAGGGAGGCCTTTGACCAGCTCCATCGTCTATGGGAGGGGGAGATGAGGGTGGTCAGCACGGCTACACCTTCTCCTCTCCTCCCGCTGCCCCTGGACTCTCAGGCACTACTGGTATTTGACCTCCTCAACGTCTTGATTGGAGTGGCGTCCACGACCTTCCCTCTCAACCAGGTGCATTTCATTATCTTTATTTATCAGTCTCTTGAATGCAATAAAATGCAGTCGATTTGCTGTTTTAGGGGTCTGTCAGACTGAAGTGATAAAAGTGAATTAAGTGATAACACTGTGACAGCGTACAAGTACTTAAAAACACAGAGAGAAGAGAAACGGAGCAGAATCAATGGGCAATCTGTGCATATGTGATATAAGCAAACCCAATTGACTAATAAAAGCATTTTACCTTAAAACAACTAAAATAAATAAAGTGACAGTGTCAAGAACAGTCAGTCGCCTGACAAGATGCATTAAATGATGAGGAAATGCAGGAAAATATTCCTGATGCAAAAAACAAAACCACAGGAAAGCTGTTCTGTTGCGTAATTGTTTCCCATTATGTTTTTTATGTCTCCAGAAGATTATAGTTATATACGACATAAATTGAATCTATACTCTTTTATTTTAATTTTTTTGTACTCCCTTGTAGCCCCGTAGAATTTATCATTCATTAACATGCAGGTAGTTAGAAGAGGTGAACACAATATATTAATGAAATCAAATACAACTTCTGCAAGCCTTATAATGTTAACATCTTTGTTGAAACTGTCAGAGAGGTGTATCAAACTTAAAGCTAATCTTTGAGACTTTGGTTTGTAGTTGTGTACAAAATACTGTCTGTTATTTCTGTCCCCCCAGAAGGGTCCTGTCTAGGACCTTTGTATCCAGTTCTCATAAAACAACCATGGAAGGGACAACATAACAAACACATAATTATGTATGGTGGTCTAATATAATAACACCACAAACCATGCCATACGAAATCACCATGGAGGCGACTCTCTGACAGCCTCAACAAAAATTCAATATTATAAGCATTACAAAGACGGTCTTTGCTGCGGGGCTACTTTATTGGATGTTATTAGATTGTACAGCTATTCATTGTATTTTGTCCACCATCTGTAAATATGTAATCTCCTTCGCAGAGTATTCAGTTTGATGTCAGACCTGGTGTGTGCGTGTCAGGAGCCTCTCCAAAGAGTGTGTCTCTTCTCTTGGGGGAGCTGGCCCAGTACGGCACCCACTACTTGAGGCTTAGTCGCTTTTCTCTGCCGAGTGCTGGAAAAAAAGGCCTAGTCTTCCAGGTGCGTTTCTAAAATCATCATTGATACTGTTGAGACTGCTTATTTTACCCCTCCCTCCTCAACTCGTACTCTGCATGGGACTTTTGTTGTCACCATAGTTGTGATCTTCAATTCAATTTAAAAAAGTATTCGCCCCTTAAAGGGAAATTTGAGACGAGTGAGTTTGCAAACATAAATACACAAACAATTCATTAACACAAACAATCTAAAACACAAATATGATAATGTAATTAAAGAGTTTTAATACACAGGTTAATGGCAGTGGCCAACAATAACAAACACCTTAAAGGCACATTAAGTTAAAAAGGCACAATATGTCAGAAAGTACAAGTGCATTTATCAATAAACTGAAGTGACCATTTCAGTGGTTTTACATCTTCACATAATGAAATAAAAAAAATAAAATAAAAAAAGATTGTGTTTCTCTCCAAGGCTTTTACAGGTGGTCTCCGGAAGTATCTGCATTACTACAGAGCTTGTGTTCTCAGCACTCCACCCACCCTCAGCCTGTTGACTATTGGCTTCCTCTTCCGCAAAGTGGGCCGCCAACTGAGGTTTTTGCCTTTATGTGTTCATTTCACACTTTTAAACCTCAACCTCACCCAGTCGATAGTACAGTCATGTTTGAGAGAACCGTGATGCAAATATTGTCAGTTCAAAAATAATCTCTGCTGTCTTTTAATCTAAGGTACTTGTCAGAACTGTGCTGTGTAGATGGGCCTTTGGGTGCAGGCCAGGCTACCTTCCCTGTGGTGAGTTCTCTTTTATCTGCAAACTGCAATATGTAATCCAACATTGCTGTGTTTAAACTATCAGATGGGATGTCAGCTCAGTGCCATGTGGCTCTCCTCAGGGTGTTAAACTACTGTCCTACCTGTACAATGAAGCACAGAATAACTGCAGCAACGAGAACTGCGCGGTCCTCCTGTCGCTGCTAAAGAGCAGCTGTGAACCTTATACACGGTCAGTCACTGCACTCCCCATACAGACGTATGTCTTCAAAACAAAAATAATATAACCCGCAGGCATGATTTCACTTCATTGATCTATTGATATTTGAATTGTCAGGACCGGGTGTGACTGTTTGTACTGTGCTTCACTTAGGTTTGTGTCTGACTGGGTGTATAGCGGCGTGTTTCGGGATGTTTATGGAGAATTCATGATCCAGGTTAATGAGGACTATCTCGTCTTCAGAGGTGAGATTACACACAAGCGGTCTTCAGTCAGCAGCTTCTGAAAATGAAAAGCCTGCCCGACAGATTGTCTAGCAGAAAAAAAGAGATTTCATTACAGCCTTTATTGCCTAGTTGGATTTGTCCTTGTGTCTATAAAGGATGTCATGAAGTTATTGGATGATAATCAGTGGGAAACAAAATCAGCTACCACAGCTTTGGAGACTAGAGCCATCTCCGCTCAGTAAGCCACAGGGACAGACACAAACAAATAATGTTCCTTTGTTCTTTTCAGTTGGTACACCATGCTGGCTGAAACCTTTTTTTTTTTTAAATAAATTTTTTGTTTCTTACATTTCTTCTCTTGTAATTGCTTAAGATATATCTAGCTGATATATTTTTTAAAACCTTTTAAGTAAGAGCAGAAGGGTGGCATTGAGACAGTGGGAAATGATCCTTGCAAGGCACATAAATACAGACCCATCTGTACTCTACAGGAACTGGCTGGGTGACTGAAGATTTAACAGATTTTAATATTTACTGTTTGATATAACATTCAGTTGTTACAGCTCAAGTCAAAAATGTTACTGTGAGTGTTGCAATTAAGGATGCCAATAACGTTTTTTTTAACCAATTAAACTGCTGATTAATTGGTCTACAAAACAACAGAAAGTAGAAAAAAATGCCCATTACAACATCCAAGAGTAAAATGAGATATCTTCAAAAGTCCTACCCAATTAGTCCTTTAGATTTTTTATTTTCTCGGAAAACGAGATAGGCACGTTATGGCAGAGCTGAAATGATTTATCAACTGACAGAAAGTTAGTTTATTATGAATAACTTCAGTAATTTATCATGTAAAAATGCCCAACAATCTGGATGGTGCAACATTTTCAAATATTATACAAGGATTTGTTGCTTTTCTGTGGAATATATGACAGTGAATTGAGTATATTTGGACTGTTAGTGGGAGAAAAGTACATTTCAAAATGTGGCTCTATATCAAGGGTGGAAGAAGCATTCAGATCCTACCTAATCATACCACACTGTAAGAATACTGCATTGAAAATGTTACTTTAGTAAAAGTATGTAATTATCATCAGGAAAATGTATTTAAAATATTAGAAATAAAAGTAGTACCCAATGCAGTAGTAGTATCCAATAAACTGGAAAACGATCAAAACCGTTCTGTCAATCAACAAAGTGTAGTGGAGTGGAAGTAGAAAGTGGCATGAAAAGAAACGAGTACCGCAAATTTGTACTTAAGTACTGTACTTGAGTAAATGTACTTACTTTCTGACATTTTATAGACAAAAGGAATAACTAAAACAAGTCGTTGGCAGATTATTCAATAATGTAAATTATCGTTAGTTGCAGCCCTGTATTAGGGAATTGTTTGTAAGCAAAGAATAATCTTGATTTAAGCCTGTTCCCTAAATGAGTATACACTGCAACTGCTTCATTTTGACAGTACTCCATTAATTTGGTTTCATATGAGTCATTATAGCCTGTCCAAATATTGTATGTCAACACCCCATTCAAGGTCAGACCATCACCTCGGCTTTGTCTGGCTAAGAGGTTCATTTGCTCATCGCTACACCTCATCAACTTTTGCGGTGAACCTCTGCACTTCTCGCTCCTGCTTTTTGGAGGACACACAAATGTCATTGTTCTCCTCGAAGTCCATCAGCCAGGGAAGCAATCAGTGGCTAAGCTTTCTTGGCAAGCCGCAGGCTTTCTGTAAAGAGCTCTGGAAGCTCAGTGCATTCATGTTCTCTTATGCTTTTTGCTTAGGATCACTGAGCTAAGCGCTAACAATTTCCAAGTGTTAATTCAAGCGACCAGAGTCTTACCATGCCCCGTAAGTCATACTAATAAGGAAAAGTTTTAGGCCCAGTGCAGGCTGAGTATTACTCCAGCACTATTAATTTTTTTCCTTCAGTTGTGAGTGTTGTATTGTTATCTAAGGTAGGCCTGCACGATTCAGGGAAAATTATGAATCTAGATTTTTTTCTCACGAAGTGTAGGGTTATTGCACACATGAACCATGACAAAACAAATTGGCAGTACCAGCCATAGTTTTGTTTTGGCACACATAGTTCATTGTGCATCACCACAAGCCTGTAAACATGGAGGCTTCAATGAAGAGAAGGGAGAGCGTTGCAGCGCTTGGGAGCACTTTAAAACCTATTTTATACAGTCTATGTTTAAAACTCACAGAAGAAACTAGGAGTGCTTGTAGTGCTGTCGGATGTTAAATGACAATCAAAGTCATTAAAAAAAAAGTTATCTAAAAATTACCTCCTCAGTTGAGGTCAACAACGTCCGATCCTTACTGTACACAACTTGGATGATTCCTCGCTTCCCCCTCCTGAGGTGGCGAACTGTTTTCCAGAAGCACCTTGGTGGCGACTGAAATCCTTCTCCATGTCTTCCCCGAACTTCTCCCACACCCGCTGCTTTGCCTCTGTCACGGCAGAGGCTGCAGCCCTTCGGGCCCAACTGACCCCGGAATCCTCCGGGATAACATATTCCGGAAAGACTCCTTCCTCAGTCGGACAGCTTCCCTGACCACCGGTGTCCACCAGGGTTTTTGTGGGTTACCGCCCCTTGAGGCACCTAAGACCCTAAGACCACAGCTCCCCGCTTCAGCAATGGAAACTTTGAACATTGTTCACTCAGGTTCAATGCCCCCAGCCTCATCAGGGATGCACGAAAAGCTCAGCCGGAGGTGTGAGTTGAAAGTCCGTCGGACAGAGGCCTCCTCCAGGCGTTCCCAATTTACCCGCACTACCCGTTTGGGCTTACCAGGTTTGTCCAGAGTCTTCCCCCACCCCCCTGACCCAACACACCACCAGATGGTGATCAGTTGACAGCACCGCCTCTCTCTTCACTCGAGTGTCCAAAACATACGGCCTTAGATCAGATGAAACAATTGTAAAAATTGATCATTGACCTTTGGCCTAGGGTGCTCTGGTACCATGTGGTACACTTACGAGCACCTATGTTCGAACATGGTGTTTGTTATAGACAACACATGACTAGCACAAAAGTCCAACAACAGACAACCACTCTGGTTTAGATCAGGGAGTCCCCCAGCAGAACTATGGAGTCCCCTACTGGAGCCCCATACAGAAGAATATATATATACAAGAAGGCCGAATACTCCGAACTCTTGTTTGGAGCATATGCACAAACAACAGTCAGAGTCCCCCCCCCATCACCCACAGGCGTAGGGAGGCGACCCTCTTGTCCACCGGGGTAAACTCCGACGCAGCGGCGCTCAGCCAGGGGCTCGTGAGTAACCACACTCGCCCGGTGCCTCACACTAAGGCTGAACGATATTGTGTTTTAGCATCGACATTGCGATGTGCGCATGCGCAATAGTCACATTGCAGGACGTTGCGATGTTGAGCTAAAACTGCTGCTTGATAGAAAAGTAAGCTTCCACCGTTCTCCTTTTACACAATAATTACCGTCCAACCCTTCCCCTTTAAGACAGGTAGCCATGTGGGCAATGTATGTATGTGACGTTAGTCCGACAGGGTTTGTTGTGGGGAAGTGAGGCTCTCCGTGTGTAGAAAAGTACTGTAGGCAGCAGCTACCGCTGACACAGTGCGCATAGTTTTGATGAGTAGTCAGTAAAGCTACAGTAGTCTGTGTGCTATCACAGAGTACAGTCTAAAGCTAATATAGTTAGCCTAAAGAAACAAGAACAAAGCTCCTACCAGCCAGGCTAAAGCTAATATAGTTGGCTTAAAAAAACAAGGGGTCTTTCTGTCCCAACTAAAGTTTGGGTTCGGAGCCGCGACGCTGGAAACGTAACACTAATCTACAACAGAAATCTGGTCTAACGTCATTTACACTGATTTAATTGTTTTTGGATACACAGAGTTTGTTGCTAGTGCGCGTGACATGCAGGTCTGATCAATTTATCAAACAAACAAGCTGGTTCCGCTAGTCGACCACAACCTAAAATTTAGAGGAAGCAACATGCAGTCACTGTCATTCACGTTAGCCCGGATTGATTATTATACGAATACAATGGTGTCATGCTAGTCAACCAGCGTATTTCTACCTAATTTCCCTCCAAATCACTTCAGAAGAGTAACGTTAGTCACAGCGCTTACTTGTTTTAGTATTTGTAAAGCATTAAAGTTCAACAAAGAATGGTTCACAGTAGAAAAGATCCTTTTTCATTTTTTTCTTCTATGTAGATGCACTCCCCTACGAAATCACAGCAGTAGTCAAGAATGATTTATTATTTCCAAATAGAGCTATGTATGACATTCCATGTCCCCCAGAGGGCAGGTCCTCTCGAAGGAGCTCTTTGCGGAACTCCTAAATCCAGCTGACACGTCCTCTGTGGTAAAGGCAGAGCTGGAGGATGATGGGGGATTGTTGTCAAGTTCCCTGGTGGAAGTTGCTAAGGTAGTCAAACAACTCCACAGTGGCAAATCCCCTGGGATTGATGAGATCCGTCCAGAAATGCTGAAAGCTCTGGGTATGGAGGGTCTGTCTTGGTTGACACGCCTCTTTAACATTGCGTGGAATTGCGTGGGAACCGTGGTGGTGGTTCCCCTCTTAAAAAAGGGGGACCAGAGGGTGTGTGTCAATTATAGGGGTATCACACTTTTCAGCCTCCCTGGTAAAGTCTACTCAAAGGTGCTGGAAAGGAGGGTTTGGCCGATAGTCAAACCTCAAATTGAATAGAAACAATGCGGATTCCGTCCTGGCCGTGGAACAACGGATCAGATCTCTCACAAGGATCTTGAAGGGAGCCTGTGAGTATGCCCAACCAGTCTACATGTGTTTTGTGGATCTGGAGAAGGCGTATGACCGGGTTCCCCGGGAGACACTGTGCGAGGTGCTGCGGGAGTATGGGGTGAGGGGGTCCCTTCTCAGGGTCATCCAATCTGTGTATGACCAAAGTGAGAGCTGTGTGCGGGTTCTTGGCAGTAAGTCGGACTTGTTCCAGGTGAGGGTTGGCCTCCGCCAGGGCTGCGCTTTGTCACCAAATCTGTTTGTAATATTTATGGACAGGATATCAAGGCGTAGTCGGGGTAGGGAGGGGTTGCAGGTCGGTGGGTTTAGGATGTCATCGCTGCTTTTTGCAGATGATGTGGTCCTGATGGCGTCATCGGACTGTGACCTTCAGCACTCACTGGATCGGTTTGCAGCTGAGTGTGAAGCGACTGGCATGAGAATTAGCACCTCTAAATCTGAGGCCATGGTTCTCAGCAGGAAACCGATGGAGTGCTTTCAGGTAGGGAGTGAGTCCTTACCCCAAGTGAAGGAGTTTAAGTACCTTGGGGTTTTGTTCGCGAGTGAGGGGACCATGGAGCGTGAGATTGGGCGGAGAATTGGAGCAGCTGGTGCGGTATTACATTCTGTTTATCGCACCGTTGTGACGAAAAGGGAGCTGAGCCAAAAGGCAAAGCTCTTGATCTACCGGGCAATTTTCGTTCCTACCCTCACCTATGGTCATGAAGGCTGGGTCTTGACCGAAAGAACGAGATCCAGGGTACAAGCGGCCGAAATGGGTTTCCTCAGGAGGGTGGCTGTTGTCTCCCTTAGAGATAGGGTGAGAAGCTCAGTCATCCAGGAGGAGCTCGGAGTAGAGCCGCTGCTCCTTTGCGTCGAAAGGAACCAGTTGAGGTGGTTTGGGCATCTGGTAAGGATGCCTCCTGGGCACCTGACTAGGGAGGTGTTCCAGGCACGTCCAGCTGGGAGGAGGCCTTGGGGAAGACCCAGGACTAGGTGGAGAGAATATATATCTCCAACCTGGCCTGGGAACGCCTCGGAATCCCCCAGTCGGTGCTGGTTGATGTGGCTCGTGAAAGGGAAGTTTGGGGTCCCCTGCTGGAGCTACTGCTCCCGCGAACCGATACCGGATAAGTGGATGAAAATGGATGGATATCTAAAAATTAAATTGCAAATGGGTCAATTCAGATCGCGATTTTTTTAAGGAGTGCAGGCCTAATCCGAAGCATAATGGACCAGGTAAACTACTTGGTCTAAATTGTAAAGCAGCATGCGTCTTTGGATTTGTGCAGACAAACACTTCTGGGTCCAAGGCTACACTCTGATCTCAAAGGATGTGGAGGATTGTGTGCCCATCTTCCTGAGAGACATTGCCAACGACGTGTATGTCTGTGGAAAGACCATTAACCTCCTGAAGATCTGCTGCCCGCAGGTTTGTTTTGCACATCTAACACATTCACACATGCAGATTAGGGGTTTTATGCAGCTGCATGTTGTGTAAAGTTATCCATGCATTAAACTTCATTAAGTCTTCATTTGTTAGGTACAGAGAGAATCATTTTTGTTTAAAGTGAATAAATTAGATGTATAAATGTTAAACCTTAAGATTACCCTACCATATTTCATCTGTTTTTCTTGGTGTTTCAATGTACTGTACTGGCTAAGAGATGCACAGATTGATTCTGCCATCCACAAAATGCATCCACGTCCTCTCCACAATTATCTACCTGCCATAACATGTTTCTACCCATTTGGAAAGCCATACTGCCCAAAGGGGATGGGACAAACAATCAATACTGCAACATATTGGGACATGGCCTCTTACAAAACGTTATCAATACACATCCATCAGTATTGCAATAAATTGTCTTAGGTAGATGTGTTTTTATCATTTTTTGCAGACATTTAAACTCTAAACTGTATGTATGTGTATATATATATATATATATATATATATATATATATATATACAGTGGTGTGAAAAAGTGTTTGCCCCCTTCCTCATTTCCTGTTCCTTTGCATGTTTGTCACACTTAAGTGTTTCGGAACATCAAACCAATTTAAACAATAGTCAAGGACAACACAAGTAAACACAAAATGCAATTTGTAAATGAAGGTGTTTATTATTAAAGGTGAAAAAAAATCCAAACCATCATGGCCCTGTGTGAAAAAGTGATTGCCCCCTAAACCTAATAACTGGTTGGGCCACCCTTAGCAGCAACAACTGCAACCAAGCGTTTGCGATAATGTGCAATGAGGCTTTTACAGCGTCCTGGAGGAATTTTGGCCCACTCATCTTTGCAGAATTGTCGTAATTCAGTTACATTAGAGGGTTTTTGAGCATGAACGGCCTTTTTAAGGTCATACCACAACATCTCAATAGGATTCAGGTCAGGACTTTGGCTAGGCCACTCCAAAGTCTTCATTTTGTTTTTCTTCAGCCATTCGGTGGTGGACTTGCTGGTGTGTTTAGGATCATTGTCCTGCTGCAGAACCCAAGTTCGTTTCAGCTTGAGTACACGAACAGATGGTCGGACATTCTCCTTCAGGATCTCTTGGTAGACGGCAGAATTCATAGTTCCTTTTATCATGGCAAGTCTTCCAGGTCCTGAAGCAGCAAAACAGCCCCAGACCATCACACTACCACCACCATATTTTACTGTTGGTATAATGTTCTTTTTATGAAATGCAGTGTTCCTTCTACACCAGATATACTTGGACACACACCTTCCAAAGAGTTCCACTTTTGTCTCATCGGTCCACAGAATGTTGTCCCAAAAGTCTTGGGGATCATCAAGATGTGTTGTGGAGAAATTGAGACGAGCTTTGATGTTCTTTTTGCTCAGCAGTGGTTTTCTCCTTGGAACTCTGCCATGCAGGCCATTTTTGCCCAGTCTTTTCCTGATGGTGGAGGCATGAACGCTGACCTTAACTGAGGCAAGTGAGGCCTGCAGTTCTTTGGACGTTGTTGTGGGGTCTTTTGTGACCTCTTGGATGAGTCGTCGCTGCGCTCTTGGGGTAATTTTGTGCGGCCGGTCACTCCTGGGAAGGTTCACCACTGTTCCGTGTCTTCGCCATTTGTGGATAATGGCTCTCACTGTGGTTCGCTGGATTCCCAAAGCTTTGGAAATGGCTTTATAACCCTTTCCAGACTGATAGATCTCAATTACTTTCTTTCTCAATTGTTCCTGAATTTCTTTGGGTCTCGGCATGATGTGTAGCTTTTAAGGATCTTCTGGTGGACCTTATTGTGTCAAGCAGCTCCTATTTAAGTGATGCCTTGATTGTGAACAGGTGTGGCAATAATCAGGCCTGGGTGTGGCTAGAGAAATTGAACTCAGGTGTGGACAACCACAGTTATAGTATGTTTTAACAAGGGGGGGCAATCACTTTTTCACACAGGGCCATGATGGTTTGGATTTTTTTTCACCTTTAATAATAAACACCTTCATTTACAAATTGCATTTTGTGTTTACTTGTGTTGTCCTTGACTATTGTTTAAATTGGTTTGATGTTCCGAAACACTTAAGTGTGACAAACATGCAAAGGAACAGGAAATGAGGAAGGGGGCAAACACTTTTTCACACCACTGTATATATATATATATATATATTTATGTGTGTGTGTGTGTTTGTATATGTATACTGTATACATACATGCATACTGTACTTACATATTTTCCTCCTTTGTGACAGCATTATCGTGATTTATTTAGGGGTGTTACGATTAATCAATAAGTCGCTCTACAGAAAAACAATTAACAACTATTTTGAAAATGGTATGCATTACTTAGTCCCAATTACTAAAATGTTTCATATTAAATGTAAACTGAATATTTTTTGGGGTTTGGACTGTTGGTCAGACAAAGCCAGTTTTTTTAATACGACACCATTGACACATTTTTCAGTTTAATCAAGAAGATAATTGCCAGATTAATCAGTCATGAAATAAATCATTGGTTGCAGCCCTAGATGGATCAGATGATATTAGGACTGCAACTATCAATTATTCAACCGTTAAAATCATTGTTTGGTCTATAAAACAACAAAAAATGGTGAAACATATTGATCACAAGAATCCAGAATCATTAAAATTAATACAATTATGAATCAGTGTTCTGTCAATGGACTATTCGATTACTTGACTAATTGTTTCAAATCTAGATGATATTCTGGGAATATCTTGTATGCCTATATAGTAAAATCAATGTATCATTTTGAGTTACTGTTTGACTTACGGCACTATTGCCTGCAAAGTACCTGTATGAAACCCTAAGCTTAAATAGTTATTTTTGTAAATGAATAGACTATCTCCCATTTGGCATGATGACAGGAAGCTTAGCATGCCAGACAAATGGAAAGCTTTAGTGACGCATTGTTTTTATGTAATTTAATTGTATTAAATTTCCTCACCGCTCTGTGACTCGCCTACTGATTTACCAGCACATAATGTTTTTTATGACTTGACCTACCTGACTTAAACCACAGGGCCCATGCCCCAAGCTAATTGGCATTCTGTAACTACACTCTTTCTCTATATGCTAATTTACACTAGTGTTGGGGTCTGTTATTCCTAGACAAACTTCAGGATGGCAAAGAACCAAAGGGATTAAAAAAATGCAAAAGTTAAAGAATTGTTGCTAGTGTGCTAACTAAAGGTGGACCAGACTGTTCAATTTGGCCAAGGATTTTAAGGAAAAAAGTACGTTATGGCTGATGTTTTGAATGAAACACCGAATGCTCTACTGGGGTAACATGTAGGTTCAACTGTAGAGATTAGTTAGTTATTCTAAAGAATTTACAACAAACAATACGCTACAAGGCACATTGCTTCCATTTTTAGTAGATAGTACATTTTTGGTTATAAAAGGTACTGGAGCTGCAACAATTAGTCTATTAATCAATTGTCATTTTTCAAGCAGAAATGCCAAACATTTGTCTCTGATTATATAGATCTTATATGATGGTATAGACACTTTTAACTCCTTCCTAACTTTAGGAGAGCAGACATGATGATTTAATTAACTTGAAAAGCTAAGTTTTACTGCTCAAGCAGAATCAGTATGAAAGAGAAGGATATTGATTGGGTCTAACAGTATTGGTACAATTCTTCTGCCTTACACAGCTGCAGCGTATATTGTGATTACATTAAATATTAATCAACAGTGAAAATAAGTTTCTGCTCAAGAATAAACATTTGGGGTTAACTCTTAAAACAACAAGCCTTCTTCTTTTTAGTACTAACCTTCTGTAAACTGTGTCCACAGCACTACATCTGCTGGTCAGAGCTGCCGGTACCTCGCATTGCTGTCACCTTCTCCCTCCAGGAGGTGGAGGATATCGAGAGGGACTGTGCTGTGTACCGTGGACGCATGGAGCGGATTGCTAAGCACAGCGCCATCAGCAGGGAGGAACAAGTACTGATACTCATGCGTTTTGTTTCCATGCAGTAGCATCTTAGTATTTTTTGTATTTTTTCTTCTGAAGTCTGAGCATTTGTTAATATTGCTCCTCTTAAGATATAAGAATGTGTTCCCATGTTAGTAGACATGGCAGTCAACATGGTGTATTACCCTAATAAAGACACCTTTTTGTCTATCATAGCTTACTTAAATGTATTTTTAAAAATCAAGGGGAGCTTAAACTTCAGGGGAAAAAGTTTAAGCTCCCTTTAAGACACTAAGACAAGTTATTACACAGGTATTGTTCCTTATTTTTAAAAATCTTTTACGTAACATGATCCTGCACCTCAAGTACTGAGAATTTTAGCAGCGAGTCATAATTGTGCAGCTGAAGTCTGGGGCTTGCATGCTGCTTGATTTATTGTAACAACATGGTGTGTGTGACCTATATCGTGTGTGTGCTGGCAGTGCTTTCATGCAGAGGTGTAAGGGGAAGGAGAGGTGAGCTACAGGGCAGCCGGATAGATCTTTGTTAATGATGATTTCTTGTCTGTCTATTGTAAGGCCCAGCGAGCAGAGCAGGCCCGCCAAGAGCTGATCAATCAGGTCAGACAGTCAGCGGCCAAAACCCTGGAGAGCATCCGTGGTTAGTGTTACAGACACACACTGTATAACTTTACACACTGCTTGGTGTATATGCACTCTCCTGTATAACCCACATTTGCTTCTTGACTATCAGAGTTTCCTTCAGCTCCACTCATCCCCCTCAGGAGAGCAGCAGAAATGCACAGGGGCAATAGCAGTGAGGAATGCTTTGAATGGCTTACAGCACTATGGGCTACCGAAGTCTTATCATTGCTCGCACAGTTTAGCAAACTCCTCATCACATAATTTGTTACTTAAAAAGATGTGTGGCAAAGTTTGGGAGGGGTGGTGGCCTGATGCTCTATGCATGTCTTTGCATAGGCATAGTTGGGTTTGCATGAAGCAGATGGTGATGTTGTTTTGTGTGTGTGAGTGAGACAGGGATTCCATGTGCTTTTCTATGTGGTTGAAGGGGTAAGCTTCCCACTGTTATCTTTCTCGACTCCTGTAGGGCGCCAGGTGTCACAGCGTCTGGCTGAGGAGGCCAAGAAGAGGGAGCGTTTTGAGGAGCTGAAACAGCACCTGGAGCAGGAGCAAGAGGTTTGTGTGCGTAACAGACTTAAAAATGTGCTTGTGCATTCATGTGTGTAAGGTGGTGAGCATGGGTCTGTAAGAAAATATGGTGTGTTGGAGGGTGAGAGACCAAAACAAGGCGGCCTTATATTTCTGATAGTTTGATAATATAATTGTAATATGTAATATAAATTAGATAAATGTTAAACTTTCAAAGACATATTATTTTTGGCCACTTTAAGGTAGTGGAAACAAGTTGTGAGCACAAGATCCTCTTTTTTTTAAGATTATTTTTTGGGCATTTTTGGCCTTTATTTTTGATAGGACAGCGGAAGACACGAAAGGGGAGAGTGAGGGGGAATGACATCCAGCAAAGGGCCGCAGGTCGGAGTCTTACCCGGGCCTGCTGCATTGAGGAGTAAACCTCTATACATGGATACACGCTCTACTGTCTGAGCTATCTGGGCGCCCACAAAATCCTGTTTTAAGTTGATATGGCGAACTTGTTAGCAAACAGTTACTATTTACAAATCTATCAGACACTGAGCAACATCATTCATTTGGACAGTGGGTTTGTAGAGTGTTTTTGGCTTAAAACAGCTGCCTGCTATAGTGCTGCGAGAGTGAACCAAAACAGTAAAGTTTTACAGCTAAATAATGAGCTTTACCTGAGTAGCTTCAGATGCAGGTGATAATACTCTGTAGGGTTATTCCTAAGGTTCAGAAAGGTATGTTCGGGAGAGAATAACATAAATTTTGATTTATACACTTCACCCACAGCCTTTCTCTCTCTCTCTCTCTCTATGTGTGTGTGTGTGTGTCATCAGTGGCGAAGTATAGCCACAAAGAGGCTGGAGGAAGATGACTTCAGCTTTGCGAGAGAGCTGAGGGACAGAGAAAAAAGACTACAAGCCCTCGAGGAGCAACTGGAGCAGAGAGCCAGGTCTGACTGCTTTTACAGCCTCTACTAGAGATGTAAATGTTTCATTGATGAATGATTAATTGCTGTTAAGATTTTTCTTGTCCAGAATATATTAACTGACTATGTGCACCAACTTGATGGAACATCAATCCCATCTGTGCAGGGTATTTCAGCAGCTGGGTCGGCTGCCAAATTTCCATGCAGTTGGGATAACAGCATGATGGTGCAGCGTGACCAAATGTGATCAGAGCCTGTAATGCAAGCATGGCATAATTGGATTTCCATAAGATGGCTAAAAGTTATTAGTTAGACCGACGAGGTGTAGCCCTACAGCTTTTCCTTCAACCAACCAAAGTGGATTCCTTTACCATTTCTGCCTTGCAGTAGAATTTGTTGCAGAGTTTCAGGATTTAAGTACCTTGTCATTTGGGATGTGCTGTAAAAATATTCTATATAAACTGAAAATAAGTCTTTCATTGAGTTAAAAAAACTTATTTTTCATATTTATTTTAAAGGCCTTAACTGATTAATCAATTATAGGTCATTAAAGTGGATGACAATGGGTTAAGGAAATTGCTCATAGTTGAATTCAGAGCAGGAACGCACATATTCACACACAGTCTTCTTGCAGACCAATATGCTTCTCAGAGTCCCTCTTGAGCACATGCACATAAAAGCTTATCATCGAAGAGTAGAAAGAACACTGATTGCTAGATGAGTTGCACTCAAATTTGAATATAAATTATTCAGTATTCAAATAAGACATTATTTATAGTATGATGGAATATCAGACTTGTCGGCAGAAATTACATCAGTCAATCTCTGTTTAAGAAAAGTAAAGAATATTATTTTTGGCCATCCTTATCTAAGTTGAGTGCTGATATGAAGCTATCCACATTGTGATTGACATTTTTCACTATTTTCTATAATTTTTCACGCCAAAAGATTCATTGACTAATCAAGAAAAGAGATGAATTGATCATGGAAATAGTCATTATTTGCAGCTCTGCATGGCCCTTTCCAATTCATGCATTTACTGCAAATTGCTCTGGATGAGCTAGATTATTTACTTGTAACTTGAGTGTTTCTACACTAATATTGTAGGAAGGAGCTGATAGCACAGTACAGCCGTCTGTCAGAGGATGCAGCTTGCAGAGAGAGACGGGCAATGTGGCGGGTGCAGCGAATGAGACTTGACAAACCCCGGGCTCAGTTCTTCATGCATGACAGGCAGCAGACTCAGGTTTGTAATGTAATAACTCACACAGAGGCCAAGGAAAATATATATTAAAGAGATTATTTAAGGTAAGAGAAGTAGTTTTAACCAAAGCTCTCTTTACTTCTTTTCCAGGCAATGCTAGAGAAATATCCTTTAGGCCAGAAGAGACCTCCCATGAAAGTGTTTCCACCTGTTACCTCAACACAACAACAGACTGCACTACAACCAACACTGGTATGGCAGCACACTGTTTTAAAAAAATATAAATTTCCATTTCTTTCTACTTATTAGACTTAGTTGTTCTTATTGTTGTTGTTATTATTATTGTTATTTTGTTGTCTTTTTACTGTCTTTTTTTTTTTTCTGGCTAAAACTGCTGCTGGAACTTTCAATTTCCTTGCGGGAGTCATCCCAAAAGGATTAATAAAGAGAAGTCTAAGTCTCTAGTTTGTGCTCATTAGCATTGTCTCTCAACAGGAATCTACCACTCAGCATCTATCTGAGCAGCAGCCAGTGGAGACTCAAGAATCTGATGCTGTTTCACCTGACCAATCTTCACCTACCCTCACCCACCTTACAGTAGTCTCTGAGAACATTGACATCAATGATTTTCTCCCCAAGTCATCAAATCCTAACAATCAGCAGTTAGACATAGCCCTACAGGAGATTGGCTCTGACCTACCTGAAGTGTGTCCTACAGCACAGCTAGTAGACTATGACTTCAGTGCCCCCTTTAGTCCACTTGAAGGTATCACGGGTCAAGACTCAGTCCAGCCCCGACCTCGCTCTGGACCTGCAGTCCAGCCTGACTTGATCAAAAACCATCCATCTTTTTCTCACATCCCCATAGGAGAGAACATGTCTCAAGTCCAGGATTGTCTTCCCAAAGCCAGCCCCTTTGGCCAAGCCTCTAAATCCAACTTTACTCTAGGCCAGTACACCCCAGAGGAGTTTCAGAATACATCTAAAGCAAGCATTTATGGACATCCCTCTCAAGGCTCACTGCACCTAGTAGATGGGAGTGGCTCAATGACGGACAACAAGCAGGCGGAAGTTGCATCTATGATCATTGAAATGGGGAATTTAGAAAGTAAAGAGGCAAATAAAGACAAGGGTAACTGTGTTGAGGCTGCAAAATACAGTGATGTGCCAGATGCAGCTTTTTCCACCACACTAGAACAAAGTGGCAAGGATAATGGTCATTGCAAAGCAGTGACAAGTTTTTCTGACTGTGGTGGGATTGATCAACCTGATGCAAATCCTAACCCAAGCACTCAAGACTGCAGCTCAGATGCTCAAGATAAAGCTGGTGATAATAATTCTTTGCCAAACATTCATCTACCCAATGCTCACCTTAAAGCTGGAGAGCTGGCTTTAGATGCCGTTGCCCAGCAGCCTTTACCTAGAGTCCATGGACATTCCTCTGATGCTCGCATGAAGGTTGGACAATTTGTATCCGAGGTAACTGCTCCTCTTCTATCCCTTAACGTCCACGGTCATGCCTCAGATTCCCATATCAAAATTGGAGAACATATTTTGGAAGTTGATGGTTCTCTACTTTCCTCCAGTCTTCACAGTCATTCTTCTGATGCTCACATTAAAGTTGGGGAAAATGTTTCAGATGTAGTCGCCCCTCTGCCCTTTCCAAACGCTCATGGTCACAGTTCAGATGGAGAATATATCTCAGCTGTTGTGCCACTTCCTGCTCCCAGCATCCACGGTCACTCCTCTGATGCTAATATAAAAGTGGGTGAGTTTCTGTCCAACATACCTAAAGCAAGACCTCATGAGAGTAAACATGGGCATGTCTCAGACTGCATGCTTCAATCAGGCTGCGTGGTGTCTGGAACTGAACCCACCTTGTCGGCTCTACCTGGCAGTGCTTATGGTCATTCTTCAGACTCAGGGTTGGGTGGTGGATGTGTAGTTTCAGGAGATGAACCCAAACGTTCTCCTCTACCTGGCAGTGCTTATGGTCATTCTTCAGACTCAGGATTGGGTGGTGGATGTGTAGTTTCAGGAGATGAACCCAAACGTTTTCCTCTAACTGGCAGTGCTTATGGTCATTCTTCAGACTCAGGGTTGGGTGGTGGATGTGTAGTTTCAGGAGACGAACCCAAACGTTTTCCTCTACCTGGCAGTGCTTATGGTCATTCTTCAGACTCAGGGTTGGGTGGTGGATGTGTAGTTTCAGGAGATGAACCCAAACGTTCTCCTCTACCTGGCAGTGCTTATGGTCATTCTTCAGACTCAGGGTTGGGTGGTGGATGTGTAGTTTCAGGAGACAAACCCAAACGTTCTCCTCTACCTGGCAGTGCTTATGGTCATTCTTCAGACTCAAATTTAGGTGTTGGATGTGTTGTGTCCAAAACTAAACCACTTCCATCACAACTACCCGGCAGCACCTATGGCCACTCCTCTGATTCAACACTGGGTGTGGGTTGTGTGGTGTTGGGGACAGAGCTACAAGCCTCTGCACTACCAGGCA
The DNA here is from genome assembly GCA_013375575.1 of Percina caprodes. Classification (NCBI taxonomy): domain Eukaryota; kingdom Metazoa; phylum Chordata; class Actinopteri; order Perciformes; family Percidae; genus Percina; species Percina caprodes. The sequence continues at coordinate 777,513 of JABXJD010000069.1, read as the reverse complement.
GCACCTATGGCCA
>JABXJD010000069.1:745000-772500 GCA_013375575.1 Percina caprodes | reverse complement strand
ATTCCTTGATGAACGCCTTGTGTTCGAGTTCCCATTGTCTGCTGCAAAATATAATCTATAATCCTAGAACCTGTGTATTGCAGTTATACCACACTTGGCTTCTCAAAAAGTGGTTAATTGTTGTGAAATGTCCAACCAAAACTGACCATTCTAAAAGATGCTTGCATCAATATTTTTATATTAACTAAAAGGGCACTCGGAGAGGGCAGACCTATTTTCCATAATCCTGCTGCCAAACAAACTGCCAAATCGTACCAAAAACATAACCTTGGCAGAGGTAATAATAGACTGTATAACTGTTGTGTGAAAGTGGTTGCTCCACAGAGGAGTTTCAGTGCCTTTTGACTTATTGTTTTAGTTCACGGCCCAGATATTTCCCTCAGGACTGAGATCAAAAACAGAGTTCAAACAGACTAAATATCTGACTTTCATCAGGTTGCCAGAAAGGTCAAGGTCATTTTGGTCGTATGTGGAGAAGTCATGGGGGGGGGGGTTTCTGGGGTGAGTGCCAAGCCCAGTTTGTTTGGAGAAAAGAAGGGTGGATGACCTGTAAATAAGATTCTGACACTTATTAATTAATTGCAGTTACTTAGCAGATTTAACTCAGATCTTTTGAAAAAAAAGTTAATATGCACCATCCTAGTCTCCCTGATAATATCATTGATTCTTCATCGGCACCAAAGAAAATCAGCAACAAATAAGCAACTGTTGCTAAGATGTTCAACGTAAAAACTCTATGGGGGCAATATGTAATATTTTGTTTACAGCCTTGCTTGTTGTGAACACAACATTGACATGTCATCAGCTTTTAAGTTGATAAAGTGAACATGTTAGCAAACAGTTTCTTATCTACACATCCAGCAACATTATCATTCATTTGGGTTTCTGGCCACAGTATTTACTCTACCAACTCCTGACAGAAATATCTGAGAGTTTTTAAAGCTTTATTACTGACATAGTTGCCTGCTGCTTCCGAAAACGATGAGAGTAGCCAAAACAGAAAAGTTGTGGGTCTATGACTTAATCACTCTGTCAAAAAGTTTTCATAATTGAATTGGACACATTCAAAATATCAATTGTAGTCGCTTAAACTATTAGTTATACATTTTTTTTAAGTTTTTTTTTTAAGTATTACATCTTATGTGTCTCTGTGCCAGGTTTGCTGCATGATGCATCACTGCTCAGATTCCTAGACTACTTCCGAGCCCATGCTTTCTGGTGGAAATAACAAGCACAGCCTTTGCTAGCACCTTGGTGCGGTTCTGCAGAAACATTCATGTACTTCTGTCTCTTGAGGCCCATGAGACAGAAGGTTTTTGTTCCAGCCAAACACTACACCAGCTAATCTCACTGATTGGCAAACCTTCACCCGGAAAGCGAGCTATCATTGTAATCAGCTACACACAGAGTTTGTTTGGAATGAAAACCAGCCAATTTTGGGCCTTGATAGCACTTTGGAAAAGACCGGTGAAGAAGTATGTGCAGTCATCCATGTTTGACCTTTGTGTATTTATTTGACAAATGTCTCCTCCTCCCAGCTGGGCAGTGGCCAGACTCCTGGCGAGCTGCTGACCCCCCTGGTCCTCAACTCCATCCTCAGTAAGGCCCTGCAGTACAGCTTGCATGGGGACACCCCCTTAGCAGGTAACTTTACCTTTGCCCTGCGCTTCCTCCCGGACACCTTCCACCCACACGCCCCCGATTCTCTCAACTGTCTGGAGCTCCGCTACAAGGTGAGGCAGTATGTTTTAATGATGTGGATAACAGAGGGTACGCTTGCATGAGTGCGCTTGTCTCAGCATGAGTGGCAGCTTGAATGTGACAACCTGCCATGTCTTGACAAACTGCTCTGCTCCTGGGATCAACATCAAATCAATGAGTGCATAACGCACTTAAATGGTTGAACCTTGATTGGAGTTGAGTCTTTTTAGAAGACATGCACAGTGACTAATGCGGCACAAATTGTTCTGTGTTCTTCACCCTCCCGACTGTTCCCTCTACTGCTGAATCTCCATCTTGTATCTTTTTTCTTTTCTCCTCCCTCTACGTATCTTTATCTGTTGCTTCATGTGTTTTTGCTTCACTTTCTCCCCAAATATCTTCCACCCCCCATCTCTTACCATGCTGTCTTCCTATCACAATCCTCTCACGTCTTTAATTAACATCTCTGCTCTCCCACCTTTATCCTCCCCTCCTCTCGCCTCATTCAACATTCCTTCTTTTACCTGTTCTTCCTAAGCTCTGGTCCTTTTTCCTTCACTTTCTTTTACACTCACTCGCTCTCACACTTTCGCACTGTTTTTTGTTCTCCCCCCCTCGGTGGCATCTCCCAGGTGGACTGGCCATTGAATATCATCATCACGGACAGCTGCATGAACAAGTACAACCGTCTGTTCTCGTTCCTGCTGCAGCTCAAACACATGGTGTGGAGCCTCCGCGAGGTCTGGTTCCACCTCAAGAGAACAGGTGAGACGGTGGGAGCTGTCGATACAGGCCCAGGTCAAACTCCACTTTACCTCTGAGAAAGAAGAGTTAAGATTCTTCCTGTTGTGCTTCAACTGTTTATAAAAAATATTAATTAAGGAGATTGCTGCCATTCCTTTGTTTTATTCTCCTAGTAGTGGGGACTGTTGTAAAACAGTGTGCCTCAGTGGGTTGTATTGTACCGATCAGTGAAAGCCTGTGCCCAGACTACTTAAAAGGATACCCTGAAAGGAAAAAACTAAGTATTAAGGTATTAAAGGGGATGTAAATCTCAGCGATTAAAACAATATTACTGATCACCAGGAGAACATATAGATGATTACTTAATACAGCACACTAATAATGCATTGTTTGACCATGAGCAAGACTAACAAGACTGCACAATGAATGTAGGATAGCTAAGCTACCAAATTATTTTCATGACTAATTCATGTTCCCTAAGTGATCAGGAATAAAGCGGCAGAGCTTCACCTTTTGAATATCTGTAACCAGCGAATGTTTATTTTGAGTTCCTGCAGCACTGATCATGGCCTTTTCTGTTTCCCTCAGCGCTGGTGAAAGGTGCAGGTCGCTCAGTGCAGTTTCGTCAGCTGCAGCTATACAGACATGAAATGCAGCATTTTGTCAAGGTGATCCAGGGATACATCGCCAACCAGATCCTGCAAGTGTCCTGGAGTGAATTCACAGCCAAGCTGGCCACTGCCAGCGACCTGGACGCCATTCACCGCACACATGCAGACTACCTCAACAGAGCCATCTTCAGGTGAGGGCTGGAGCTGCATACGTACATGTTACAGTATTGCAATATAATGCTTGCTGTTATCTCTATGCACAAAATAGGTGATATATTTTATCCTCAAGTTATTGGAATAACTTGAATTTAATACTTTTCTAGCTTTTTAGGATTTTGAGTAATCACAGCTTTTAGTGTTATCAGCATTTAGCCTGGGAGCGGAGACACATATAACCTTGTGAACTCAAAGATTGCATAATGCATAAACTACATAACATAAGCACCTGCAGAATACAGCAACACACGTAACCTGAGTACACAGAGTAGATTTAAAAAATGCATGCAAGTTTAATGGCAGGTACTTACAGGTAGTCACTCTGCACACATGCCTTTCAGCGTAACTTAAAATAATATTTTTGGCCCTTTTTGCTAGAATCTGTTGGTGTGGCTGCCTGCATTAAATTGGAAGTTTGTAATAACCCACAGTTTCAAAATGTATGAAAGGTTAGATTCAAATATTTGAGCTAAAAGAGAGTATGTTGTAGTAACACATAACAGCCGTTTTCTCATATAATCAGGTCCGGACACATGACCAAAAGATATGAAATTTACTATAATGTAAAAAACAGAAATTCGCGGCATGTGTCCTCTAACATTGGCTTTTCTTTTGCTAAACTAATTAAATCTATTTATAGTTGCAGTAAATAAAGAGGTGTGTGTGTGTGTGTGCAGCCTTTTGGGACCCCAGACCCTTCACATACAGAAGGTGTTCTGCAAAGTGTTTTGAACTTTAATATAGACAACTGAAATCTAATTTCAACCGTCAGGGTTTCAAGATACAAAATGCAAAAAAAAAATTCAGGGGAGTGAATTGATTTCTTAAGGCTCTGAACAGGCACATAAAGTAGAATTTGCACTCTCTGCACCCATAATTCCATATAAAATGAGTTCAACCTCCTCGTTACAAGTTGATTAAAATTCCAGTTGGATGTGAAGCTAACTTTTGAACCTGATGAATGATTTAATCTCATTAGGAGAGGTTGTTAGTATCACACTTCTCTGTGTATAATGTCAACCCGTCTGAAAAGTATTTCTAAAGTCCCTTGTCGTGTTTCTTAAACTTTGCACTCTCTTACCTCCCCAGGGGTTTGCTGACAGAGAAGGCAGCTCCGGTCATGAACATCATCCATAGCATCTTCAGTCTGATCCTCAAGTTTCGGGCCCAGCTGATCGCACAGCCCTGGGGTAGCCAGCAGGGGGAGGCAGTGCACCCAAGCTTTATTGCCATGCAGCAGTCGTACAACACCTTCAAGTATTACTCTCACTTCCTTTTCAAAGGTAAGCACAGAATATTTTTTTTTTTAATATATTTGTATCAAGTACTGTGAAATATGGTATAAAAAAAATCTTCTAATTTCAAGCTGCAACATAGTTGTTGGATTGAGAAACTTTGATTTGTAAAGCCTATCAAATCTGTAAATGTGAGGCATTAATTAAGCCATCCAGCCACATGTCAGTGGTTCAGCGAGTAGAGAGTAGTTTTCCTAAGATGCTTTTTGCTGTAGTGAGGAAATAAGAAAATGTCCAAGATGAAGTCAGGTTCCTCTTTGATTAACATGAGCCGAGGATGATCACTAATGCATTGGTTCTAGATGAAAGGTAATAGTTTAGACTTTTAAAAAGGCTTAATTATATATAACGGATACAAAAATACACAAAACTATTGTTTAAAAGCTACTTGTTTCTATTTTGGAAAATTGAAATAAACGATGGCTAGCTTTGTTTGAATGAGTGTGTATGTGCACAGATGTTCCCTCTTGGTGTGACTAATGATAGATTAGATCACTAGGGTTTAGGACCAATCAGTAGTTTGTTTTTGCTGCAGCTATGTGTTATCTTAATTTAATTGAGGTTTTGCTGGCTTTAATAGTTAATCTTAAATCTTAATCTCCATGTTCATGCTTGTTATTGAGAGATAACCTCATAAAGCAATTTCAATGTAAGTGATGGGGACACAGTCTATTTACTTTACTTTAGCCTGACATTGGGACGTAACAGTATGCACAGTACATACTTTACAAACGTACAGTATATCTGGATGTCTTTCAAAGTAAGTCTTTTAAGTACATAGTTCCCTTTGTAAATTTCCTCAGATAATATCCTAACTGAGCCACATAGGGATAGCAAAACAAAGAAATAGACTAACTAGTTCTAACTGTATGTAAAGGTATAGAACGTTTCCAAAACAAAGTTACAAAATGCTTTGTTTCTTTTTTTCTTCTCTCAGTGGTGACCAAGCTGGTGAACAGAGGCTACCAGCCTCATCTAGAGGATTTCCTTCTTCGCATCAACTTCAACAACTACTACAAAGACTCCTGAGCTGTGTACTGGTGTGTATGTTGTACATGAGCTTAGTGTGAACACTTGACCATTTGTTATACTTATCCAATGCACCATTTGCATCTTAGAGTTCCCTGTATCTGTCTATAAGACAGATAATCAGAAATATTTAATACAATAAATGTTAGTCTGAAATGCATTCAAAAACCCACCTGTACTTATTAGGCCATGCATTTGAAATTAAACTGATTCATGCAATCAGTGTGCAGGATTTAAACTACATATCTTTGTGCTTAATTAATGGCTAAAACTGTATGCTGCCAAGGTTTGTAATTGAGATGAAGCTGATACCTTCTGTAATGTCTCATGCTTACGTGTGCCTCCAGCTACGTAGATTACATAAATGTCAATTACATGTAAATACAAAAGCTAAATGCTTTAAATAAATGCGCTATTTTCTTGTGTTAATGTTAAAGTTCTTTTGTGATGTAAAGAAACACATTAACGTGAGTAAGAAAACATTACTTATTTATTAAAGATTGCATGTTAGCATTGGCTTTAGAAAACTAGAACAAGTTAAGTGTAAAGCCTTTTGGGTATTGGATTCCATCAACTTCAGCCATTTACAAAAAGACAGAGGAAGAGGGGAGAAAATGCAGTCCTTGCTATATTACTGAAATGTATTTTCTACAGCATGAGGACGCATAGTTTTCCTGACACTGCATTAACTTGCAAAGGAACAATATATCTACTATCGACTATGCAGCACAGCTGTAATAAGGATAATTGTCTGTAGCAGGCCACAATAAGAGGATTTGGTTTCTTGACTGGAAGGTAAAGATGGAGAAACTCTTCTCACCAACAGAGCCATCAATCAGAGGAACAACCCAGGCACCAGCTTGTGTAGGTCAAACAGAAACACATCTCAGGCTTTGCTGTCTGATGTACTAAGCATTGCTGTAGTTTTATTAATTGTGTAATTGAAGCATTTCAACCAGCGCCCAAGGAAGGAGGTTACAAGTCTATTAGATGGAGAAAATAGTCTGTACAGCATCAGGCAACATAAAGAGAAATGGTTAAAGCAAAGGTTTGACATGGTGGAGAGTTAGATTAGAAGATAGTGGTATCTTCTCATCCAAACTATTCCTTTGATTACAATGTGTAGTGTTACAAGCAAACATAATCAAAAATTATTTTACCAGTAGAGCAGGCAGTCAATGAAATATCCACACTTCCTTGTTTAACATGTGACTCTATGAAGAGCTTGGATGTAGAGTAGAAAAAAACAAGCAAATGCACTGGTCAACACAATCTAACTTTCACGATCAACGTCAAGTCAATGGTTTTGACCTTGTCTGTATTACACAGTACAGAAACATGTCACATTCAAACAGCGCATCACAGGCTTCCACTGTCCGTTCAGATTAGTTGTACAGCTCAAATTGGCAGAAATGGAGAAAAATGAATTGGGATCCAGAGGGAAGGCAGAATTTCACGGGTGAATTGCTTTCCTTTCTTCTGTTTATATGTATACACAAAAAGTACGTTGCTTTTCAATGATTACATTATACCTTGCTGTGGTCTGCCTACATGTGCTACTGTAACATGTCAGTGATTATTTTTAATTTTTTTTGGAATTCGAGTTCAGCACTCAGTGTAGAGGTTTTAATATTCTGCGAAGGGGCCGAGAGAGAACGCCATTATTAAATCATGCACCGCATCATTCCTAGCATATTGACTCTAAGCTATTAATGCAGCCAATTGATTAAATATCATAGACACTCGGACGGTTCCTATTTACATAGGCTTTCAAAAAACTTAGCACAAAGTACTAATTTTATTGAATATTTGGAATGCTCAAGGACCTTGCATTCAGATCATGTAAAGACTTGTTTTGTACAGGTAGTAGTGAATCAGAAAATGTAACTAATTCATTTTAGTGGGAATGCTTCAGATAGTCAGGGTGCCATGTATGTGTAACCTCATAGTGGCAAGAACAAAAACGTTTAGTCTAATCACTCATGCCAATTTTGTCCACTGCTCCAGGACACACATGCTCAGAGAAATAATAAGCGATGCAACAATCACTGCTCTGAGGATAGAAGGAACAGATGGGATTTGAACCTATCTTAAGTCCTTCCTCGTCTCAAAAGTCATAGATCCTTCAAATGTCTCAATTAGTGCATTCTGTAGTCATCAAGCATTATTAAACAGTTATTAACTTTTTTTTGTACATGAATAAACAAAAAATAAAGTAGTTGCATATGTGCCATGCGTACAAGTTAATGTGTAAAACAAAGTAAAGGAATGAGGAATAAACTGTCCAAACAAACTATGTAAACTTAGAAATAAATGTAAACCTAAAATAAAACAAATGATTCACCACCTTTTGTCAGGTGGCTGTGGATACTAGAAGACAATGAAACGCAATCAACACCTATATAATGTCCCTTTAGACTAAAGTACCACCCACAATAGTGTAAAAACAACTCCAAATCCAAAGACCCAAGCTACAGTCTGACCATAGAAAAGCAACCATGAGATGAGCTTTTTGGTCCAGGCAACCCCCTACCAACATCTTCTGCTTTCATTACATGAAAGGAACTGCAGATCTAGTAACCCAGGGTAAGTGGAAGTGAACCTCACTCACGGATATGGGTGTTACAGTACCAGAGTTAGGGCTAGCAAGTCATGATTACACCTTTAACCGGGGATAGCCTTCTCTCCTGGGAAAAAGTTGGACCATGGCCCTGGTTTGTTTTTTTGGGGGGGGGGGGGGGTCTAGGCTTCAGACTCCAGGTCTTCATCTGCTCCGTTGGTCGTGTCGCCCGTCTCAGGCTCCAGCAACAAGAATTTCCCGTCGTTGGTTAGAGGCATGTTCTTCATCAGCTGGGCCAGGGCCTCTGGGTCCTTGAAAACAAAACAAAAGTTGCTAAATCCAGCCAAGTAAGAATTTACTCAACCTAAATGGTTTTTAAATTCCTCAAGTTGTGCCGATACATTTTTTATGTACCTACCTCACCTTTATGCCATTAGGGAGGTAAACTGCGGTTATGTTCTTATTTATCTTCATTAATATCTCCAATGTGTAGAGGTAATTTTTCTGTTGTTCAGCCACTGAAAAAACTACTGTGACTTAGTGTTGTGAAACTATAAAACCTAAATAGATAATAGGATGAAACTGTATTGATAAAGCACATGTTGTGCAAAATTATGCAATAGTATGAGCTTCACAAAAAATGAAAAATACATATAAAAAGACAGATGTAAAACTCTAAAGAACAAATGAACATAGCAGAAAGTCCATTATAGACAAAAGAGATATAAAACTGAAAATACTGTGGGTGAAGTAAAATGTAAGTTCTATGTTTGAAAACATAACTTTTAAGTTATCTTTAAAAAAAAAGTTATCTACAGGGTGACTGTTTCAGATTTTTAGGATGTTTGAACCATGTCTTACTACGTTAAATAGACACTGTTTACAAAGATAATTCTTTGATTTAAATAAAGTTCCATCAGTGACATACTATGAGTGTTTTGTAACAGAAATATCAACTTTCCTATTATAAGGGAACACTTTCCCTTTGCAGTTAAATATCTTAGTTGTTTAACTGTGTGTTGTTTTACTTTTGCTCTTGTTTATCTCAAAAACCAACTGCCTAATGAGCCTTGACTTTGGATGCAAGAACTCTTTTCTAGTTTTTCATGCTGATGATACCTTCTTGGCTTCTGTAATGTCCTTTGCCAAGCTTATGGTGTAACATATCTGTGAATAAAGACAACAAAAAATTAATATACAGGGAATATGCAGAAATCCTGAAGTTAAATTGAACATCATTTAAGACAAATCAGTAGTTAAGTATGGAAGGAAGATAGAAAAGATATTTTGTTTTATGTGTGTGCTTTTCCTGTGTGGCCCTCAATCATATCCTGGCTCCCTTAATTGGCACTTAGTCATCAAAACTTTGAGAATTTTGTATGTTTTCAAGGCCTTAAATGGCCTGGCCCTGGAGAATTGATCCAAGATTTTAACTCTTCGCGAGAACAGGTCATTACAGTCATCAAATCAACTGGTTTTAGAGGTCCCAAGGTCAAGGTACAAGACTTTGACACAAAAAAGGTCATATTATTGTTTGTCATAAAAAAGTCACAAAAGTCATAGTATAGTTTGTCATAAAAACGTCATAGTAAAGTACAGTATGTTATGAAAAAAAAAAAATTGTATAGTATGTTATAAAAAGTCACAAAAAAACTCATAATATAATGGGTCATAAAAAAGTCATAGTAAAGTATGTCATGAAAAAAAGATTGTATAGTATGTATGTCATAAAAAGTCAGTGTCATAAAAAGTAATTAAAAAGTCTCAAAGAGTATAGTGGGTCATAACACACAGTATACATATACACAGTATAGTATGTCCCAAAAAAAAAAATCATAGAAAAGTACATCATAACAAGTCATAGTATAGTATGTCATTTATAAAAGTCATAAAAAATCATAGTTAAGTATATCTTAAAAAGTCAAAATATAGTATGTTATCAAAAAATCATAGTATAGTATGTCATAAAAAAATCCTAGTAAAGTATGATATAAAAAGTCACAAAAAATTATAGTGTAGCATGTCTTAAAAAAGTCATAGTAAAGTACAGTATGTCATGAAAAAATATTGTATAGTATGTCATAAAAAGGTCAAAGTATAGTATGTCGTACAAAGTCACAAAAAGTCATAGTATAGCATGCCATAAAAAAGTCTTAGTAAAGTATGTCATGAAAAAAATGATTGGATAGTATGTATGTCATAAAATGTCACAAAAAGGCATAGTGTCATAAAAAGTAATTAAAAAGTCACAAAAAAGTAATAGTATGGTATGTCATAAAAAAGTCGTAAAAACGTCATAGTATAGTATGTGGAAAAAGTTATAGTATGTCATATACACTCACCGGCCACTTTATTAGGTACACCTGTCCAACTGCTCGTTAACACTTAATTTCTAAGCAGCCAATCACATGGCGGCAACTCAGTGCATTTAGGCATGTAGACATGGTCAAGAGAATCTCCTGCAGTTCAAACCGAGCATCAGTATGGGGAAGAAAGGTGATTTGAGTGACTTTGAACGTGGCATGATTGTTGGTGCCAGAAGGGCTGGTCTGAGTATTTCAGAAACTGCTAATCTACTGGGATTTTCACGCACAACCATCTCTAGGGTTTACAGAGAATGGTCCGAAAAAGAAAAAACATCCAGTGATCGGCAGTTCTGTGGGCGGAAATGCCTTGTTGATGCCAGAGGTCAGAGGAGAATGGCCAGACTGGTTCGAGCTGATAGAAGGGCAACAGTGACTCAAATAACCACCCGTTACAACCAAGGTGGGCAGAAGAGCATCTCTGAACGCACAGTACGTCGAACTTTGAGGCAGATGGGCTACAGCAGCAGAAGACCACATCGGGTGCCACTCCTTTCAGCTAAGAACAGGAAACTGAGACTACAATTTGCACAAGCTCATCGAAATTGGACAATAGAAGATTGGAAAAACGTTGCCTGGTCTGATGAGTCTCGATTTCTGCTGCGACAGTCGGATGGTAGGGTCAGAATTTGGCGTCTACAACATGAAAGCATGGATCCATCCTGCCTTGTATCAACGGTTCAGGCTGGTGGTGGTGGTGTCATGGTGTGGGAATATTTTCTTGGCACTCTTTGGGCCCCTTGGTACCAATTGAGCATCGTTGCAACGCCACAGCCTACCTGAGTATTGTTGCTGACCATGTCCATCCCTTTATGACCATAATGTACCCAACTTCTGATGGCTACTTTCAGCAGGATAATGCGCCATGTCATAAAGCTGGAATCATCACAGACTGGTTTCTTGAACATGACAATGAGTTCGCTGTACTCAAATGGCCTCCACAGTCACCAGATCTCAATCCAATAGAGCATCTTTGGGATGTGGTGGAACGGGAGATTTGCATCGTGGATGTGCAGCCGACAAATCTGCGGCAACTGTGTGATGCCATCATGTCAATATGGACCAAACTCCCTGAGGAATGCTTCCAGCACCTTGTTGAATCTATGCCACGAAGAATTGAGGCAGTTCTGAAGGCAAAAGGGGGTCCAACCCGTTACTAGCATGGGGTACCTAATAAAGTGGCCGGTGAGTGTATATAAAAGTCATAAAAATGTCATAGCATAGTATGTCAAAAAAGGCATAGTATAAGTATGTAAAAAAAAAAGGCATAGTATAGTATGTCAAAAAAGGTATAGTATAGTATGTCATAAAAAAGGCATAGTATAGTATGTCATAAAAAAGTCATAGTATAGTATGTCCCAAAAATCATAGTATAGTATGTCATAAAAAGTCCCCAAAAGGTTATAGTACAGTGTGTCATAAAAAGTCATAGTATGTTAAAAGAGTCATAGTGAAGTATGTAGTAAAATGTCAAGAAAAAGTCATAGTATAGTAGGCCTATATCACAAATCTTTTTAATATTATGTAAAAAAAAAAGTCATAATATATGTATGTCATAAACAGTCATAGTATAGTATGTAAGAAAATTCCTCATAAAGTATCTCATAAAATGTCACAAAAAGACAGAATAGTATGTCATAACAAGTTATTAAAAATTCACAAAAACAGCTGTAAAAATGTCATAAAGTCATAAAAAAAGTCATTTGGGGTCTTATTTTGTGTCTCTGGTGCTTCCACACGTACAAACTTGGAAAAAAAACTGTCCATGCTGTTTTGAGTGAGATACGAGTTTCTGAATGTGTCCTGCTTTCAGTCTCCGGGTGAGCTGTTCAAAATCTGCACGGCTTTCTACGTTCTACTGTAGCATGCTAGCTCGTTCTCAATGGCAAAACACTGCTACAACACACACAAGCTCACCAGGATCTACAAAAGAACTACTTACAGTGGGGTTTGAATGTTTGGGCACCCCAGGTAAAAAATTTGTATTAATGTGCATAAAGAAGCCAAGAAAAGATCTCCAAATGGCATCAAATGACAGATTAGACATTCATATGTCACAAAAAGTTAGATTTTATTTCCATCATTTACACTTTCAAAATAACAGAAAACAAAAAAATGGCATCTGCAAAAGTTTGGGCACCCTGCAGAGTTAATACCTTGTTCTTTTCATTAAATTCTGTGCCCTTTCTTCTCCAAACGTACCTTTGCTCATTCCGGCCAAAAAGTTCTATTTTAACCTCATCGGTCCACATAACTTGTTCCCACAATGCATCAGGCTTGTCTATATGCTCATTTGCAAACTTCAAACGCTGATTTTTGTGGTGAGGACTCTTCCATGAAGACCATATTTTTACAAGTATCTCTTTATAGTGGAATGGTGTAGCACAGCTCCAGTGTCTGCAGGTCTTTCTGGATGGATCGTGCAGTCAAACGTGGGTTTGGACTTGCTTTTCTCACACTCCTGTGAGCTGTTCTGTCTGATATTTTTCTTGGTCTTCCAGATCTTGCTTTAACTTCCACTGTTCCTGATGACGGCCATTTCTTAATTACATTCCAAACAGAGGATATTGGCATCTGAAAACACTGTGCTATCTTCTTATAGCCTTCTCCTGCTTTGTGACTATTTTCAGTTTCAGTTTTCTAGACAACTGCTTAGAAGAAGCCATGGTGCTGATTGTTGGGGGGGGTCAGATGACTCTGGGCATTTAAAACCTTAAGATTGACATCACCTGGTCTTTCCAGACGATGATTGAGAACAATCCATGACACTGTCAGGTCTCAGCTTTCCAAAGGGGGGGGTGCATGCTAGAAACTCTGCAGGGTGCCCAAACTTCTGCAGACGCCATTTTTGTTTTCTGTTATTTTAAAAGTGTAAATGATGGAAATAAAATCTAACTTTTTGTGACATATTATATGAATGCCTATTCTGTCATTTCATGCCTTTTCTTTATGCACATTAATAAAAAATTTTACCTGGGGTGCACAAACCTTCGAACCCCACTTTACATGTCCCTGTTCTGCAGGTATTCCACAAGTGTGCCCTAGTTTAGAAGAAGTCTCCAGCTAATCCTGCTTTGTACTGACCAAAGTTGGAGAAAGAGTTATCTAGCTGATGTGATCTCACCTAGCTACTGCGCATGGTCCAACAAAGATAGTATATAAAAGTGAGATGTCTCACTCTGTAGCTGAAACAGAGACCTAAACACACACGGTGAAGAGAGACTCTGCAGCAATGTGCCGTACAACAAAAATATGGTGTTTTTTGAAAATGAAACCAGGTAAACCTATTCTGGTACAACCTCAAAATACAATTATGAACCTGAACATGAGCATAATATGGGGGCTTTAATTGTTTATCAACTTTCTATTTTTTGTTGTTGTATTATTTGTGCAATGTCAGTGCTGTATCAACCTTTTCGCCCTCTGTGTTGCTCTCAAAGACGAAGGCGCTAAACGAGGGCTCTCCCTCCTCATCTCCGTCACTCCAGTCTCTGCCCTCAACCACGAACCCCATCAGCCTCCCGTTCTCTTGGTGTGCTGCAAACTGACACACTTCTCCAAGCTGGAACTGAGAAATGACGAGTGTTGATAATAAACATTTTTAAATATGTTGTATGAGTTGTAAGATCAGGAATTTTAGAAATTTTGCAGTTTCAATATAAAATTCATACCCCCGAATAAGGAACTTATTTGGGAGAGATATATACATGTATATATATGTAATAAGGCCATACTAGACATTTTGACATGTTTTGCTTAGAAATATGCCCATTTACAGTGGTGTGAAAAAGTGTTTGCCCCCTTCCTCATTTCCTGTTCCTTTGCATGTTTGTCACACTTAAGTGTTTCGGAACATCAAACCAATTTAAACAATAGTCAAGGACAACACAAGTAAACACAAAATGCAATTTGTAAATGAAGGTGTTTATTATTAAAGGTGAAAAAAAATCCAAACCATCATGGCCCTGTGTGAAAAAGTGATTGCCCCCCTTGTTAAAACATACTATAACTGTGGTTGTTCACACCTGAGTTCAATTTCTCTAGCCACACCCAGGCCTGATTATTGCCACACCTGTTCACAATCAAGGCATCACTTAAATAGGAGCTGCTTGACACAGTAAGGTCCACCAGAAGATCCTTAAAAGCTACACATCATGCCGAGACCCAAAGAAATTCAGGAACAATTGAGAAAGAAAGTAATTGAGATCTATCAGTCTGGAAAGGGTTATAAAGCCATTTCCAAAGCTTTGGGAATCCAGCGAACCACAGTGAGAGCCATTATCCACAAATGGCGAAGACATGGAACAGTGGTGAACCTTCCCAGGAGTGGCCGGCCGCCCAAAATTACCCCAAGAGCGCAGCGACGACTCATCCAAGAGGTCACAAAAGACCCCACAACAACGTCCAAAGAACTGCAGGCCTCACTTTCCTCAGTTAAGGTCAGCGTTCATGCCTCCACCATCAGGAAAAGACTGGGCAAAAATGGCCTGCATGGCAGAGTTCCAAGGAGAAAACCACTGCTGAGCAAAAAGAACATCAAAGCTCGTCTCAATTTCTCCACAACACATCTTGATGATCCCCAAGACTTTTGGGACAACATTCTGTGGACCGATGAGACAAAAGTGGAACTCTTTGGAAGGTGTGTGTCCAAGTATATCTGGCGTAGAAGGAACACTGCATTTCATAAAAAGAACATTATACCAACAGTAAAATATGGTGGTGGTAGTGTGATGGTCTGGGGCTGTTTTGCTGCTTCAGGACCTGGAAGACTTGCCGTGATAAAAGGAACTATGAATTCTGCTGTCTACCAAGAGATCCTGAAGGAGAATGTCCGACCATCTGTTCGTGTACTCAAGCTGAAACGAACTTGGGTTCTGCAGCAGGACAATGATCCTAAACACACCAGCAAGTCCACCACCGAATGGCTGAAGAAAAACAAAATGAAGACTTTGGAGTGGCCTAGCCAAAGTCCTGACTTGAATCCTATTGAGATGTTGTGGTATGACCTTAAAAAGGCCGTTCATGCTCGAAAACCCTCTAATGTAACTGAATTAGGACAATTCTGCAAAGATGAGTGGGCCAAAATTCCTCCAGGACGCTGTAAAAGCCTCATTGCACATTATTGCAAACGCTTGGTTGCAGTTGTTGCTGCTAAGGGTGGCCCAACCAGTTATTAGGTTTAGGGGGCAATCACTTTTTCACACAGGGCCATGATGGTTTGGATTTTTTTTCACCTTTAATAATAAACACCTTCATTTACAAATTGCATTTTGTGTTTACTTGTGTTGTCCTTGACTATTGTTTAAATTGGTTTGATGTTCCGAAACACTTAAGTGTGACAAACATGCAAAGGAACAGGAAATGAGGAAGGGGCCAAACACTTTTTCACACCACTGTAATTGAATTGTCACCATCATATCATTAAATAGGAATTCAGTAAAATAATAACCCTCTGCATTCACAGATCATTTTCATATTAATTATATTACTGGAGTGAATGTTTTATGTTTATTATAATATTTCATTTAAAAGATAGTAGCTTTTGCAGTTTTTAACTAGTTAACACATGCTGTTAGTTCTTACTAGCTAGCTGTTATCATGAGGATTCCATGCTAATTGAGTTTAACTTCTTTTTATTCTTTATTGTAAAACATGTCCATTATAAATTAGTTGTTCACTGTAAACTCTAGGTTCAGGCTTGAATTTTCAAAGTACCATTCCCTATAAACTAACTTTCTACTGTAGCTAAATTAGTTAACTAAAAAAAACTATGAAAAGCCATTTTGGGTCGTCGTTCCACTTTTTCAACCATCACAACTCTAGTTTTGGTTAAAATAAACACATAGATCACCTATTTACACGTGAAAACATGTTGGGTGGGTTTAGCGCTAGCGACCTCAGAGCTGTTTCTGGTTAGAAGAGGATTTAAAACTGCCTATCTCTGTAGGGATAATTTCAAATAATAATCTAAGCCTTTCAGTGGAAAAAGCACTTTTTTGTTGACCAAATTGATGATGAACATTTACCCCACAGGGTTACATTGCAACCCGGTCTGTGGCTGCCGGTTACAGCATTCACGCTTAATAATGGACCAATTTAAAATACCTTCCTAGAAGTTCCTATCAGTCACTTACACACAAAAACATAGGAAAATAAGTCCAGGTTAGAAAAAAAATAGTAGTTACCCTTTAATGTTCTGAATGTCGAGTACAGCATCTTTAACCACGTAATAAAGAAGAGAGAACGTTCTGTCATGCAGTACTTACGCATATTCTTGTAACTTGAGTTTGAGGGTCAATCAACCTATCGTGAAAACAAAATAGAGACATTTGCAAGAATATGAAAAGTCAGCGATACAGCCTTGTCTTCATATTTAATGTCTGTTTGTTTTGTTGTCTGTGGTCTTCAGCTTGAACAATGCTAACACAAGGCGAAACCTCGATCATGGGTTTTACAAAAGCATGTTTTTGTCACAGTTTGGTTAGGCTCCAGAAGATTTTAAAATATAAACCACATGCAACTTTTGACCTGCACCTGCATCAGTTAACAACTTTATATAGGTCAGACTTTCACAATACCATTTCTTGTGCACAAAGACATAAAACTAGACAAATTTAGATAAACTGTAATACTGTAAATAGGAGTTGTAGCTGTAAGAAATGTTTTAAAAATAATGTTTTTTTGTTGTGTTGTACAGTTTGGGAGGCTATGGTATTTCAGGACTACATTTCTGGGATCTAGGTCCAAATCAGACCAGACTATCAAAAGTTGTTAGTGCCGGAGTCCAAGAAAAGTTTCCCCATAGGGACAATAAAATGTAACTGAATTGAATATCACAAAGTTTTAATTTAGTTGTTATAAAGACAGATTTATTCCAAAATAAAATAATTTTTTTATTGTTTGGCAGACAACGATAAACCATTGGAAGATTATACGAATAAAATAGGAGTAACAACAATAACAGTTTCTCCACTGACCAGAAAACAATAATGCCTTTGTTGGTTTTCCATTACGAAAAAAGTCCCTGGTACCTGTTAACAGGTACTTTTTTTAGTATCACCTCCGTTGAGGATCCAAGGGAGCTGAAACAATACCAAAATGTGACGTGACAACCTGCAGACTACTGATTGGTCAGAGAGAATCGTCACTAATCACTGCATCTTTATTGCTAGCGACAGACGGGGGTGTGATGAACAAATCCGCCATTTTAAAATAATTTAGCCAGCGGTGTTTTGTTTTTTTTGCTGCCCCCAGCTTCTTTTGAGACAAAATTTTTCTTCTGGCTGTGGCTACAACCACATGCCAAGAGTCAAAAAAACACCTACGACGTTCTGTGTGTGTTGCGTTAGGTCATGGCAGTTTCCTGCGGCATCGCTATGACAACCAGCGAGGCTTGCCTCAGGCATGAGGCGGTACTAAATCTGCAATTAAAAATGGTAGACGGAACACCGCGGCCGAGTCGAGTCGAGTCGAGCTGGTACTAGCAGTGGGTAAGCGCCATAACGGAAGCATTTGTTTGGGCCTTTCTACATGCTAAGATCCAATCAGTTGCCTTTTTCTGTCTGAGGTGGTCATGTAACAGTTCATAAATATTAGATAAATTCTACCTGAGGCTACTGCTGGTGACCATGAGGTGGGACTCAGTGGTCCTGAAGATGTTGTGTATGGCTCGGGCAGCCAGCACCTGCCTCATGGCCTCATAGATCACGTCCTGATTGTTGCCACAGCGCACCGCCATTGAGCCCTGGAAGCGCACAGCAAATACTTGCTGCAGGAGGGAGTCTGCAGAAATATACAATCACCAACACACAAACATTTCAGCAGCATTAACGGTCAAGTAAGCAAAATATATAGGAGGGTAAACTCCAGGGACACAACACACACAAATTAGGCTGAATTCAAAGAGAGAAAGTTGATCATTAAGTTCATATATATATATAAAAAAAAAAAAAAAGTGGAAAATGGTTACCGTCACACTCTGTTGAACAGTCGTCGTCTGTTTCTCCAAATGGATTTGTGCGTCTGCCAGGAAGGGAGCACACACATTAGTAAAAAAACAATTAAACCCTTGTATTGAGCCATTAAGAAGCATTTAGCTTCCTGGAAATTGTGTAATAACCACTATGAGGCCAACTTTTCAGAAATTAGCAACATCACCCACCAGTAGTAGTTGTCCCTGCCTGTCTAGCACAAACATGCACCAACATAAGTTGTTCTCTCACCTCCCTCCAGTCCTGTTCTGGTCTTGAAATTCGGAGGCCGGCAGCATGATGTCAAACTGAATGGGTGTCCCAGGGGCTATCAGGTCTTCTGGTTCCGGAGCGGCCCCCATCGTCTGGGAACCACCACTGGCAGCATGCACACCTCCTGGCTTTGCTCTACAAGAATGAGACAGACGTAATGAAGAGGAGTTAAAATAAATAAACAAAGTAAACTCAACAACATCCACTACTCAACTTAAGACAAGGTTACAAGTCTTAATACAATACTCACCTGCCCATATGTAAATAAACAAAGTTTATTGTTTCTCCTGTTCACACTGGCTTTGAGATCCGTTTCCAATGTAAGTGATAGATATAATCTATAGTTCTGTTAAGGAACTTTTGTGATGAAAACTTTAGAGTGCATTTTTGCAGAGAGGCTGGATTGTGGATTTTGTCTCTCAATTACATTTGAATTGCATTAAGAAGGGTCCCTTTACAGCCAGTATGGATAAGAGCAACAATAACAGTGATCAATAATGCTTTCAGTATGCATATAGACATGTTATATGTGACCCAACAAAATAATCTGGTATGAAATGTTCATGGACCTTCAAAGTAACAGTGGGTTAATTTTCCATGTATGCTGGGTAATGAGCTAGTTGGCTGGGCATGTCAACATGCATCTTACGCTGGAGGAAACAAACAAGCCTTTTAATCTATTAACTTTTGCTCATGTTTTTGTTTAAGGAAAGACTGCAAAAGAAACCACTATCCAAACTATTTCTACATGGAGTATTGCTCTAATTAGAGCCCCATGCGAAGAACTTCAACATGCTGAGAAATTTAAAGCTTGACAGACCAGACATGCCTTGTTATCCTTGCTAAAATTTAATAGGAATATCGTTGTTCAGAGGAGCAGTTTAGTGAACAGACAAGTGACCATTTATCACAAACTGTCAGATTTAAGAAAAGAGATAAAATGCAGACTGTATTTTCAGTTCAATGATCATCATTCTCAGTAGAAGAAGGTGTCATCTTTACAGTATTGCGCAGACACAAAAAAATAACATGCTGTACATACTGACATAAAGAGCTAAAACCAAAACAATGTTGCATACAAATCAAAAGAAGTGTGCAACATAATCCTCAGTTTTCAGAATTATAAGACCTGCCACTGCAAAAGCATTTAATCGTATGTAGTGTTACGACAAGCAGCACGTCGGACCTGTCGGGGTTGGGTGAGCCCTCTGGTCTCTTCTCAAAGCTGGTGATGGGCGTGACTGCCTGGATGGCGGTCTGGTTCAGTCGGATGGCCACGGCCTAACAACAAGAAACAGAGACATTGCAGCATCTCTGTATCAGCAGCTCAGTCATTTATACATTCAAACCAGAACGGTGTATAATAGTGTGTAAATAAAAACAGCTAAAATATTTAAAACCTTAACCAAGTTTTAACCTTATGTTTCTCACTAATTCTCTAAATTTTCTCAACCACATATTTGTTCTGTGTACAAAGAGCAGGATCCATTCACCAGCAATAACCCTTTAAAAATAGCTGAGGTTTTCATGACTTAAGAGTGTTTTTTTAAATATATATTTGGACGCAGGCATTATATCACAAAGTGTTGGATTTTAGGAAAAGAATTGTCATTTTGCTACATACAGCAAGTACTAACAACTTTGTTAGTTTTCATAGGCATGTCATAATATATATCGAAATTGAAAAATATTATGATAGCAGATGTTATAAATCAAGGATTTATCCTCTCTGCATTGTGTTGTTTTAATTAGTGGTAACAACAAGAAGGCTAGATTATTTTTTCAATAAAACAAAAAACACATGTCACAAAGAGAAGAAATTCTAATATGAAGTGGCAAAAGAATACAGAGCACTAACTATGTATTTTTCATAAACAAAAGAGGGCCAGTCCATAGTTTTGCACAAACAACCACAAAAGGGGAGGATAAGGGCAAAGTTTCCACATTTACAACATTCACAACAACTTGATATACTAAAAATGTTTCAATCATTCTAATTTGCTGCTGCACTATACTTAGTTGCCAGCAGTTGTCAGAATTACATGCAGCACCATCAAAAGTTTACATGATAAAACAGGAAATATACAGTAGTTTCAAGAGCGTTTACTACAGATACACAACTATTCGCTATAAATCCTGGGATGACAACCATGTGATTTACAGTTACGCAACATTACTCCTGTCAGTGGTAACACAACATGATGGTGTGTATCTGAAATCCCTAATTATTACTAACTACCAAATGATTATGATATAGGGGAAATAAATAAGTGAAAGACACAGTGATACAGTCTGTTTGTCTCTGAAGAATAAAATAAACATGCAGGATTCCTGGACTGAAAAGCAGTCAAGGCAAAAACAGCTGTTAAACACTTCAGAGAGGGGGGGGGATGTCTATGTCACATTGCTTCTTAATACCTTCATATGTGTTATTAATTAAAGTGGTTGAACAACAAATACATCACTGTCACAGTCTGCCTGACAAATCACAATAATGTGGGTAATGGTCTTTATGATTTAAAGCTAGAATTACATAAACTATTTGGTTTAGGTTGGTGTGGGTATAAAACTGTGGGTGAGTGAACATTACCTCTGGGTTGTCAGTCAGGTAGATCTGTCTGGAGATGTTGTTCACAGTGCAAATCCACTAAGTAAAAACAAAACAAAAATAAGCACATATTTTCCACAATAGGACTTCCTCTAGCTCAGACATGAGCCGCCTGAAATGAATTGACTGATACCAGCTGTGACAGGCCAGTCAGATGCATCCAAGCACAAAACCAAATTTGAAAACCACACAAATAAGTCTCGACAGCTCCTACATTGTTATATGCCTGATACTTAGACTGTACCAGCTGATGTCTTTGGGATGGAAATGTAAAACATTAAGTAAGCTCAAACACAGCTGTTTGAGCGGCCTCTTACTTCTTCATATTCCCTTTTGCTCTCAGCTTGTAGAATCATTGACCTGGAGGCATTAATGACAATGGAGAGAATTAAATAAAAAGCATCCAATATCTCATGTGTGTGCGTTATTCTCATTGTTGGATATGTAAAAAAGTGTACATACGTTTTGCCTGAGGGGGAGGTTATCTGAAAACAGTAGCGTCTGTCTTCACACTCCACAGCCATGACGGAACTGTTGTCCAGGTCCAACACCATGCCCCCCGCCACCGCCCCACGCGGCTGGCACATGAGGTTCCCTCCCTGGGTGAAGAAGTACAGTCGGTCCCAGGCTGTGGTCACAAGGCCTGTTTTACTGGAGCACAGAAAAGAAGGGGCAGAACGAGTTGAGTAAGGTCAGCGCTTAAGGATGATATTTTGGAAAACCCAATGTTGGCATAATGGAAAGTCTAATGAGTGACGAGGGCTACATACAGAGTACCATTAAGAATTTCAAGGATCTAAGGCGGGATGTGATGGAAATTCCTAGCTCACATCTGGCTTACAAAAACTAAGATATGCAAGAAGTATCTTTTATGTCCTCCCTGTACAAGTTTTATAAAGGATATTATAACTATAATAAACAAGCATATTAACCACATTGTGGGTGGCTGTGGCTCATGTGGTAGAGCGGTTGTCTACCAATAGGAATGCAGGTGGTTCGATCCCTGGCCTTGTAGTCCCTTGTGGAATTTGTTGTGGCTATTAGTTTCTGGACATATCAACAAAACATTAAAATACAATGTAATTTAACTCTGACTCACTCACTTTCCAAGAATGCAACACATCTATGACTCATATAAATTGCTCATCTGTAAGGCTTCCTCTTGTCATTCAGTTTGAAAAATATTCCCAGATATATTCAATTTTGATTTATATAGTGAATGGCTTATGCTTCCGTGGGTGACTCAGACCCTTAATATTGAGAAACTATTTGAAATAGCAAATGATTCCGGACTCAGCATTTGACAAGCGTTGAGGCTGCTGGTGGTGTGTGTGTCATTAAACAGAATGGCATTTTGTAGAAACCTTTTCTCTGGTGTCACAGATATTTGTCAAATACTTCAGATATATATGAGCGAGAGAGAGTTTGACAGCTCTGACATTTCACTTAATCACATTGCAGGCTATGCTGCAGTTCTACCCCCTGAAGCCATTAAGGACGTTTCCCTTCCCATACATCCCCTCTGCAATAAGCTGACAGCGCACACTGTCAACATGTTACCAGACCCACCTTGTCTGCTGTGAGTGACTTATTGTTTACTGTGTTCATGAGCATTTTGAACAACTTTAGCAAGTGAAGCAAAAATGTTTTCTTTGTCATGTTTGGTTATTTAGAGATTTAAGACTTAATGTAACCACTTGATTGCACCATCTATTTGCATAAGAAATCATTGAAGTGTGACATATGTAAATGGGGACAGATTCAAAGCGTGTTCCTCAGCTTTTTCCCCCAAGACACATCTTAACATTGACTAGCAAGGAACGCTGAGTGAAATAAATGCCCTCAGATTTAAGATAGGGCCATAATGAGTGCAATTAATAGTACTTCCTAATGTTGAGATAGCCAGCCTTCTGGATAAGTGTGCGATTGACAGGCTCTGTGTCCTTATCTAGCGTATAGATAGTGTCCTCCACAGACAGAAGCTCCCTCTGGGATGCTCGCATGGCCTCCGCCTCCGTGTCCAGCTGGGCCTGGATACTAGACAGGAAGAAATGTTTGTAGTAGCCATTAAAACTGACATTCAGAATATGTATATATATATTTTTTTCTTTTTGAGTATGTTGTAGAACATCACAGTATTGCCATTTCTTTTTTGGATCATACACAACAAACATTATTACTTTATATTGTTAATACCAAAGCTAGAGTTTGGTTCATCACATGTACTGTACACATGAAAATTAATGGTGATGATATGTTCTTTACTTTTGAGTCATGTTGGACACAGAGGAGAGAAAGTTCTCCATCTTCTTTGAGACCAGCTCAATGCCTTTCTTGAAGAAGCTGATCTGAGAGATAAGACATAATAATGAGCAATTATTATTGTGTTTAATTTGTATTTCATGTACAGTTGCACTTTTATGTAATAGACATTTGTAGAAACAGATAATAATCCCTTGCTCACACATATGGATGAAAGTACTGATTATTTTCATTATCTTTATTTTCTGCATTAATTGTTTTGTCTGTAAAATGTCAGTAATAGGTGAAAAATACATGTTATAATTATATCACAGTCTAAGGTGATGTATTCAAATAGCTTCTTTTATTTGGTGAACAGTCCAAAACCCAAATACATTTACCAGTAGTTTGCTATCATATATGAAAAATAAAAGCATCAAATCTTTACATTTTAACAAATGGAAACAGAGAATGTTTGGCATTTTTGACAAATTATGTTAATTTTATGTAAATAGACTGATCAATTAATTGACCACTACTGTAGTCTGGCCCAGTTTGTGGGGCTGCTCAGTACCTGTGCCTGTGTGTAGCCTAGCATAGGTTCAAGCATAGCCACTCTCTTGCGATACTGCAGGGCGTTGAGGGCGCAGTAATACTGCAGTGAGGCCTGGTGCTGCTTCCTTCTAGTGTAGGCGACCTCCTTCACCAAGTCTGACTTCAGCTGTCCAGACAGGAGGGGGTTTTGCAAATATTTAAATGTAAAGACATGCCCAGCATTAACTCACTATTAAGCTCTGCACACACATTCATACATATGCAAACAGTTGTCCAACTCTCTCAAACATACAAATTAGCAACAGAGTTGCATTATCTTGTACATCCAAGATAACAATGCAAACACATTCAATAGAAACAAATAGAGAAATATTATGTATGCAGCCATTATAGGGTATGGTGTTTGTAAGAGCGAATTAGAGCCCTTGGTAAAAATAGGAACCAATCTTTAGTTAATCGTGTGAAACCCCGAGGCACATACAGTTTTTGACCACACACAAACACACCAACACCACAACACTACACAGGCATACATACAAGCAGTGATTTGTCTGGAAACCCAATAAAGATTTCATGGAAATAAATGGAACCAAAGGTTTTCCCTGCAAACATGACTCTGACTTTAATTGATCAAAAAGGTCAAAAGTGCATCAAGTCTATTTGTATTTTAAATGCTTATTAAAAACACCCCCCACTGAGTAACCTGAGTATTACTTTACTATAAGGCAGTTAACAGTCAAAAGTGAAGCCAAAAAAGGACCTCGCAGTAACTCTACCTTCTCATTCTCCTTCTTCTTGGGCAATCGGCTGTATTTGACCATAGCTGCCTCATGCTCTGCAGGAAAGAACAGAAAGGACATGAGGATCAGATAGTAACTGCTAAATGTAATAGTTTTCTTAAATAGGATAGATGTCGTACTTACCATCCGTGGCGAAGCCAAATATTTCCTTCAGTGTGCTTATCTCTGAAACATTTAATGTATAGTAATTGTTGATAGAATATCTACATGAGATCCACAACTTAAAAAAAAAAAAATGCACTATGGCTTGAAATAGATGACTCAGGCTGTTGATTGACAGAATGGTTGTACAAACAGAATCCTGTAGATATTAGAACATAGTTTAACACTGGACACACACCTGTTCTCCTCAACATGGCATTTGTATTAACTGTCCATTTGGGTAGTTACATTTGCTCTGCCAAGCAAGCCCAATTTTACCACATAGTCCTGCTACTTTCATGGTTGTTTTTTTTTAAAGATTTTTTTTTGGGGCATTTTATACCTTTGATTTCACAGGAGAGATGAAGACGTGAAAAGGGAGGGGAAATCACATGCAGCAAAGGGCCGTAGGTTGGAATCGAACCCAAAGCCGCTGGGTTTACCAACTGAGCTAACCCGGCTACTTCTCAGAACGATGCTTGACATCCTGAAAGCCTATTCTTCACCAAGTATTATTCCCTCCGAATAACACTTAACATTGTATCATCACATAGCGGTCTCTACAGCCAAGTGCATGTTAAAACTATTATATCCAGCCACTGATGGTAAATTGTAGGACATGCATTAATCCAGAATTATATTAACTTCTAAATTACTCAGCACAACTAAAAAAACACTTCTGTTTGTCTTTGACCATCGCATCTTACTATTACAGAGAACAGATTCAGTATCTTGGGGTTATCACTTAAAAATAAATGCGTCAAATGGTCTAGTGGCCTAGGAGTTAAGGCGCTGACCCTGAACCACAATCCCAGATTGAGTCTGGCTGGGGACCTTTGTTGCTTGTCATTCCCTCTATCCTAATTTTCGGTCATCACTTGACTGTTAACTTGATCGGCATTAACGGCATAAAATAACCCCAAATGCAAATGTAGTTTTCTCTATATATACACACGTGTGTGTGTGTGTGTGTGTGTGTGTGTGTGTGTGTGTGTGTGTGTGTGTGTGTGTGTGTGTGTGTGTCCTACCTGTAAGGTCTTTCTCTCGGAACTGGATCAAGGGGAATACCATGCTGTCGGCCATTTGGTTGGCTAGCACAGAGTGGAGTGAGTTCAGCTGGACAACACAAAAAAGGTTATACACAAATATCAAGCACTGCAAAATGACACAAGTAGAAGATGTACCCTTGCCAAACATCTTGAGGGATTTCAATTTATTTTAATATGTACAGTGACATTTGCTGCCAGTTATTCCTGCAGCAAGCTGGAAAGTAACATTTTCCGTGAAATTGGTGCCTAACTGCAGACAATGCCTTAGCTACATCATAAAAAGCCCATATTGTAGAACAGTCCACTTCCTGACGACAATAATAAACCTTCTGTTTACTCTGATATTGGAAACAGGACCACATATTGCACGCACGCACGCAAGCAAGCAAATCCTACTATAATTCTCTATGCTTATCAACAAGCTATACTCCAATATCTAACAAGCTGACACCCAGTATAATCTGAATGATTTAGCAAGTGCTAAAGTTCACAGGATTAGTGCAGCAGTAGGCCTAATTCTCACTGTGAAATGAGTTCTCCTCTGTAAATCATGAGGTAAAGGTCAAGCAAACAATCAACCTGTGTTCTTTGAGCATATGTGTGGAGATCAGTGTGTCCTAAATCCTGTTAAGTGCTGAATGGGCAAGCTTGTGGACACCCATGTCAGTCTGCGACAGGCCCATCTGTTTTGTCTATATACCTCAGCCTACACACCACTCCTTTATCCATCCATCTATCTATTCACCCACCGCTGCCTCCTTCCACTCATCCATCCGAAGCATATCCATCTCACCGCTCCCCTCTTAGTGTCGGTATACAGTCAGCTCCGGTCTTACAGGGAGAATAATGCTCAGGTCATTTTAGGAAGGTCATTTTCATCAGAATGCTAGGGGAGCACAGGTGTAATACCATTTCTAACATGATAAAGAACCACTACCAACCGTGATTTATTTTATCATCCCTATGCGTGGCTGTGAGTTACCGGTAGAGAACTACCGTTCAAAAGTTTGGGGTCACCCAAACAATTTTGTGTTTTCCTGAAAAGTCACACTTATTCACCACCATACGTTGTGAAATGAATAGAAAATAGAGTCAAGACATTGACAAGGTTAGAAATAATGATTTGTATTTGAAATAAGATTTGTTTTACAACAAACTTTGCTTTCGTCAAAGAATCCTCCATTTGCAGCAATTACAGCATTGCAGACCTTTGGCATTCTAGCTGTTAATTTGTTGAGGTAATCTGGAGAAATTGCACCCCACGCTTCCAGAAGCAGCTCCCACAAGTTGGATTGGTTGGATGGGCACTTCTTGCGTACCATACGGTCAAGCTGCTCCCACAAC